>CM021102.1:718778131-719378131 GCA_007115665.2 Sequoiadendron giganteum
TACCTTGTTCCTCTACTGGCGGATTCTATTATCTCAACCCTTCTATCACACTATGAACAGCTGAATTCTCTTTTACTTCAATCATACAACTTAATTTTTCCCCCAATTGATTCAAATGCTAAGTTTCTACCTCCTACTATAGATTTATGCAAACAGGAAGGTTCTCCCGGGCCTCGAAGGTTTTACCTCATGCACCAGAAGGTGAAATAGTGCATGTTGACTTCAAATTCCAAATTTCTTGCCTATACAGTCAATGGTCCCTACCACAATTACAGTTCTATCCTGACCACCACCATAGTTGCAATCCTAACCTAGATGTTTTTCCTAGCATGTTTCTTGATCTACCTTGTTTTCTGACTATTTGATAAAGTCATTTTATTGTGCACAAAAAATACATTTTATTACAATTGTCATGATCCATACAGATCATGAATTAGCATGTTATCAAAGAGCTGAAGAAGTTTTTGAGATGATCTGATCTCTCGCCCTAATCTCTTGCTTTCATCTTCATCAACTCTATGCTTCATTTACAGTTTCACCCTCGTAGGGCTATTTGCACAAATGCTTAGATTTCATGTTTGGTGTTTTGACTGTTTTAGAATTAACCCCCATGTTATGTTTACTTTTCTTTAGAGCTTTGAGTTTATTATCTTTTGTTAACCTAGAATAGGTTTTTATACTAGCATCTCTTTGATGTAACTGAGTGCTTTTCGAGTCCATTCACACACTCTCGGTAATCTGTAGACATCAATAATTTATTTCTCTAGGCTATTCAAGAAAAAGCAATAGTCACAGAGTAGTAAACGTGCTGACAAATATTTGGATGGGCCGCGTTTCCTTTCAACATTCTATTTGCATTCTTCTAAGAAACTATGATTCGAAATTCACAAAATTAAAGAGGTAATTTTTGAAAATATCTACTTGACATGCATAATGCAGAACGGTAACACTCAAAAGAAAACAGAAGTTGACCTCAGCATCCAAATCAGTGTAAATATTGCATATACGATGAATGTCTTCCAGGTGCTTATCATTCATATCCTTCACTATCTTTGCAACACGATCACGAAGTGGATCAGCACTCGCTCTAGAATAGTCCAAAGCATTCACCCAAAGACCCTCCTGGAGACAAAATCAATGATACAACATCAGAATTGAAAATTCAGTATATTCTTCAACCTATTCTTTACTGCCAATATCATAATGACATGGCATTGCTAATGCATACATTAATTACTGATACAACATTAAAAAGGAGGGGAAATGAAAGAGAAGAGAGAGATGAACAGAAATATGAACAGAAATATCTCTTCAATTTATGTGACAGTGATATACTTGGGACATGGTTGTTACAACTACAAGCATGACATGGAAGCCATGTGTTTAGAACTTTAGATATAGAAACCTCACTTAAGACAGTAACACCTCGGCCAAGCCCAATAAAAGTTTTGATGGAAAATGCGTTATAAATTCCTCACTACAAGATCCTTCTCCACCCAAATTCAAGTTATGATTCTAAACTATTCCTCAACTGGCGTGCGCTATGCTCTAATAAAAGTGCCCGGAAAATGCCAATATATTTTGCAATTAGCTCCTCTACAATCAGGAATGTACTTACCTTAGAGCAACCCATTAACATCTATTCTTACTATTCAAATGATAGTGTTTTTTTCTTGCACAGCTTTACAGATGGCCATATGTATTTCTTCCCTCACATACATTGTTTCCAAACCATGCTTGAGTACAGTTATCTTAAGTTTAATGCATCTTTCCATATCTTGTATAACCTACCGATGTAAAATATACTTTAAGATTATGAGATTTTTTGATACATTTTTCTTGAAGAATCTGTTCCTCTCGTTCACAAGAGAGTTGATCAAAATGAGTCCTTAAGGACCTCATACTTGTTTCTTGAATATTGTGCTTCACTCTTTCACAAAATCTAAACATAAATCTGCTGCTCCTCTCTTTGCCAATGGAATAATTGTTTGTGGAAGAATTTGATTACCATGAAAGTGAGTATATTGTACCTGGAAAAAAGATGATACCCTTTAAGTTGGTTAATTAGGGTTAAATACATAAGGAATGTATGCATATAGTTGGGAGTATTGAAATGTAAAACAATGCCATCTGTTCATCACTTATTAGCTGTGGTTATTTACTTGATGTGTGATTGTCTGTAGTTGCTATGCATCTTGTAAATTCATATGTTATGAAAGAAGAAAATAGAGACTGGGTTTTGAATTACATAGTTTATAACAGGGTATATGATACGCCTTAAGTTGATTGATTAGGGTTATATACATGAGGAATGCATGCATATAGTTGGAGACTTGGAGTATTGAAATGTAAAACAATGCCACCAAATGAACAAAATACCAATCAAGCTCTATTTAAGTAGCAATAGAGGAAGAAAAAAAAGGTAAAACTTACCACTAATTTGTAAATTTTTTATCATCAAGGGTAGTATAGAAAACGGGAATTTACAGTCAGTTAAAACAACACAATGATGGATATGTTCAAGTAAAAGTTGAAGATTCTATGCCAAATCAAGAGTTTAATTCTCTAACATGAAAAAACTTTGGGAGTGGTGCCTGATTTGGACTTTTAAATGCAAATCTGAATGAAAAGCCGGCTCAATTTGAACTGAAGGAAATGACACAGAACAACAAAAAATAGATACAACCAAGATTTGTGCAAAAAAGCATTATCCAGGTGAAATGCAAGCAAATAAGCAAGACTTATGTCAGATAATACAAACATCAGAGGATCAAAATGAATAAAGTATTGCAGTAATATTACCTCATATTAACAAAGTAAGTTACTTTTCTAATGCAGTGGGACCAAGAACCTACATATAACAGGAAGGGCTCGTGGCTGTCAGGAAATAGACTCTGTTATATTTTGGAGTGAGAAAGAAGCTACTGGCTAGTAGCACCAGACCAAAACTTTTTCTAAAAATCTTCAAGAAGCAAATAATTCTTTTCGACATAGCAGCCGGATGCATTTATGTAGCAAACTCAATTAAGAATACAAATAATGTTCCTAGAAGATCTATGACTTTCACTAAGGAATACAGTAGGCAATAGAAGCACAGGAACAATAGAGGCAACTACAATTGTTTTTTCCTTCAAAGCCCAAAATATTGGACAAGAATTTGCCGTAGTATGTATAGTGCAACTAGTTCTAAAATAAATCTTTATCACGAAAAGAGGTGAAAAAGTTAGCCTGCCTCTACAACTAAGATCTTGGGACAATCAGCAGAAATAACTCCCATCTCTAAAAATTGGTGTATCTTCATAGTCTTATTTCGTCACAGAAATGCCCTCCTTTGTTGCCATTGACAGAACAATAAAATAAATATTCTTGTGGGATTAGTTGCCTTCAAACAGCATATTCTCTCCTTGCTTGTCTTAGTCCAACTAATGGCAAGTTGGCATAGCAATCATGAAAGAGGTGACAGACAATGTGATTAAGAAGAAAATGACCACCTGACCTGGAGATAACTCAGTGGAAGTCGAGCAATCTTCCATCCATCTACATTATATTAATTCATCAACCTAGAATATGCATGCTCCTTGTTGCAGATAAGTAGAAATTCAAGCAAAATACTTTCATTTTATATACTTTTGTACTTTGCATTGCTCCTTACGAATATACATCTAATCGCTACTTTTCATAATTAAGCTCTAACACACAATACAACATTTGACAAAAAGATTAGAAAAAGCTAAACTTCTTGTGACACATTGTGATAAAATGCAAAGCAACAATGAACATTTGTCATACCTCACCCAAGTCGTGTGATTGGAGGACCCTTTCCACAGCTAAAACATATAGATGATCCTCATGTACTTCCTTGCCAAATCTCCTTGCCCATATCAATTGAAGTCTCTATTCAAAAGCAACCACAGAATAAGCAAACATTGAAAGAACCCCCTACTCAACTAATGCAATTACCAAAAACTTAAAAAATGAAAAATGAAATAGAATAATATTTTTTGTATAATAAGGTACCTAAAACAACTTTAACAAATGAAATATTTATGAGTCCATGAAGCTTCATACTCAATTCTTTACTAGATACAAATCACTTTAGTTTCATGCTGAGTTCTCTACATAATAATACCACTCTCACACTGGTGTATTATGCGAATACTCATCATGAGTCTTCTTGGAGCCCATAAAATATATACTTCAAGAAAGAAGCAATGAGGTTGGTATGACATCTTTTGGCGGACCCTTTCCTGGGATGTTTCCTTTTGTGTTGAGTCAACTTCCAAATAATGAACATAACCCAACAATAACTATACTAGTGAATCATTGCAAATAAGAAGCCTTTTGTAGCTCTACCCAAGCAATGGAATTTACCTTGACCATCCTTATAATCTTAACATCTAAAACTGAATGGTTCCCTGTCTCTAGTTGCACATTAAAAAGGCTGCAGATATTCAGAGTCTAGTCAGAAGATAATCAAACTCAATTCAAAGCCAATAAGACTCAGCATGTGGCTAGATTAAGGGAATTCTAAATCTAAGATGTCAGCATCTAGTGTATCTCAGGTGGTGAATATCTTCTTTTCGAATGAATGGAAGCTAAGTATATGGATTTTTGATGACACATTCACATGGCTCAATCCAAGTAGTTTTCAACTGTGCTATATAGATACTCTTAATATTTCTCTTTTCAAATCTAGAGGAAGTCATGCAACATACTACCAGTCCAAGGTGACAGTGCCGAAGTGAGGAGCTTAACCTTGATATGTCTTGAAGCAGTTCCCCAAAATACCAATTGTTGTTGCATTTAATTTATCAATATGCACTCAGAATATAGATGTGAAGAAATGTTCAATGTCGTCATCATTTCTTCTACCATATCCAAAGTATTCTTTGAGAGTTTGAATCAATGGAACAAGTTACAAAATATATAGCCTTGTTTGCATGCTTGGAAGGTTCAACACAGCTCAGGGAACTAAAAGGGCATTCAATATGTAATTAGAAGGATTTGGCAACCATTATTCCTGACAGAGAAAATATCTTTGCCAAACATCATTCAACTATTGTGAAGTTGCACATCATATGCTAAAAGATACCAATAAGGAAGATCTGCCAAGAGCATGCATTAAGGTACTTGTGCTATTCTGGAAAGATTTCTCATTAAGTACTCTGAAAATTGTGTTTTCCCTATCATCTAAGGCCATTACACTCACTGTCAAGATAAATTTACTCTGATTCTGATGCCCTAGCTGTAGAAAAGAAAAAGGAAAGAATTTCTATGGAATTCAACAAGTGACCAGAACTAATAAATGAAATAGGTGACATAATTTGCAATTGACAACAAGGATTGGGAAACAAAGAATCTCCAACCTAGGTCTATGACCATACTAAAAAGAACTGAGAAGGGTGAAAACATATGATGTATATTGTACACAACATCAATGCGTTTAGGGAGAAAACCTCATAATTGGAAAAAAAAGAACCATGCTTTCAACCAAAGGAAATAAAATGTCTGTTTTCTTGCAAATGGTTCAACATTGACCCACTCTGTAACCTTAATAGCGTCCATTATAAAGTTTTATTGCCCACAACTAAAAATTATGTTTAATGAAATTTTATGTATTGGAATTTGGGACCTGTTGTGACCTTTTCACACATCACCCCATGCCAGATGGGGACCCCCTATTTTTGCTCCATTTTGGTCTTTTGGCTTTGGTTTTGCATCTCTCTCTCTCTTATTTCTCTGTTCTTTTGGGGATGTTTCTGTATTTGACCTAATTTGAAATTTTGGCTAAGTATGAAGTGAATCTGTGAAATTAGGGTCTTGTTCTTCAGGCTGGATTGAGATTAAATCAAATTGGTAAATTGACAGCTGAGCTTAACATTGCTTTTAGAAGGCTTCCAGTAGGCTCCCACTGAATTTTCGTCATGTTCTGATGACTTACTATTTTTAGTAAGTGTTCAATCTGGAGGCCTTTTCCTCAGGATTTCGGGATTCTAACTACTTCAGCACGTCCGGGCAGCTTCAAGGTGCCTACACATGAAATTTGAGCAGATTCAGACAATTGGCTATTTTTAGCAGTTCAGCCTTCAGAGGCTATTTTCAGGGTTTAAACGAACAATTCTCCAACGCATGACTAGAGAATGGATCTGGGTTTTCCAAGACCTTTGCGATGGTGTAACATGCAAATCAAGATGGTGACTTCCAACGGTACAACCTTCTAAGGCTATTTTTAGGGTTTGCATGCAGTAATTTTCAATGCATGTCCGGATATTCCATGTGGATTTTTTGAGAGCTTCGCAACAGTGTGACATGCAAGCAGAGAAGATCAAGTTTCAAGGACTTACTAACTTTAGCCAGTGCCCGCATGTTGACCAATTTTCTGGGTTTTTCTGGGTTTTTTGAGATCCCACAAGCACTGTAACATGCAAACTCATCTGACGTCCGATTGACCACTTTCCAGACACTTACTATAAATAGCAGTTTTATCCCAGCAGCTACCCAACACTTCAGTCCAACAAGTAGAGTGGCAAGCAACAGAAACGAGGTCAAACGGAGACCATTCAGGGCACATGCATATCAAATTAGGGTTTCCAGCTTCGATGCCTAAAAAGAGAGGTAAAAAGCTAGAATTTTGAAAAACGAAGGTATCCCATTGCGATCAACATCCTTCAAGCAGTCTACTGGTGAAATTTGGGCGCAATCCGAGCACTTACTATTTATAGTAAGTCACATCCAGAACAGGGCTATAAATAGCAGGTCAGCATGAGGGGCAGGTGCGAACGGGTTCACCAAGCGATGAGGACCACGTGGTAAAAAATTCAAGTCAAAAGGAGCAGTGGAAGTCAGAAAGTCAAGGGCTTACTATAAATAGCAGGTGGCTATAAATAGCAAGTTGGCATGTAGGACAGACGAAAACAAGTTCACCAAGCAAAGGAGGTCACATGGTGAAAATTCCATGACAGATGGGGCTGTGGAGGTCAAAATAGCAGAGACTTACTAAAAATAGAATGTGAAGACAGGCTGAAGAGATCAAAATGTTCTAAGTATAAAATCAAACTTCACCTTCAAATGATGCCCTAACATGGAAGCTTGGCATGCAAAATGCGCCCATGAAGCAATGAAAAGTCTAAGGCGTTGAAAACATAAGTGCTAGGGGTGAAATGCGCCCAAAAGTAGATGGCAGGCTAGAAAGTTTCTAAGGCACTCAAATGGAAGCACACCCATGAAAATGCGCCCTCAAGAGAAATAGAAGCTTGCACATGTAAATGCGCCCTCAAGGAAGGTGATGATATAAAAAAGTTTCTAAGTATGAAATGAAAGTCGACCCCCTTGAATGCGCCCTTGAGGTGAAAGCCACTCAAAAATATGTCTAAGTGTTGAAAATCTAAGCAAGGGGTCCCAAATGCGCCCAAGGTTGAAGATGGAGGTTGACATGGGGAAATGCGCCCTCACAGTTGAAATTCCTCCTCCATAGGTTGAATGCGCCCACCATGAAGAATTCAAGTAAAATATTCTAAGGCACAAAATGAAAGTAGCCTATCTAAAATGCGCCCAAGTCAAGAAGAAGTGGCTTCAAAATATTCTAAGGCATAAAGTGAAAGCTCCACCATGGAAATGCGCCCACCTTGATGAGTCTCTCAAAATATTCTAAGGCTGGAGAAATGGAAGTTGGACCCCTCAAATGCGCCCTCACCTTGAAAGGATTAATGAAAGCCTTGGAAACGCCTAAGGCATGGGATAATGGAAGTTAAAGAACTGAAATGCACCCTCAAAACAGAAGCTCCCTAGGCTATTTGCGCCCATGTTGGAGGAATAGGCTGAAAACGCCTAAGTATGAGAAAATAAGAGCCCATGAGCTAAAATGCGCCCAAAGGGAAATGAGCAAGCATGAAAAGTTTCTAAGTGTATGGAATCAAAGCTACACTTCCATATGTGCCCAAGCTTATATGGAGGCTTAAAAAGTTTCTAAGGCACTTCAAAATTTGCCTAGGCATTGAAAATGGAAGCTTGCATGTAGAAATGCGCCCAAGTTGTGAGGAGGCCTCAGATAAATCCAAGTGTGGAAAATAAAAGCAGCAAGGGTAAAATGCGCCCAAGGTTGAGAGGATGTTGGTAAAATGTTTCTAAGGCATAGCAAAGGTAGACCCCTTCAAATGCGCCAAACCTAGAGGATGAAGGGACTTAGAAATTATTTAAGTCATGAAAATTGCAGCATACCCTTCTATATGCGCCCAGCAAAGGAAGTGAATATGGAAAAGTTTCTAAGTAAGATAAAATAAAAGCACAAGCATGTAGAATGCGCCTAGTATGGAGGATGTTTCTAAGGCATAGCAAAGGTAGACCCCTTCAAATGCGCCAAACCTAGAGGATGAAGGGACTTAGAAATTATTTAAGTCATGAAAATTGCAGCATACCCTTCTATATGCGCCCAGCAAAGGAAGTGAATATGGAAAAGTTTCTAAGTAAGATAAAATAAAAGCACAAGCATGTAGAATGCGCCTAGTATGGAGGATGTTTAAAAAAGTTCTAAGTATGAAAATTGCAGCACATGGCCTCATATGCGCCCAAGGTAAGGAGGAGATACAAGACTTAAGAATTTGTCTATGGCATTAAAATAAAATGCCACTGAAGGGAAAACGCCTAAGTATGAAAAACAAAGACTCAAAAGGGTAGGTACGCCCAGCTCCAGCAAGGAATAAAGGTATGAGAAATTTGCCTAAGTCAAAATGAAAGTGGACCCTTCAAAATGCGCTCTAAGGAAGTTGGGAAAATTGTTAAGTAAGACAAGGAAGCCTAGGCGTGGAAAGGTAAGGTGAAAATAAATGCATAGGGTAAGTTGATTAAAATTAATTTTTTCTAAGGCATTGCAAGGTGAAACTAGAGAATACGCCTAGGAGGTGATGCTAAAAATTTCTAGAGGCAAGATGAGATACGTCGATACAAGAAGGAAATTCTTCAGGAAAACAAGAAAAAAATGCCAAGACAGGAAAATGAAGACCGCGGGTGTGAAGTGCGCCCAAAATTGAAAATTAATAAACCTTAGCAATTCTTATTATTTTTCAAAAATAATAAAAATTAAACTTACCCCCTTCGTCTGGGTACAAATGAGAACGATGATTTCTGAGGGGAAATCTCTTCTGGGTATTGGACATTTCCCACTGGGAGATGATTTAAAGTTCTTCCACACCTCGCTCGTGTTGTTTCGACAAAGATTTTAGCCTGGCACCCGTTTAACAAAGTTCCTAAGGCTCGAATGGATAAATTTTCTAAGGCATGGAAAAGGAAAGCAAAGGAGGTCAATGCACTCAAGCTCAGGCGAGTAAAATTTTATCTAAGTCACCAAGCTCCTAAAAGAAGGTGGATAAGGCAAGTGAATGAAATTGCTAAAGCGGGAGGATGAAAACAACAGGATGGCATGCGCCCTAGCACAATGGGCCCATGATAGAAGTTTGCTAGAAAATGATGAATTTTATCAGACACCAAGTAGACCTTGGAAGTCAAAGCGGGGGAATAAGGTAAGTGAAGAGATTTTATCTTATAAATGTTATGATGTTCTTCTTTTGTTTTGCAGGATGAATGTCGAGGCCAAGGCATGAGGACTTGAGGTGATGAAGATGGACAACGTTACAACTTCGGAAAAGGAAAAGGCATTGAAGATTTGTCTAAGGCATTAAGAACGTGGTGCAAAAGGAGTTAAATGCGCCCAAGGCAGTGGGCTAGAGAAATGTGAAAGTCACAAGAGAGAAATGCATCCAGGAATGAAAGCAACAGGAGGACTTAACGAAGAAGAACTTTTTGCAAGGAGGGTTTGAACCAAGTGTTGTTGTGTGCTTGCCTCCTCCTAACACAACAGAATTGGCAATGAAGAACAGTGGGAACACGTTTTTGGACGAGAATCTTCTAGAAAAAGATAGTGGGCATTAATTGCTTATAGTGGTTCCTGCAAAGGAGTGGAGGATATTCTGTTCATTTATTACCCACTCCTCTCTGTGGCGGTTTTTAGGGCTAAAACCCTAATTAGGGCATATGTGGCTCGATCTAAGCCCTTCATTGTAATTGAATCTGAGCCATCCACTGAAATGGGCTAGCTATAAAAGGGGCATCCCCCCTCATTTGTAATTCAAGTAGATTAGAACAAGAAATCAAAGAGTATAGAGGATAGAAGTTAGAATAGATAAAGAGTTAGCTTAGAAGATAGCTTAGTTTGAAAAGGAAGGAAAACTTTCCCTTTGAAAGTTTTGTAAGAGGTTGTTGTGGAAAACTTTCATAATACAAAGGTTTATCATTGCATGGTGGTGCTATCTTTTGTTGTGAATAGCTAGCAAGGCCTTTTCGTCTTTCCAATTCAAGTAGATAGAGTAGAGTAGACTTTATTTTATGCAAGTAGTTGTTAGTTGTGGAGTGTGGCGTTTCGGTTTGAGCATATCTTCTTTCATCCATACCACTAGCGGGCTTGCTGATGGTAAGTTCGCCTTGCGTGGTCAACTAGAGTATTGGCACTTAACTTCGATTGTGGCTCATATGTCCATATGCATCGTTGTGATGGTATGTACATGTTGTGTCATAATTTGAACACCTTTCTCATCCTTTGAAGATTGCACCAACTTTGTCAGAGTTGTCCGAAAGGAGACAAAGCAAAGTCTGGTTTGAAGATTGTTTAAGTCGATCCTCGTCCTCCACCCCTTTAGGAGTAGATGGTAGCATCTCTAATCCTTATATCCTTTTACATTCAGCATTATCTGGTTAGTTTAAGAACCTGAGCTTCATTGACAAATCTCCCGAAATTTGAAAATCCTTTCTTCGAAGTTGAACAATTACATAAGTCCCCTTGGAATACCCAGCATATTCACATCAACCAACTAAGTCTATTCGCAATAAAAGGAACCTTGGAGTTGAACGCATGAACTTTCACGCAATCTTAGCATACGGAATACTTTGATCAAGAGGGAATAGAGTGACCGTTGGACATTTTATTCTGTGTTGGTGTTGTCATAAAAAACACGTCAACAGGACCTATACTTAAGAAATTCTCTCTGTGTTGTTTATTTGTGTACTTAACCTGTTCTTTTGTTCAAACATATTTAATGTTTTCTAAACCTCTTGTTGTTTGCTTTTTAATAGTTAGTGATAAAATGTGAAGCATCGAAATAAACGCAAAGTTACAGAAATCCAATGACCTGGTAAAAGGCAGCCTAATGAACATAGCCTGCTAGATCTGCTTTTAATCATCAACAGATAGTCATATAGATTGATCAATTTTTAAAGACAAACAGCATCCATCGGATTTTTGGTTCATGCAATCTGGATATAAAGGCATTTCATCGGGAAAGGATATTTTCCTGCATATTGCAAACTTGTCATTAAAGCAGAAAGTGGGAAGAAAGAAAAAGATGATCCCAGAGAACATGTGGGTGATAGAAATTCAAAGTGAGAACAAAAGAAAAGGGCCAAGAAGGGCAATGGACAGTAATGAAGAGGAAACGGAAGAATAAGCAGTGGGTAGGGTAGGACATGCAATTTGAGCAAGTCCTTTTCGGCTTTTCCTGAAACTCCATGCATTTATCAATATTGATTTATATGGTACCATAGATTTTACCTACATTTCCATTTTACTAAAGACTATGCATTTGTACAAATATTGTTTAGACATACATTGTAACCATTCTTGGAGGTCACTTATGACCTGCTGAATTATTTTTTGAAAAGCATGGCAACTACCAAACTAATAAAAGTTAACCTTAATTTCCTCACAAATAGAAAGAAAGAAAGAGGTTTACAATAGTAAAGAGGGTCTAAGAAAACCCCAAGGGCTCGCAGAAGTAAAGTAAAACTTGTACTTAACTAGAGGGTGTGAACCCAAAAAGAATAAACCTTATTAAAAATACAAGTACAAATAACAATCAAGACAAACTTCCCTAAATGAAACAAGAAGCAATTTGGGCCAAAGTTAGCAACCAAAGATGATAGTCAAAATTGTCATACGTATCAAAGCTGGGAACAGAACTACAATAAGGGTATGGCATAGTATCCATTGGAGGATACCCAAGGCCAGGATGGCTAATTGTAGGAAGAAAAATGGTCTTCCCCTTAGGTGTCCCTTTAATTAATGAAAATCTAGAGGCAAAGAGAAAAATGTAATATGTACCTACTCCAATGTCATGTCACCTTTTTGAGCTAAAGAAATAATCAATAATATAACTTAAGTTGTTCAAATAACTTTATTTTATAACATTGCAAAGAGGGTGACTTATGTTTTATAATTTTATTATTAAAATAAAGTAACTAGACGTGCTATTATAAAGTGTTTTTAAAAAAGGGCCTAAGTTAATGATAAAAAAGTGTCACTAGGACAAAGGGGCCGATTGAAATATTAAATTAAAAAGAAAAGGAAATTCTAGATACTTCTAGATACTTCTAGAAGAGGGTTAAAATTAGCAAAATGATGATTATAAAAGGAGATGTTGGGCTTAAGGGAAAAGTATTATGAATATTTCATCTATTTAATTTCTCCAATAACTTGGACCCTGTGTTCATCTATTTGTTCCCAAGGGAAAAAAACCTTGGTGTGTAGGTGATCAGAGAGGAAAAACCCTTCAATTTTTAGGCAAGCAGAGGAAAAAAATCCTTTTGTCTATAGAGGTGACTCCATTCAAGGATCACATTGAATGTTTTCAATTTCCTTTGGTGTTTGGTGGTGTAGCTTTTAAAAAAAAATTGTTAAGTTTCAATATAGTTTTCAATTTGGATGAGAATATCTATTATTTAAACCGCTGCTACAATGATCTGTACCACTACAGTGCCTCACTACAGTACTTCGTGAGGGTTCCCAGGTCTCCAAAGTTATGTGAAGAATTTCCATTTGCTCTGCTGTTGTAATTGCCAAATTTGCATTCTAATATTAAATTGATAGATTTGTTTATTGTGAGTTGTACTCTTTATTTGTGTAGGGTTTTAATGTTGTATGAATATTGTTTGTTGCTACACATTGTCTTAAATTGATCACAGCCTATGCAAGCGTCAACCTCAGCATTAATTGTGTGTATTATTGTTAGCTGGAAATCAGTTAAGGTTATTGTTACAACCTCTGTTCTTTGTATCATTTTAGTTAATGAGTTAAATTATTTGCATCATTATATCAAGTGTGCTCAGATTGCTGAAATACAATGCTGTCATTTGGAATGTATGTTTTCCAGTAGTTATCCTCAGTTGTGGACAATGTGCAGTGTTTCATATCTAAGTTTGCTTCATATTGGCTGTTATATCTCACCAGCCCATGCGGGTTACTATAAATACCTTGTTGTTTACATCAGTCCTTGTATGTTGTTCTGTGTTTATCCAATAAAGAATCCATCTCTAATGCTGCAGTCCAGTTGCAGCATATTATTGCAATCACTCTTGGACATATATGCAAGACTTTACATTGGTTTAAGTAATATGTACAGCAGTTATAGTGCATATGGATCTGTTATCACCCACCATCTCCTTCAGCAATCCAGCCACATCTTTTTGGAAGTGGGAACAAGGCTTTTGGGACTGCTGCTACCCATTCTGGGCATGTACAGAATTTCTATAGCAATCATATAAACTGAAATTTTCACATTTAATTGGCATGTTTCCTAACCTTGGTGTTTTGAAGCTGAATTTGGAGGAATACTTGATAAAATTCTAGTTACAATCACTCTTATCTATTATGTAATGCTCTATGCAATCTTCTCCTAGAAATAAGATACATATATCTGTAAATTTGGAGGGCATAGCCGCCAAATAGTAGTTGCATTGATATTGTTAACACATTTTGGAAGGTATACCACCAGATCCCTCATTAATATTTGCCTTGGCATTGTCATGGAGATTGTATGGTGTAGATGCCAAGAAGTGCACTCTCTTATTCCAATTTGATAGTTGCATGCTTCGCTGTGGAAGGCTTGCCACTAAAGTCAACATATTTATCTTCCAGTCTTGCTGCTAGTAAGTGAAATAAATTGTTTATTGTTCACATCCCAGTTACCATATGCTCTCACTTTGCCACATTGGGATCTCGATGATCAGATAGTGCTTGGGTTTGTGTTCTTCTTTTGAAAATTTGTAAAGTAAACTAATACTCCAGTTAAGGACATTACAATGGTATTAAAGTTGTGATCTTGCCAACTTGCAGGGAAGCTAACTTATTGATGCAAACTACATCACATGCATGCAAGTATGGAAGATAGAAAATGAAGACATTTCAAGAATCCATGTCAAAAATGTTACAAACTTTGCAGAGCATGAGCGAAGAAATGAATCATTTCATTGTTCTGATAAAACAAAATGACAAAAGAGCAAAAGAAGAAAGATCGTCAAGAAATAATCAATCTTTGATCAGTCCCACTCCCAATCTTTTTTAGCCGAGGTTCTTACAAAAAGAAAAAATACACAAGAAAAGCTCAAGCTTTATGGATCAATTTATGGAGCAATTTGCTATTAGTTTAACAGCTCTAATTTCATATAAGGGCATACAAAAGAAAGATTTTATTTAGGAAGCATGGTTAAAAGAGCTGTGCAGCAAAGATGAATGCAAGCTTCTTGCCTTTAGTGAATGTAATAAAAAGTCAAACATCTACAAATCTTCCATTAACTTTCAAGAATTCTTGGAGATATTCCAAGAAAATAGAAATGGAGGAAAGATGAGGAAGTTGGAGGAAAAATCAGAACCAAGGCCTTGGGAAGTCGACAAGAGGATTACATCTCTAAAGTCTTCAATGTTCCATTCTACAACTCCTCCTAGCATACAGAAAAAACGCTCTCCTATTGCAAGAAAGAAAGATGATAACAAAAATCAACTTCGAAGAACAAAATGTCGCTTTTCATGAAAAGAACCGCAGGGACCAGACCACAGATGCCGAGGCAAAGGACAAGCGCATTATGTGGAGGTATATCAAACCAAGAGTTAGAGAAGTCAAATGAAGAGCCAGAAAGAAAGATGGTGGAACCAAAAATTGTGATGGATACACCTAAGCCAAAATTACAAGAGAAGGTTAAGGAAAAAACTTTGATGGTGGAGCATGAGAAAGAAGAAAAATCAAACCTACAAGAAATTGAGAAGTAAAACTTGGAAGAATCCACCATACAAGTGCAAGGTATGGAATTTAATATCCTATTGATGTCTAAGATTGCAGATCAGCAAAAGATTTATCTTAATGAAGTCAAGGAGAGAATATTACTTGTTGAATGCACAAGTGAAAAAGATGTTCTTGTTCAAATGATTGAGTTGGATAAGAGCGATTTTCAGGATGTATATGAAAATAAAATTGAAGAGAATCTCTTAGTAAATTCCAAATTCCTAAGTCACCTAAGTGATGGAATTGATACAAATTTCTGAAAGGTATCAATATAAGAAGATAAGCACTTGGACCATTCTTATAATGTCAGTTATGTTAGGTCTCAAAATCACTACTCCACTTCCTAGAGCAAAATATCACTCACAAGGCCAGGGTTGTCATCATGCAAGTGAAATCAGCTCATCAACAGACTATGGAGGGATAATGGCTAACTCTACGAGAGTGGGTTAGATCTCCTACCCTTCAAGCTTAGCTTAGACTCAGGAGGGTGTTCCCAGGGGTATACCTTAACAGGTATTGAAATCACATAAAACGATTAATAATGAAACAAGGACAGCCAAACCCAACTTGATGTCTTAGCCCCAAAGACTATCGTAGACTAAGAAAAACTGGCTGCTTATAACCCCTATATAGCTGATAACCATATGCAATCATGACTCACGTGAGAGAGTTTCATTTGAATAGCTCTCTTGAAGATAAATCCCTGGTTATAATACTAGGTCATAAATACATAAAAACTACTCCTCCTATACTACTGGTTGCGTTTGATTTGATGGTGTGAGATTGGAGTATGGTTCCAGACTAGTGCCTATCTATTGGGCAACAGAGTCACAGCACTAAGAAGAGAACAAACAGGAAAGGAAGAACATGTAGCTATGTATTAACATACATCAGTGAACATGAAAACTTGCAACTGAACATACATAGTAATCCACACACAACTACATATATTCATACATAAAACTGAGAAAGATGATTACAAGACTTGCAATGTCTTCAGAATGTTGTCACATTCATCTAACTCAATGTTACATTCATACCTACAAATGTGGCAAGGAAAAATCTCTAGTTGTGGCTAAAAACTCTCCTAAATACATACAAAGTGTTATGGAGACATTCTGCAACAAAATCTCATTACAATATTAATCTTCTATTCAAGGACTGCAATCTCTCAATAAACTAGACTGTGGCATTAGTGGATGCCCTGCAACTTCCTTGGCGTCTGAAGAACCACACCGTGACCAACCTCCTCAAAAATGACCAAAAACGCCAACATATATGCCCAAGCACCCAACCCTAATCGTTGCACACTATAGCAATTCAAAAATGGATGGTAGATGACAAATCGTTCCCAAAATGGATGTTACAGATCTAAAAATGTGTTCTACAATAACTTCCAATAGCTATGGGAGTGGCACCATTAATGCAAGTGGATGAAACAAAAGGCGTGGTCAACAATAATGGTAGTTGGTGAATTTGAAATCTAGAAGTGAACACCTCAAGTGCCAAAATACCATCATGGCATCACAACATTAATATTTGGTTGGTAGAAAAGTACCAACAACACTTTGTCCTTCATAGAAAATCTTTGAGAAGTAATCATAGGCCAAAATAGTGAAAAATAGGACAATCAAATCAATCTACAACTCAAAACAATGCATTGTGGGATCTCAAGGGACACCTAAAACAAAAGCAATAATTTTACCCCTATCAAGTTCTCGCGGGAAATTCAAGTGCAAGAGCATTTGCACCTCTAGGAGGTATACATGGTTCACATCGAATTACCCCTAAACCATTTACATAGTGTTCTAGGTCTTTATCATCTTTAAGTGGTTTAGAAGGCTCCTCCATCGAATCACTACAAATAATCGAACTTCAAGTGGAACTAGTAGAAAACCATGAGCATTTGCACTTACAATATGTCTGGTTTGAATATAAAATCCAACAAGTGATGTCAACGGAATGGGGTGAGATAGACTAGGAGATTTTGGATATGATAATGTCATGATGACGTAAGCAAGGTGGGATGACATCTTACGTAAGCAAGGTGGGATGACATCAACAAGATGTCATCCAAGTATAGATGCAGGAAAATGATGTGGAACCGATTTGCGAGAGAAGCCATCTAAACTGGGTGAAGGAATCTAGAAAGGTGAAGTTCAAATGGAAGAGAAAAGTTTGCGAAAGGAATGGTGTGGAGAAAATGAAATGAATCGAATAAGTGCACTTGAAAGGAGATGTTCACTTGGAAAAGCCCGCAAAAGAGAAGATGATGTAAGCACTAAGGGAAGATGGTGGGCAAGTGGAAAATGTGAGAAATATGTCAGGATGTAGAACAGGCTGGTTCACATGAAAATGCTTGCAAATATCTAGATGGGCAAAAGTTTCCTAGAAAGTGGAAAATTCCAAGTGAACCGAACGGGAAAGCGAAGAGGTGAAGTTTGGATGGAAGATGGATCCCCGCAAAGCCGAGACTTAGTCATTTTTCTAACACTTAGAACATTTGCAGGAAAATCAAGTGGAACTGCACATTTGCGGGGAAATCCAACAAGACCAGATATTGCAGGTTGGATGGACTAAACTGGATGGAGAGGTAGAACCCACATGAGCATAACTTTTAATCCTTAGCGAGTTTTGCAAAACTTTCAAAAGCAACTAGGCTAAATTTTTTATGGTCTATTCACTGGTACTAAGAGATTTTGAAAAAAACCCATGATTGATTTCTCAGATCAGTTATAAACTTGGGTGAAATGGGCTAAAGCACAATAGGGAATGGACTCAAGCAAAAAGGGCAACCATAGATTTGAGCCCCAACAAGTTCAAAATATGATTCTTATGTAGCAGTAAATTGACAAGTAGTGCGACAAGTAGTGCAGCCTACCATGGAAGAAAGTCAAAATCTAATGATTCAAAATTTTCTTGGGATGGCTAACTTTTATGGAGCATATGAGATTGCAACAACAACCACTCAAGAAGCAATAATTGATGATATTTCTGAATCATCAAAAATTCATTAGCCGGTATATGCAGATCTTTCTCACAAAGGGAAAAATATCCTTGAAGATTGTGCTGTACCTACAAGTATCTTCTCTTCCATCTATAGAGATACTTCAAAGGCACTTTTATGCAAAGATGTTAATGTTTACAGCAAAGAGCAAGCAAAGAAAAGTCATTCTATGAGGATTAAGGAGAGGCCAAAAGAGCTTCTTATCTCTCAAAGAAGGCTGTTGCAACTGAGAATTTGATGTTCTGGAATTACCAAAAGAAAATGAAGGTTGAGACACTCTAGAATGGGCAGCAAGTTTCTCTTCTACCACTTGTGATTAATTGAATGCAGCATCAAGTGTCTCAGTAGGAGTATTTTTCAACTCCCAAACTTGAACTTAAGAATCAAATTAGACATCTCATCTGAAAACCAGTGCATTATACTCAAGTGGTTGAACTAGTGATGTTATCCTACACAAACATATCCCTAATGCAAACGAAACCATTTAATGTTCAAATCCTATTCATAATTATGATAGAAAATTTCTGTTAGGGTTGTGACAAGTTATTCCCAAGTGTTGAGAGGGTTCTGCACATGTGGCATTCAATGGCCATGACCTTAGCAATGCCAAAGAGCTTCAACTTTGCAAATGGAACCCTTTCCTCATAAGCTATTTGGTTCTAATCAAACTAATTCTTCATGTCAAGAATCTAATTAGCAAGGACCTTGAGTCATGAGAAACAGCATAGATTTTGACCTGACACTTAGTTGTAATAAGAGTTGTCTTTGGTGATGTCATGAGCAGTAATCCTCATGACAACAATGTCACTAACTTTCTATGTCAATGCCAATACCATACCGGCAAGTTCAACCACTCTCTCAACCAAATTAGTAGGCATATTTCGAGTTAGAGCTAATAGAAAACAAATGTCTTCTCCCAACAAATACAAATGAAAAAAAAAATATAAAACTTTTGCTACAAATTATAATTTATATCTGGACTCTGCTTTAAAAGTACACAATTCCAACAAACAATATTGAAAAAATGATTCGTTGTAAATGGAAAGTGTGCCCATGGAGTTCCAAAAATTGGAACACAATAGGAATTCACAAAGAAACTAAAAATAATAGGAACAAGAAGCACAATTACCAAAAACAAAGATTACCGCTACATCAATGTCTCCTCCCAACAAATACAAATGAAAAAAAAAATACAACTTTTGCTACAAATTCTAATTTATATCTGGATTCTGCTTAAAAAGAACGCAATTCCAAAACACAATATTGAAAAATAATTCAGTGTAAATGGAAAAAGTGCCCATGGAGTTCCAAAAATTGGAACACAATAGGAAGTCACAAAGAAAACTAAAAAATAATAGTCAAAGTCAAAAAGAAATCACCTTGATCAAAATTTATAAGAGTGAGAATGGGTCTTTCAAAGTTGAAGGGTGAAATCAAAAGACATGGCCCCACAAGCAAGGATTCGCTCAAATAGTTGATTTTGTCATCATAACATCATGTTGATGTTAGCAAGATGACATGGCACTAACGTGGTTGACACACATTGTTGATGTGGCACTAGCAAATTGCCTGTGTGGAATGAGTTGGTGTACTAAGTTGGCACAGATGTTGTGTTAATGTCAATTTCTAGCTGAAAGTGGCTGGTTGCATCTGAAGAATATTTTGGTACTTAGTATATTCTATTGTTTGAAGAATACTTCGTTAGGCATTTGCCTGCTGATGAAGAATACACCAGCAACTTTTTGACAACAGTGGTTGACTCCCAATTGTTGTTTATTGGCAAGAAATTGTCAGCAGCAAACATTTCCTACCAGTTATCTCAACGGCACAATGTTCTTGATAAAGAAGCATTGGTGATACCTGGGAATGTCAGTCAGTGGCATTACAGCTGATGGTGGTTAATGAGTTGTCAGCAATCAGAGGTAGCAGCAGCGTCACTGTCCTACAGCATACAGTGACAAGCCAAGATTCCATTCTACAACTTGCAATTTGCAAAACTAGCAATTATGTAAAATTTAAAAGCTTGATATTTTGGTCTCCATGTTTCTGATTTAGATGAAATGTTTCTTGGCTATACTAGATGTGATGATAGTGTCAAGTTTTTTCCACAATGCCTCCAATGGAAAGTTGCGGAGAAGAGCTCCAAAATCCAAATCCAATGGATTAGAAAGAGGCTCTAATAGCAACTGATATGAAACCAACAGCGTAGCAATTAGAGGTCTACACCACAATGTGTGACAAGAAAATCTCTGAAAAAAGAAGCTACAAACTTGATTAATCATATTGAAAAAATACAAGCTTATATAGGCATAAACTATGCCAAAATTATAATATTCCAAATCTCATAATTGTTGGATGAAAAATCAATGCGAGAACCAAAATGAAAACAAATAACTAACTAGCTTACTTTAGTCTAACAACCTAACACCTAGGAGTAAAAAGAATCTAGATTTCACTTTTTACACAAAATAAAAGTTAAAATATAAAAATTATGACATCAGAAATTGAAAATTATCCTATATAACCAATAAATCCTCATCAAGTTATGCCAATATTGTGAGATTGTGTATATGTGTGTGTACTGCCTAAAAGTCAGTCTCCTTTGTAGCCTTCCATCTCTTCGATACATTATGGCCATTGCCACCTGCTTGTCTTCATCTTGAGAAGTGATTTATTTTCTTAGTTGTATATGTATTATATGTGTGATATTGCATATTTAATGCATGTTGGAATGTAATATTGATTATTTGAGAGTCATAAGGAGAAGCCTTTGGCTTAAACGAGGAATAAAGAAAAAGTGTCAAGAAAAGAACAATTGAGATAAAGGCTTCTCTATAGAAGAGATGTATCTTGTATTGAGCCTTAGCTATACCCTTATGAATGTCACTTTAAAGGTGCAAATAACATCATCATGTGCCCAAGTTATAGAAGAGATGTAAAAGCATAAAGGAAGCCACTACCTAGGTATCCACTATCATAGCCATACAAGATACATTTAAACTACCTCATGGAAGATCACATTTCCTTGCACCTTCCAGAAAAATTGTCCTTGAAATTCATAATTTTTTTTTAAATTTCGGCTTAAATAGGCTATTTCTGGATTAGAATTTTCATTCTACCTTGGTTGTTGGTAATGGCAAAATGAGGTTCGGCTTTTCTTTCAGATAAACTGGCTATTTCTAGATTAAAGTTTCTTCATGGACAAGCAGAGAGTTTTTCAGTGGCATTCAGACGTGGCAGAGTGTTTTACTTCTCCTTCACATACAGAGTTTGCTATTTCAAATTGGGTTCCAATAGATAGGATTTGAGCAAGACACACAGGATTTGTTATTTCAGTGTGTTCCAGCAAATAGATTATACTATTTCAATTTATGGCTCTTCTCCTTCAACAGCATGAGTAGGGACTCTCAACAACAAGAAAGGGTAGAACAGCACAAAGCACAAGCAGTAAAGTCTGAAGGAGGCACATCTAGGTAAGGAGACCAAGCAATATCTTCTTTCTCCTTATACCTTCGGTAACCATAATTTAGATGCTATACAAGAAGGATAATAAAACTCATCAGATCTTTAACCCTCTAAATTGAACCCAAATAGCTACTCCAAACCTCCAAACCTGCATCCAATATCGCACACTATCCCCTTCAAATGGAAGAAAAACCACCAAAGGAGGTAAAAGAGGATGATACTCTAAACAATGTGAAAGAAGACAATACCTTCAATGTGAAAACTGTGTCACAAAACAACATGCAAGAAGTCATAAACAATGGGCATCCATATGTCCTTCCTGTTAACAGGTCAAACAATGCAAAGTTTTACACACACAAAGATTTCGTTCTACCACAAATGTAGGGCAAACAATGGTTGCCTATTTTGAAAGGTAACCAAACCTACACCCACAATTTTTTAATATCACACCTCACATACCCTTACATCAGACCATAGAGGCAGCAAAAGGTAGGACAAAGGATCAACCAAGTTTTATCAACACAAAACAATATCATGGAATAATGAGACATTGATTGTCCAAGGCAAAAGCAGTGGTGGCAAAGAAGTGAAATCTAAAACAACAAACACAGAAGGAAGAACAAAACAAAAAACTTCCATTTCTATATAATCAAATTGTTAGTTATTCTTTAATTTTATTTTAGCCTTCAATAGTCTTATAATCAAAAATTTCTTTGTCTTACAATAGTATGATAGTTGTCATTTTTGGTCTTATAATCCTTATTATCCTTTTTCTTTTAATTGTTATTATATAATCACATTTCCTTCTAATAATCAGTTAATCCCTTTTTCAATTTCATAATCTACTAATTTTAAATTTCTAATTTTTAGTTTTAGAATATACAATTATATTATAGTCCTCAAAATTATTTGAGTCTTCCTCACATAATCTCATAATCCATTGGTTGGCATTATTATATTTTAATAGTCTCATAATAGTTTCTTATTTATTTAATAGTCTATTACATTGTGTCTTATATGAGCCTTATAGCTATATAATAGTCTTATTTTAATAGTCTGGTAAATCTTTACAATAAGTCTAATAATAATCCTATAAGTCTTCTGTTTAATTTTCAATAGCTTCCTTACATATAATTCTGTTGACCAGACAAGTGGTGTTGAAGTAGAGCTGTAAATTTTCTCTTCATCTAAGGCTTTCTCCTCAAGATCCATTTCTGTTGACAGCTGTGTAGTGCAATCTTCTCTTGTGGGCATTTGGTTCTGCTGTACTTGTATTTCTTTGTTTCTTTGTATGGTGAGTGAATCTCTTTTTTTTTCAAGTTTTCAAAAAAAAATTTGAAGATTTTTCAAGTTTTTTTTTGCTTTTTTGGTAAATTTTGAATTTTTTTAAGAACTTTTCATGCATAATAAGGGGTTATAATGCCATTTTTTTCTATTAAAAAATTAGTTATTGTGTTGTGTTGGTGTGTGTTTTTAATACCCACCAGACACAGAATTAAATGCCCAAGGACACTTTATCCTCTCTTGAAAAGTTAATGCGTATGCTAAGAAGATTATGCAATAACTCCAATGTTTCTTTAGTCAGGTCATGACATGTGGATAAAACCAGTGGGCATTGTGATTTGTTGGTAATCACAAGGGGACTTACATTATAGTTTATTTGCAAGTTAAGGACTTAGACGGTTTTGACATTGAGGCTCTTTCCATTGGGTATTTCAATTTTTTCTCAAAAAAAAAAAGGCAAAAAAAAGATGAGGGTTTAGAGGTCTAAGCTACGCCTAAGAACTCAAGAGACGACAGTGACTAGATGAAACTAGAATAACCACACTTTGTTTCGCCTCCTTAGGACAACTACGCAAAGCGGGTGCAATCTTCAACAGAGGTGATAATGATTTTTAGGTTTGAATTAATAATTATCCAAACTAAAGTTAAGCATCCACAATTTAATAGCTCAAGCTAACTTTGCACATCCGGAAGGCCATCCCACATTTCTGCCAAGGCGGCCAATCTAGAAAGTAATGAAGTGGCCTGACCATAGACCAAGGTCAATCTCTCCATGAACGCATCAGCTTCTGTGCCTTTGACCGCTATCCACTCTTTAGCCTCTCTGGTCGTGACCCTGTCTTCTTCTATATCCTTCGTTGCCTCCTATAAAGAGTTTGGGAGAAGGGGAGTTGCTGTGTCATCTTGATCAAGCGGCTTGATCAGATGTTGTATGTACTCCTTCAGGCGCTCAATCTCCTACTGGCACTCTTTCCTCTTCGCCACCTCCTTCGCCAACCTCGACTTGATGGTGGACACTGAATTGTCCAAATCTTCAACTTCCTGGCCCTTTGTGGTTGGACCCAAGTCGATGGTAGTGACAGTGTACTCATGTGGGGCTATGTCTTCCTGTGGCTTGTCCACTGTCGGCACTGCAATCTGTACGGTTCGGTTGCCGACCTCATCCCTCTGTATGGTTGAGAACTTCTTAGCCGACTTCTTGACTGAAGTTTGTGCAAGTCTGGCCAAGAAGTCTTCAGCATCATCCTTTTCCTGTTCTTCCACTGGCACCTGTATTTTCATCCTTTCTTTTAACCAGTCTGGGATTGTGAGTTGTTCCATGCCATCCTCTTTTGGTATACCTTCTCTGTCGAGAGCGTCCAAAATTCCTTGAAGAGCTGAAATCATTCCCTCCTGAAAGTCATCATTTTGGGTCCCTATATCATCATCAGACCCCAGTATTTTCGTGCCTGTGGGAGACGGCGGTTCATCATCGTCCAGCTGAGGCTCCACATTGTCCTTGAGAATCAAAGGATCCTTAATGTCGGCTAATGAAGCATCAACGGTAGCCAGAATCTCATCGATCTTTCTAGATGTGGCAGAGCGTGAAGGCTCTACCCTTGTTTGTTTCTGAACTGACTCCTTGCCTACAACTATCTCCTTCCTTTTCCTGGAAGTAGTGGCTTCTATCATGTCTACACCCCAAGATGCTTCTGCATTCGAAGAGTAGGATTCCATCTCGCTCAACCTGTCATAGGTCAACGTCACCTTCATCCGCCTTAGTTCCTGGATCTGTTGGTCGACCCACCACTGTGTGTACTTGACGACTATCTCATCAAGGTGTTCAAGTCGGCATGTTCGGGTTCTGACCATCTGACAGCAAGCAGGGGCAAGCTCTCATCAAAGCACGGTTGTACTTGCTTTCCATCATCCTCCAGCTGATCAGGCACTCGACAAAGCTCGATCATCCTGATCAAGCCAACAGGCAGTCTGGACCACATTCCTCGTCTGACTTCGAACTCATTTGCAGCGTCTGCCCAAAAGTCCTCTAATTCGACCCTGTGCCTATACCTTCTCCCATCCACAATCTTAATGTGATGATGTGGGTCGAAGTTGTCCCTAGACTGATAAGTGGTGAAGGGGTAATGTTGTATTTCAAGCCTGGCACTCTTAGCTGCCTGCGCTGACGAACATGTCTCTAGCATGTTCCCTATGAAAAAGAGAAAAGTGATTGCCGCCTTCTGCTTCGTCCTTTGGAAACTCTAATACTCCTCCAGCTGTCTCAACACTTCAAGCAGGATCATCTTGTTCATAGGAAAGATAGGCAATCGGTATGGATTCCCAGTGAATCCCTGGATTCTGATATATGTATACCTCGGATACTGGATGAACCACGATCCGTATTTGCCTATCAAAATTTTGGCCTCATGAGTTAGTCGTTGGTGTGTTCCTCCTTGAAGTATCCTCGTTATGTACATGAGGAAGGCATCGTGTGCTCGTCTAAAGTGGGTCTTCTCACTCAACTACAGTTGTGGATAACATTCATAGGACTTCAGTTCATTTTCCCCGTTGCCAACTATGCCTTTGCAGATCAAACTTGCATACCTGTACGTCCTAGCCAACATGTAGATGACGTAGGAGCTCATTTAGAATGTCTTGGTCTTCTCTAGGTTGATTGGCTACTTGTGGAGACTGTTGCTTATCATGCGCAGCCAGTTGAACATTTTTACGCCCTCCATGATGTCCTCAATAAAATAGTACATCCAAGTCTCGAAAGGTGCTCCCAAAGGATTGCCAACTATTCTGTTTAGCAGAACAATAATATCCCCGTAATCCTCCTTGAAGTCTGTGCACAACAACTTTTTAGGCATCTTCTTGACAGAAGCTCTCAATTTATCCAGCCATGACTTATTAATGTTGGCGGCATAGAGGTCAAGCTTTTCATCATACAATCTCTTTGCATCCTCCTTAGTTTTGTAAGTGGTCTTGTGATATGTGGGGATGCCAAAAGCTTCTTGCATGGCTAACTCTCTGAGATGAGCCAGTATCCTCCCATCGGGCGCAACAATTCGCCTTTCTTGAGCGTCATAGTGAAGGGCGCACTCTACCATCAGCTCAGCACATTCAATCACAAGTGGGAATCCGGCAGCTTGAACAATTCCATTTCTCATCATTCTTTTGGTGATAGGTGTCAGCAAAAATCCGTCGTGCCCGTACATCCTTCGTTTGAATTCCTTGAGGTCGATGTGCCCGAGGTTGGTGTCCATAATATTCTTCCATTTTGACTTTATCTTGGACTCTGGCTACGACCCCTTGCTGGCGAAGTTCATTTGCGCTTGTCTGGACAGCTCTCCCTAGTTGGTCATCAACTTGCAAGTTCAAAAATAACTAACATTAATACGAGAACTTTCAGAAATCTGGTTATTTCGGGATGCTATTTGATAAAATCGCACTTTCAGCTTGTTTAAAATAAATTTCTGTGAAAAAGCAAGCTGAAAGTGAAGAATTTTGCTAAGTACTAAACAAATCTTGCCCGGAATGAGTGAAGAAGATTAGAAAAGAGTAGGTAAGTGTTGCCAATTAATTTCCAAACCTCCAAGAATGTCCTCTGGCTGCAAACAAATTATAACTTCTGAAATTTTGATCAAAGAAGTGCGATTTTCAGCAAAGAGTAATTTATTTCTTCCTAAAAATCACATCCTTCAGCATAATTTTGCTAAGTACTGAACAAATCTTGCCCGGAATGAGTGAAGAAGATTAGAAAAGAGTAGGTAAGTGTTGCCAATCAATTTCCAAACCTCCAAGAACGTCCTCTGGCTGCAAACAAATTATAACTTCTGAAAATTTGATCAAAGAAGTGCGCCAATCTGCTGAGAAGTGCGACTTTCAGCAAAGAAGTAATTTATTTCTTCCTAAAAATCACGTCCTTCAGCATAAACTTACTCCTCCTCACAAAGTAGCGTTACTCTTACTATTTCTTCCTTCAAAAATTACTTCTTGCTGATTTGAGAGAGATAACTTCTTCTCAATCGAATTTGTGAAGAATGAGTTGCTGAAACTCATTTTATGGCTGAGAAGTGCGATTTTCTATGGCAACTGCTTTATTTTGTCTCAATTCTCTCAATTTTAGAAACGTTTTATCTTCCTCGCTTAGCAAGTTTCCAATTCTTTTCATAATCGTTAAGGCAAGTTTCCAATTTTTACCATGGCGCCACCTCTGTCTGAAATCTTCAGATTTCTTTCTTTAAAATTTGCCTAAGTGTTGAACACTTAACTTTTTGATTTTGGCTTATTTGGACGTTCATACTTAGTCAAAATTTATATTTTCTCTCTCCTTTTGGGTTGGGCGAACTTGGAGATTTCTCTGTCGTTTTGCAATTTTATTCATGCCTTAGGAATTTATTTCATGCCGAGTTGGGTTGACTTCGTGTTTGCTTTGCCAGACATTCTTCATTTTGTGCCTTAGAATTTCATTTCGTCATGTCGAGGAGTGAATTTTATGCCAGCTTGATCCCTTCTCTCTCTAGGCATATTTTATTTTTCCATGCCTTAGAAAAAATTCATCATCATAAGTTGGGTGGACTTCACACTCTTCCTTGCCATTGGCGCATTTTAGTCTTGCTTTGTCCAAGGGCGGACTTCATGTGTTGTCTTGCCATTCACTTGGCTTGGGCGAACTTTGCATCTCACTTGTCCAAGGGCGGACTTGGAGGTTACTCATTCCATTTACCTCTTCCAAGGGCGGACTTCAACCCCTCTCAAGACATGGCGGACTTGGCACCTCATCAAGCCATGGGCGAACTTGGAGGCTTGTCTTTCCATCCACTTCTCTTATGGCAGACTTCAACCTCTCTCCTTCCCAGGGCGGACTTGACCCTTCCTTGTGCCATGGCAAACTTCAACCTTACTTGTTCCAAGGGCGGACTTGACCCTTCATCAAGCCATGGGCGGGCTTGGAGGCTCCTTGTGCCATGGCGAACTTCATGTCTAGCTTGCCAGTGCCTGCCTTTGGTTTGCCAAAGGCAAGGGTGGACTTCATGCCTCTTTCAGCCATTCCTTCATGGGCGCACTTCATCAAACTTAGCCACCTTTGCCAGTTTTTACCATTTACCTTGATTTTCATGTTGATTTTTGGAGGCGTGTTGACTTCATGCTCAGTGCGACCAAAATAGAAACTTTTCCCAAAATAGAAACTTTCTAAAAATAGAAAAAAGCAAAAAGCATCCCTAAAAAATAGGAACTCCAAAATGGCCTAAAAATGCCAAAAAGCAAAAAAGCAGAATCCCTAAAAAATAGGAAGTGTCAAAAATGACCGAAAGCACAAGCGATCCTCATCTTCCAGACCTTTTGAGCCCTTCCATGACATTTAGGCACACAAACAGGTTCAAACTCTTAACTTGGCCAGACTGATTCATAAAAATTACTCAAATTCTGAACTCCAAAACGTTACGCCGAGGGCGAAACCAAAAACTTGGGGGTACCCATTTGCAATGGGGCGATGTGTGAAATAGGTCACAACATTTTGTTAATTTGTAATGTTTTTTTTTATTTTAGGTTCATACAGAATGGCCGGTAGTTCTAATTCAGTTGGCCAAGATGCAAAGAGTCAATTGAAATATGATGCATTGTCACCTCTTTGGCGACATATGACAATGATTTAACCAATTCCCGATGGTGGGGGTTATGTTTGGCGTTGTAGCCAATGTGGAACTCAGTATAAGAGCTCGTACTTTTGAGTGAAAACTCACTTTTGTGCTATTCCTTTACAACGAATAAAAGTTTGCCCCGGGCCAAATAAAAAAAAAGGATTGCCAAAACACCAAATATTGGCTTATATTAAAGAACAAGAGGAGGCTGACATGTCATGTAATAAATCAAAGGCTATTGCACATCCTCTTGCCAAGAGAAGCTTGCAAAGACCTCCTTGTGGCTTATCACAACCGACTGGTCCACATCCTTTCATGCAAATTCCACCATCTTCTGAAGGAGATAATCTTTCGGTTTCATGAAAAAGAGGCCCATTGGAGAATGCCTTCAAAAATGAAGCAAAGGAGATTGCAGATCAGAGCATTGCTCATTGCATTTATGGCAATGGGCTTCCTTAACCTTGTTAGATCACCTTATTGGCGGGAAATGGTGACAACCATTGCCAATACAACTTTTGATTATGTTAGTCTTGGGTATGAAAAGGTGTGAACCACCTTATTAGTGAATGAGAAAGCTTTAGTAGAGGCATTATTGAGAGTAATCAAGTATACATGGCCCAAAACAAGTGTGTCCATCATTTCTAATGGATGGAAAGATTGCAACAATAGACCATTGATCAATGTTATAGTACTGTCCCCTAAAGAGGCGATGTTTTTAAAGGCAATCAATTGTGAGGGGAAAATAAAAGATGCAAGTTTTCCTGCCAATATCCTCATAGAATCCATTGAAATGGTGGGGTATGAAAATGTTGTCCAAGTCATAATGGACAATGCTAAAAATTGTAGGGCAATTGGGTCTATAGTGGAGGTACATATAGTCACATTTTTTGGACACCATGTGCAGCCCACTTACTCAATTTGATATTGCAAAAGATTGGCACACAAATTGAGTGGGTCAAACAAATCTACGCGGGGGGCAAGGAGATCCAAATGTTTGTGACTAATCATCATATGTCACAAGGCATCTTTAAGACCTTCTCCAAGTTGGATTTGTTGAAAGTAATTTAAATTTGATTTTTTAATATAGTTTTTAACTTTTTAATTTTAATCTAAGTTATCGGTTCGGGTTAGGGGGCGGGTGTGGGTACGAGAACCCGATACATGGGTACGTGAATTTTTTTTTAAGGGTTTGGGTACATATGGGTACATGTATATATATATACAAAAAAATAAGAGAAATATATAGAATTGTAAAACTAAATCATTTCATAGTATGATACTCGATCATTGATCAATGCCAAATGCCAATTGATAGTTGAAAAATATTCAAATAAGCCATATCAATGATATCATATACGTCTATGTTCACAATTCCAATGGAAATCATCACAATTACTGAATTACAAAATGTAGTTCATGAAACATGATTCAATGTTCATTGTTCATCAATCATCAAAAGGATTATCAAAAAAATGAAAATCATCATGACTTGGATTTTCAACGGCTTCAACTTCAAGATCATCATCATTTGAACCCAAAGCGGTTCCACTTGCACTAGATGCACCATGTAGTATGTCATCATTATCATCCACATCATCCATAGTGGCTCTAGCAAGATCCTGAATGGTTGCATCCAAGTCAACAAACTTGGATGCTACATCCCAAAGCTTTGCTGCCCCCTGCTTGTATTGAGGATCCTTACGTGACAGAAGACGCAAATTGGAATGAATATACACCAAGTCTTCAGCTCTTTTTGCAGCCAACCGGTTACACTTCACTGAGTGGATAAAGGAGTATGTACTCCAATTCCGTTCAGCGGTAGAAGAGCTTGCAATTTGGAAAGAAAACCAACAAAATTAATAATAAAAAATGCAAGATAAATTCAAGAATGTAGTGTTAAATTCTTCAATACAAGTGGCAAAAAAAAAAACTTACTTGTGAGAGGATCTTGATTGCAAGAGGTTGGAGGTACATATAATATTAACCATGGAGGTACCACCATGTAATAGCATCCATTTTGTATTGGTCTTTGACAATAGAAGGGGTATGATTTTTTCTTGAGATAAACAATCCAAATTCTTTCATAACACTTGTCTACACTTCTGGATCAGTAAAGAGTCTACTAAATTCCCTCTTATGCCCATTAGCAACTTCAGAATCTCTATATGGCGGTATTCTCCCTGGGATAGAAAGTACTTTTGTGGTATAGTACCTCAAAGATAGGGCATATGCAAGGAGGTGCAATGGTGTTGTCATCTTGTTCCACAGATGAAGAACGATTGCTTCCACCCTTTTGTAAAAGGTGTCTTCAAGATCATTCTCTCTTTTGTATTTCCATTTTTATTTTCTCCAACATCGTGTCCATGCTATCATAGACATCCCCCAAGCATGGTTCATTTGTATCAGCAAACCGAAGCATAGACATGATAGGTTCAGTGAAATCCAATACATAATTCACACGATCCCACCAATCGTCATCCAAGATCAATGCCTTGACCTTTTGGGCCCTCTCTGAATTTGATTGCTTCCATATACCCCATTGGTTGCTAATAACCATTTGACTCAATGCCTCTTTCACCTTCACAAGTCGTCTCAGAACAATTGTGTGAGATGCAAACCGGGTCTCAACAACCTAAGAACATGTTAATATTAAGTTAATAACACATTTAAAATATGTAAATAACGCAAAAAAAATATTTTATTCAATTATGTAATACACGACATAAATGAAACTAAATAAATTAAATTTACCTTCAACAATTCCAATCTTGAAAAATTTCTGAAAATTGCTTGTGACATGTGGTGGTTTGTCATAAACATCTAGATCTCCTCGGCCTCTTGGTATATTTCTTTCACCCACTCTATTTGGTTGCCATGCTTGCATCACCAAATTAAGGGAGTGTATGATGCACGGTGTCCAAAAGATGTGCTCATATCTAGCCTCTACCAAAGCACCTGCAGCCCTGCAAACTTTTGCATTGTCCGTAATTACTTGGACAACATTTTCATTACCCACCATCTCTATGGAGTCAATTAGAATCCTGGAAATGAACTCTGCATCTTTCACTTCCCCTTCACAGTCAATCGCCCTCAAAAACATTGCCCCCTTGGGGGACACTGCAATAGCATTGATCAATGGACGGTTTTTGCAATCTTTCCATCCATCGAAAACAATAGATACACCTGTTTCAATCCAAGAATCTCTAATTGGTTTCAATTGGGCCTCTATAGATTTCTTCTCTTTTTGCAGTAAGGTGATACGCACTATTTCATACCCAAGACTTCTGAAACCAGGAGGTGCACTATTTATTGTTGACACCATGTCTTGCCAATATGGTGATCTCACCAAGTTGAATGGAAGACCATTGGCATAGAGGCAACGTGCAAAATTTTTTTCAGCAATATCTCTTGCCTCCATTTTAAATGCCCTCTCCAATGGACCTCTCTTGCGGGTGGTGATTTGTGATTCTTCATCTTCATCTTCTGTAGAGGGCATAGGCAAGAAGGGATGTTTGGAGGCCGTAACTGTCTGAGAGGGTAATGTCATTTTTTTCTTCTTTTCAGAACAATAACCACTTTGTTTTCCTTTTGCAATCAATTTGTTAGCATCTTCTTGTTCTTTTATAAATCCTGCTATTTTTACAGTAGGCAATCCCTTCTTATTTGGGCCCTCACACACATTACTCCCTTTACCACCAAGGCCCATAAAATAAAGTTTCACTCAATAATAGGAGCTATTATATTGTGCATTGCAAAAATTACACTTCCAAACAAACCCCCCACCTCCGGGAAGTTGTGAAATTCTTGTGGTATGTCTCCATAAAGGAGATCCTTTATCAATTTTGAATTTTTGACTTCCCTCCCCACCCACTGAACTTTGACTACTAGCCATTGTTGCAATCTATTAAAAAAAAACATACTTGAAAAACTTCTTCACAAACTTGAAAAAATTCATCAAAAGACTAAAGAATAGGGTTTAAATGCATACCTTAAACACTTAAATCTCCTTTGTGAAAGCTATTTGGCACTCCACAATCAATCTCCTTCGAATACAATCACCTCCCTTCAAAATGCCAAGATGGAGAGAAAATATGGTGAGAGAAAAATGAGAGGTAAAAATGAAATGTATGTGTGTTTGAAGGCCTCATATTGGGCCGTTTTAGGGTTGGGAGGAAAAAAAATGTTTTTTAATCAAGTTTGGGCCCACTTATTTTGACTTGGCTCGTGGGTTCGCCCGGGTTCATGTTGGGTGCGCACAATGTACGCGCCCAGCATTGTGGGTTCGCACGGGTGTGCGCACCTTGGCGAACCCACAGTGTTGGGCGCGCACCCAGCACGTACACGCAAACGAATCCGAACCCAATTCGGGTTCGAGGCCTGCGAGTACAAACCCTACATCTTAGATTTTAATTTTTCAATGTTGATTTGTGACATGTATTTTTTATACCATATTAGGTTGTCGAAACTCGATTTGCATCTCACAAAATCGTCTTAAGACGACTTGTGAAGGTGCGAGAGGCCTTGAGTTATATGGTCATCAACAGCCTATGGAGTGTATGGAGACAATCAAGCATAGAAAGAGCCCAAAAAGTAAAAGCATTGATCTTAGATGATGAGTGGTGGGCTCGTGTGGAATATGTTTTGAATTTCACTGAGCCCATCATGAGCATGATTGGGTATGTCCGTATGTTGATACTGATTGCCCATGTTTGGGTGAAACTTATGATGGCATAGATTCCATGTTGTAGAAAATAAGATCAATAATAAATGCCAAGGAACATGACCCAACGGAAACATTTTTCAAAATTGTGCAAAAGATTGTTGTAGATTGTTGAAACAAGAGGACCACCCCTTTACATCTCTTAGCATTTGCTTTGTCGCCAAAGTATTATAGCAAAGAGGTACTTTAATTGCCGAGGACAGTGGCACCATATAGGGATGCGGAGGTTGCTGTTGGCTATAAGGCTGCATTTAGAAAGATATTTTCAGATGAAGATATTCAAAGTATTGTCTTAAGCGAGTTTGGTCACTACATATCTTCAAAACATCATGATGTTTCCGCTCTTCTAGACAAAAATAGGAAAAATGCTGATGAGTGGTGGTATCTACATGGTCAAGGCTCCATTTACTTGCAACCTCTTGCAATTAAAATACTCTCCCAAGTATGTATCTTTTTATTTTATTTTTTTCGTTTTTCATTCAATGCTATTATGCTAAATATTATATTTTTATTTTATAATAATATAATTTTATAATTTATACTGAATTTATAAAATTAAATATTGAATATTGTATGCAAACTCAACAGGTTGCAAATTCTTCTTCAGCTGAGCGGAATTGGAGTACATACTCCTCCATCCACTCAGTCAAGCGCAACCGTTTGGGTGCAAAAAAGGCAAAGGAGTTGGTCTACATACACTCCAACCTTCGTCTCTTGTCACATAAGAAACCTAAATACAATGAGGGTGAGACAACAAATTGGGATCTAACCCCTAAGTTTGCTGATTTAGATGTTACAGTTGCACAACTTGCCTTAGCTTCTATAGATGAGGCAACTACTGCACTTGACACACCTAATGGGGGTGGCAATCCAATTGATTGTGGTTCAAATAAAATTGAACCAAGTGTTGACCAAGACCTTGATTCTTTTGACGAAGATGAATATGAAGATTAGTAAATATTGATTATAATTTGAATTTTCATTGTGTAATGACATTTTGAGACTTGAGTATTTACATTTTTGCAAATTATGAATATGATTATATGCGGTATTTAAATATTCTAATTATTTGCAATTATGTTTATGTCTTATGAGTATCATTGTTCTTATAATTAAATTTATAATTTTGAACATGTTTATATATATATTCCCGTACTTGTACCCAAAGAAAAAAAATTGGTGTACCTCCATACCCATACCCGTATCTAAACCCATATCCAAAACGGCAACTTAGGAAAAGCTATCATGGAAAGGACAAATTTGCCAAGCATATAGGCTAGAAAGGTAAGGGAAGGGAGAAGGCACAAAAATATCCAAGTGGTAATGAAATGCAAAGAGGATAAGATACAATTTATGAGAAATAGGGGATTATAATTTGAATGCAGACTCAATAGCAATGCATCAAGAAGAGCAAAGGAAAGAATGGGAAAAAGCAAAAATAGTCAGAACATAAGGGAAATGGGCATGGCTGAAAAGTGAAAAATGAAAAAGAATTTACTGAAAATTGGATGTCATAGGACAAATTGGGAGGTGGGGCCCACCAAGAGCAATTAACAATGGTAAGCTGGAATTGCAGAGGTTGCCCTTGGAGTAGAGGTCCTGATTTAGGGCCCATAGCTGAAAAAAAGACATAATAATTCTGATGGAAACTCATGAACATGACAGGTGCAAAACCCCAGATTTTGTAGGGTATACAAAACAATCAGTTTAGAACAAAGTGGTTGAAAAAGGGAGAGGACATGGAAGGGTGATGATACTCATAAAAGAAAAACAAAGTGGATTTACACAAGTAATAAAAAAGGACCCGCACAAGCAATACATAGGACAATTACTTTGCCCCACAACAATCAAAAAATATAAGAAAATGAATCTAAATTATGAAGAATCTTCAAGAATGTTATACAGCTTTAGGGAAAGACATTGCAGCCTACAACAAACTTAGTGAGGTAATGCTGATAGGGGATTTCAATGCCTGAACAACAAACAAACAAGCTAGTACTCTGAAAACTAATGGGGACAAAAGTAATCTGTTATGGCTAGAGGAAGATGAAGACAACAGATGGGAAAAGAAATCAACAGATGGGTAGAAGAATGTAACTTACCCTTGGGGAAGAATTATTAGGCCTATGCAGCATACACATTCTTATCATATCTGATAGCATGAGATCATGACCAAGATCAAGGAGATACATATGTACAACCTATAACAGTCAAACATAGTTGACTATATCATATGCTCCCAAAGAATTAACCAAGAAGATATTGAGAAAGAAATGGTGCATCACCAATTGATCTTATATCAAATCATAACCCAATATACATGAAAATAAACTTTCCTAAACTTTCCGGGAATCAGATAACCCCATGAACAAACCAATGTCAGCCAAAGGCCCAGACAAGAGAAAGGAATCATAAGTATGACACAAGAAAATCAGAAAAAAATTGAAATGCTGAAAGTCAGCTTACAGGGGGTAGAAAAAGGCACAACAGGCCACATGAGTCACATTGGCAGCAGCGAATTAATGAATGCAATCCATGAGGCACTAAGCAAGTGTAAAAGGTCTAAACCCAGGAAGGAGAAGAAATACAGCTTCCCAATGACTCTGTGGTTTGATGAAGAGTGTAAGACAGCAAGAAAAAATCTAAAGAAGAAAGGGAGGATGCCAAATAAAAAAGAGTGGATGCAATTGGTGAAAACAAAAAAACAAGAGTACATGATAACCAGGAGGGAAGCATTCAAAAGAGTTGGGAAGCACAACCCTAAATGTTTTCGGAAAGGGCTACAAACAAGTAGAAAGCAAACAGAGAACAATATCACATCAATGCAATGGCTAGAGCATGCAAAGCCTTTGTATGAGTGTCAAAAAGATAAGACTGCACCTCTGGAAATCAGCACACAAGCGAAATTATTCACCATAAGAGACATTAAAAATGAGATCAGCAGGCTAGCAAGTGGAAAAGCTCAGGATATAGATGATTTGTAGCCTATAGGCTGAATACTTGAAGTGGGGACGTGACATCAGGTCACCTCACATTAGAGACATTTTCAACCACATTGCTCATGAAGACTTTCAAAAGTGGGGAGGTCAAATTACAAAACTATTGTGATCAGACTTCTCATGGCAAAGCTGCTTGGAAGTATGGTCGAACACAAGTTTAGCTGCTGGGCGAAAAAGCAAGGAAAAAGAGCTGAAGGACAAGTAGGCTTCAGACCAAAACATTCAAATAGAGATCATTGTATAACTCTCAGACACTTAATTGAAAAAGTATGGGACAGCAAAGGTGAAGAAGTTTTTGTTGCTTCATTGACTTCAAGAAAGCATTTGACATTTTCCCTAGAAACAAGCTATGGAATAGGATGGAAGAAATTGGAGTGCCAAAAGAGTACAGAGCTGCAGTCCATCAACTTTATGAACAAGTTAGGCTAAAATCCTCTGTTACTGGGTTCTTCATTTTAGCCCCCCGAACCGGCCAAAGTACGTATGGGTTCTGGTTTGGGTTCGGTTCTTCTCTGGGTTCGCTTGGGTTCTCCATTTTTCACCCAGGTTCTCTATGGGTCCTTCTGTGAAGGACCCACAGAGAACTCGGGTGGAAATTGCAGAACCTTGGCTGAACCCAGGGAGAACTCAGAAGGACCCGGGCGGACCCACATCATCCAGCCTAGAAAAAGGCAAAAACTCAACTTTAAAACAAAAAATAAAACCCTAAAAAGTGCCCAGATTGCCTTATATTGACTTAAATATTAATAGTAATACTGAATTAAATATTGTCTTGATTGTAATTTGAATTTTCAATGTGTAATGACATTTTAAGACTTGAGTATTTACTATTTAGTAATTTAGTAATTTACTATTTACATTTTTGCAAATTATGAATATGATTACAGATTATATGAGGTATTACTGTATGGCGTATTTCATTTTTCAATATTTTATGGCATTATGATCATATGATTATAATTTTGAGCATGCTTATGAGTCTATGGCATTATCATTATGTTTATATATATATATATATATATATATATATATTATGGCCATACCCACACCCTAGGAAAAAAAAAATTGCCGAACCGGCAAACCCGAACCCACATCTGAATCCGTACCCGAACCGGAAACTTAGCTAAAATCAAAATGACTAAGGTTAAACAAGGTTGCCAGCTATCACCCACCCTATCTGGCCTATGTATAGACAAGCTGAAAGAATAGATAGATAGATTGGGAGGAGACAGGGTCCAAGTACTTATTTATGCTACAAAAATCTATATTTGGGTGGTCTTATATTGACCACAACAACAACCCAAAGCTTAAGGGATCATTTGAAAGACTTAGAGCTCTTCTGTACATAAGCCAAGGTGCAAGTCACCACTAGTAAAACAAAGATTCTGGTATTCTCGCAACAAATAGATAAGAAACATATAAGCTTCATATTCGAGAGAAACCCACTTGAGATGGTCACAAAATACAAATACCTAGGGCTTGATTTGACTGACAAGCTTAGTTAGGAAATTTACTTATTAAAAATACCTCAGGGCAGGTGGAGAGCACCATACTTGCTATAAAACAGGTGCAACAATGCTGATATGTGGGTTTGGAAGATTGGAAAACCACCAGGATCTTGTTTGGGCTGCTCATAGTGTCAGTGATGCTCTATGGTTGTAAAGTTTGGGCCAACAGTACATCAAATCTAAAGTGGAGGCAAATGGAGAGAATTCAGAGATGTTTAATCACAAACAACTTCAAGATTAACGCATCAGACCCATATGAAATAATTATAGCACAAACAAGAACTTTTCAAATAGAAGCAACAGCTATGATTTGTCTACCAGACTATACAAGGAAAATGGAGAACATGGAGGAGGACAAGCAGCCAAAGGCTACAATAGGAGAAGATTTGAACAAAAGAAAGAGGACATGGATGAAAGAAAACAAATTATAGATAAGTGGGTATCAACCTACAAGAATGTCCAACCACCAATCAAGGGATTATAAACTATGTGAGGAAAAAGTTTAAAATAACCATGTCAACAAAGCACTCCAGGAGGAAAAAGCAATACCATATGACTGAGTTCAATCCCACCTATGAACATGACCAAGAAACATACATAAGGGCAAAAAGCAAATTGAAAATGAAGATGCTCATAGCCCAACTAAGGACAGATTCACACCAACTCAAATGGGAGAATGGTAGATAGAAGGTTCCAAAAGAAAGCTGAAAAGAGAGAATATGTATTTTTTGCACCTCAGACAGGATTACAACAGAATGGCACCATATCAGGAATGCTCTGCATATGAAGACACTCAGGACAAGTGCCAGGACAGCTTGCAAGGGAGGTCATTCTTTATTATATTTGAAGAGGGAAATGTTGAAAAAAGCAAGAACTCTCGACTAAAATTAATAGTAGGAGAATGAAACATCAAAAGCAGAAAAACAACAGAGATCCAAGCTAGGGTCTTACAGCTGTTTGCTGTTTTTCAGCAGCATCTCACTTTTTTGGTTTTCTGTCTCTGTGTGACTCATAGACTGTTTTAGTCTCATGAATTTTAAAATCTCAATCATCATCATCATCCACCATGTCAAGACCAGAGCAAGTGTAAGCAGAGTTCCTCCCAAGAAACCTTCCACCTTCTCGCCCTTTCCTAGCAATGCACTTGGGACCAACCATAAAGGGACTAGTAAATTACCTTAGGTCTTGAGTACACTCATATATCAACTTTACTAAATTATATTGAATGGTAAGTTTTGTTGTCCTTGAAAATTACAAGTGGCAGATCTATTATAATACGTCATACCAAATTCACTAAGATCCTGTGATATCATTATAAAAACCCTGGCTATCACAAATGTCTACTTCAATTGAAACCTACATTATATCCATTGAATAAAACCAACTCAATTATTACATCTAGTTTCAAAGAATCCACGATACAAAGAAAAATCAGCTGACCTGTTTGAGTATTTTGTCTTCTTGCCTAGAAAGGGTGCCTATTAGTGTGCATTGCCCCTTTCGACACCTAGGCTGCTCCAACTGGTGTCCTTTCAGCACAGTTAATGAAGAATCAAGTAAAGAACACAATGCAATAAAGTAAGACATATTTCAATCAAAATCTAGATTGTACTTAAAACTTTAGCAACAACAAAAAATATATATATATATGAAAAATATTTTCATAAACTTTGAGATAATTCATTAACAAGCACCATGTAGTCAAATAAAGGACAAACATAAATCAATAAAAAAAATTTGCCTCAAAATCTCCCTATAATTTTTTTTTTGGTATGACTGTTTCTTTACCTGTTTCGCTTCAAGGATGTGATGGGTGGAACCCATCTCATCACTCTATTAAGACTTTTTGAAGGATCCAAGATGAGGAGCTAATAAACAGCATATAAGTCTAAAAAACACGATCATTTGTCTATATGCAACATACAATAGCCCAGTTCCCTTTCAAGTTGCAAGGATAGTTTTCTAATGAAAACAAGATCCACCTAAATTGGGTTTCTTGATATTCAATTTTGACAGAGCCTCTTTTAGAAAAATCAGGGAATAGCAAACTATGGAAAAGCAATCAGATATGATCAGGGCAATTCTTTATGGCCTACAGGGAAAGCAACTCTATGATTTAATGTTGGAATGAAGTCTCAGGGTGTTTATAGAATGTGATTCTAATGAAGTAATCAAATCACTAGAAATACAAATGTCAGAATTGGAAAATGGAAAGTAAAACAAATATGACCAGAAATTTGATTAAGCTGATGAATGGATACAATTTAATCAAAATCAGGAGATACAAGAAGCGATATCTGGTAAGGTATTTGATCACGGCACCAGCTGGGCTGGAGTGAAAAAGTAAGCACTTCCTTTTGTATACTTCATAAAGAGATGTTAGCATCACAGGAGGACTTTTCTTTATGTGGATTGATGAAAGTGTTGTCATTTGGAACTTGTGATTTTTGAAAAGCGATGACCTAGAAGAACCAGACTACCAGTAACCATGAAGGAGGCAGACTGGCAAAATCAATTCAATTGAGTTTTCTCGAGTATATTTCAGAGCAGAAAATTTAAGAAGGGAGATCACAGAGAAATTTTGGCTGGAGAGTTCAAAAAAAATAGGAGAGATAGCAGCAAGGATGCAGAAGAATTTGGCAGGGAAGACAAAGCCACACGATGGACTGATCCAGACTGGACCAATACAAGAGAAATGCATTTATAGGGAAGAACGGTTGGACATACTGTTAAGACGTGGATCAACATTCATGATGGAAAAGGAAATTGAAGACTGGAAAATACATTTCGAACCAGGATAGCAAGACAAAAAAGAATGACTGAAGGTGAAGAAAATATATTGCTGAAGGGTATTCAGGTAAAGTTATCAGCATGCATGGATATCTGGATGATACAATGAATGAAACTGGATGAAAATAAGAATATAAGATAGCAGAAAGCCATTTGGCACCAGAATGGGTATTAATTATCTTTCTCTCTTAAAGTTAAAATATGTGAATTTACTATTTGGTTTTAGTGGGATTATATCATAATCTAATTGTGAATCTAATGTTCATTAGCAATAGAATATCTTTTAACAAATACTGGTATTGAAACCTCATGTTTACACAGATTAGTGAGGTTTGATTTATCATGAGGTTGGTCAAGGGTCAAAACCTAAAAAATTACAAATTTGAGCAATATATAAGGTAAAGTATAGCATTCACTTGCTCCCACAGGGTGCCCTTAACTTTAAGGCATTCTGGCTAGGCTGTGACCAAATAATTACTTTACTATATAATACTGTGAACAGATAGTCTTAGATTTTGCAATATTCTGTCCTGTTTGGTGAAAATGCTAACAGGATCAGTACCAAAAGAAGATACACCATTCCTGGATTGCTTTGTTGTGGATAGTGTTTTTTAACACTTACAGATAAACTAAATAGATTCAAACATTATTGGCTCATCTTACTTACAAATTACTCTTAATGCAGACTAGAGCCTTTGTCTCCAGCAAACCCCTTCCTGTGATTCCATAAACGGCTCCTTTTTGGATTTTTCTGTATTATATGGGTTTGTACAATTACTGAATTATCTAGGCTTTACCGATTTGGATTTATCATTTTATCTCCTCCTTGTTAGGTTCTTTTTGCTTCCTAGACTTGATTTTTTGATAGTTTAATTTTGGTTGTTGGAATTCCAAGGCTCCTGACTTGCTACCATAACTTCTTATACTCTTAAGTCCCATTCACAAACATTGGTCGCGATGGATATTAAATTTTAATGACATTTCTTTCTTCCTTTCTTTCTAGATCTTCTTAAGAATATCGCTTCCACTATCCTATATGAATGAATAGGCAAGGCTCTTCCAAGCTTTTATTATCAGTTAATATTCTCAAAATAAATCTTTTGCTCTAATACATGGCATTATAGACAGCCTTAGCCTCCAGGCATGGCCTTCATCATCCTTATATTCTTTGGCACAGGTTTTACTTTCTCGTTGTCATATTTTATGATTATAATAGATGGAATAATTATTATAATTGTCTTTACATGTTTACAGCTAACCCAACTTAGGTTCACCCTTCTCTTTAGCTAGACTATTTTATTATTGTGCCTTTTATTTAGTTTTGGATTGTAGACTGTGTTTGGAATTTATTTTCACTCCTACGTGGTATTTCTACTAGTTGTATTAGAAGTGCCATTGACATATGTTTGTTGTCTTCAGACAAAAAAATAATTCATTTCAAATTTCTTTCTTTCTATCTAAGACAATATTTTGTCAAAGAGAAAATAAACATATCCGCATGTACTTTAAATTTTAGTGAACATCTGGTTCTAAAACAAAAGATAGGAAAAATGAAGGGAAGAGCGAAGAAGGCCACCAAACACAAATACCTGAACATGTAGGCTACAACATTTGTTAAGCAATACATGTCGAGCCTGCACTGACAAAGGGTCCAAATAGATCACAGGCATTCCGTGAACATCCACTGCAAACTCAACACCTGTTCCGAAAGGCCACCCATCTTCAGCCAATGTACAAAGTGTACCTTCTAAGCACAGCTCCATTAAAGTTCTACAGGTTTCTGCAGGGGAAGGCCTGGTCTGCAATGCTATTGATGCATCTGATGTATTATTTTCCACAATACCAACTGAAGCATTGCACCTGAATGCCCTCAAACTTCCTTTAACTGGACTTGGGTTGGCCCTAAATTTAGACCAACTTCCATTTTTAGACTGAAGTTCAGGAAATTGATAAATAAAAGAGGCTTTGGATGTAGCAAATGCATTCTTTACCCTTTCAGTACGAACAATATGGTGAGGAATGAGGATGGATTTGTATGCAACTGTGTAAGACATTGAAAAGTTTTTGAGGTCTAGGCAATCGAGTTCTCTTTTCAAATATTTTTGGATATGTTAAAAAAAATTGTACCTATTTCAATAGGTGGGCGCAGATTTTTCTATAGAAAACTGAGCCCTTTTCTAATTCTAAGCAGGTGGGTATTCTCTTTCAATAGATTTGCACAGTATCTGAGACCAATAGCGACAGTTTGATCAGGTGCATGCTGAATTTCGTATACTACAGTAAGAAGTTTCTGCGTTCTGAGTAATTGAGTACTCTTTTTCAATAGATTTGTACACCGTGAAAAACAGATAGCAGCTATTTCAACAGGTGGATAATGATTTTCTTTCTTTCTTTTCCGGCCCTTTTATTTAAGGATTGAGCAATTTGAGTAAATTGTTGCTCTTGACTTGAGATTCAATGCTTACCCAGTTATGAATTGTCCGCATAGGCAGCCGGTAGCGATTCTTATGTTTCAATAAATTACAGAGTAACTAAATAAAATCTAAGCATGAATTAGCAAAGAACTAAGAGCAGATTCGTCTTACAGAACATCCAGCCTCGCAAATAACCAATGAAGCTTGCTTCCGAAAAATTTAAGAGTTGTTTAGGTGATTTGGACGTAAGATTCTTACCGGCTGAGCCTCTTTGCTATTCCTGAGGCTGCTAATGGGCTCCTTTGCCAATTGAAGATATAAGATATATTATTTTTTTATGGCAATCAATGAGATTTGGAGGAGTATAAGTATTCCCATTTTCTTTTGTTGTGAGTTTCACTCAACATCGGACATGATGGTCTCACCATTGTTGTTTTTTGTTATTGTCATTGTTTTGTTATTGAAATGTGGGTCCATAAGGACACCTACTTATAGGAGAGACTCTCATCTCTTATATCGTTTAAACTAGCCTACCTTCTAACGGATAATCAAAATTAATGTCGCTTCTATATACACAATTACATCGAGAGGTAGGGAGGTTGAGTTCTTATAAAAAGTAGGGGGCTTTCGTACCTATTACAATATAACACATTTACAACCTTTTATCTTGCTTTACCTAAATACATTATCTTACTTAGAGGGAGTTGTGGTGAAACGAAGACTTATGCTTCAACATACATTGAATCCTTATTTCTTATAGTGTAGGGAGATGCTCAAAGGCACAAGACAAGTATTATTATTATGGTAGAGTTGTACTAAGACAAGGGTGAATATGTAAGTATAATCTTATGCTACAGTCTATGTGTGTAATATACTTACAGTCTATATCAAAGCATAGTACAAATTGAATATTATTTAACAAAGTTTATAAAGATAGAAACATATGAACAAAATTCAGAATTACAAATAGAGTGTCATGTTTCATTTTCGTTCAATCTAAATATGTACATATTAGGTATGTATTTGTGTCTTCCTTATTTTCGTCTGTTGTGTGGTTTCCCTTCCTGAGTATGTATTTTCTTCCAACTCCACTCTTCCCTTCTTCTTGTTGAAGTTTCAAACTTTTCCATCTTGTCATGCCATCCATCTATCCCCCACCCCATCATTGTATTTGTTGGACTTTCAAACTTTCCCTTATTAGCATGCTCATTGCTCAACCCCCAATACTCAACCTGTAATTTGAGTCTTATGGCCATCATCAACTCCTCATCCCTAATATTTTTGTCTATTTTTTTGTTCCCCTCCTAACTTCCAAGCACATGTATTGTTTTCAAGAGTCTATTTTTAATGCCATAACTTTTAATGTGGAATCTTTCCTTTGCTTGGTGGTTGACATGCTTTATTTCTAGAGGATATAAAAGAGTTTTCATTTGATATCATGATCTACACTTAAATAAATTCCTTTCAAAATATATTTTGAGTATGGGAATCTTAGGATAAAGACCCTAGTGATTTTGAAGGGCAATCTCATACAGAGTTTGTATTTGAACTTCATTGGACATGGACTCAAGCTACATTGTATTGATCTAATTTGTTATTATTGTTGGTATGAATTATTGTTGTGGTTACCAATATTATTATAATAAGAAAGAGATCAAGAATTATATTTGCTATTTATTGTTCATTTTAATAAGAAGATCAAGAGTTATGTTTTTATTTGTTGTTTGAAATGTAATGATATTACTAATGCATAGACAGTAATTTTAATTTAAGTTGTCTAATAAGATTTAATTGAATACTAAGGCCCAATAGTGTTGTTGTCCAAATAATAGTTGTTTTTCAAAGGTTAATAATCGAATTTGCATTATTATTTTGGCTCAAGAGATTATAATAATATCAAATTTGGTGATATTGGTAGCATGTATGTTTAGAGTTCAACTTTGAATGTTTTAGTTTTATGCAGTACAATGATCTAGAGCAACCAAGTATCATTTGAGGGAGATTGAGAAGCAAAGCTAGTATATAGAGAGTTTAGAGACTAAATAATCTCCTATAGATTTTGTTTCAAATCATAATAGTATGATAGAAAGAGAGAAGAGAATGAATGTTGATGACAAGCTTGAGGGTTGAGCTAAAAGGATGTTTGGTTTAATGATAAATATGATGACGCAATTGCTTCACAAGATGGACAATAATATGAATATGCCTAGAAATTTGATAGGTGAACCAAGTGCTTATGAGGGTAATAATCTATGTTGGAATGATGGATGCATTGGGTCCCTGATGAAGCTACAGCCTTCAATGGAGGACCTTTGCCAAGAAGAAATATTCAACCACACAGAGGGTATGAAATAATGGAATTCAAAATAGGAGATTCTATTATGATGATCTAGATATATTACAAGAGTACATATGCCTGATTATATAGGCAAGAGTAAAACCTAGAATGCACAAGATGTTGCCAAGTGTTCAAATCACACTACATGTGACAACATGAAACCCTAACTAACTACCTAGGGAATGATAACAAGATAGAGGTAAGTTCTAGAAAAGACAACACATCTTCTAGAAGGAAATCTTATCTCAACATCATTATTTATGATTTATTTAATAATGCAACCTAGGACTAAATTATTAAATGTAGACCTAAGTTAACTTATGCTAGTGTAATAAATAATTAATTACACTAACAATCTAGATGTCACTCATAACCACACCCAAAGAACTATTCTTATTTCAATTTCAATGCCCACCAACCTACCTTTCAATATAGGAGGTGGAGGTCCTAGATCCCAACACCCAAAGCTCATTATGTGATGATATTAAGGATTGATTTGTAGAATACAGAACTCTTCCTAAGGAGATCCAAAGTGAAATGTCACTCACCAATTATATGAACATGAATACATCCTAGAATGGTTACAAACTTGAGCCTAAGCTACAAACTTTGGTATTTTGACACTCTCCCCCATCACGGATCTAATAGATGCTTAGCTTGTGTATGGGTGTAGAATCTAGACACATGCTTGTCCCTTAGACCAATGATTGAAGATGAAACAATCAAGTTCTCAACCTTCTATTTGGAGGGTACTATACATGACTAGTGCTATTATGGTCTGATCAGTGAAGGTCGTGGATTCATCACCTCATATGATGAATTCTATAAAATTTTGATTGAAAGGTTTGACTAAAGGGTTCCTAAAGTTTATTTTAAAGATTTGACTAAACTCAAACAATGTAGTTTAGTGGAGAACTGTGTCACAAAGTTTTAGAAGCCGTCATTAATGGTGTTAGACATCACAGGGAGAAGATTGACTACGTTCTTCATCAGTGGGTTAATTGAATCTCTAAAGGGATTGGTCAAGGATTTTGAACCGCCTACCCTACGAGAGGCAATCAAGTAAGCTTTGGCACAAGAGACTTACATGCCAAGGAATAAGTTCCAAACCAAAACAATCATTCCAAAGAAGCCTATTCATAAAAAATAATAACAAACCAAGATTTTCCCATCAAGATGAGATATTGAGGTGAGGAATTAATTAAGGAGAAAGAAGCTATATTTCGGTTACAAGGATTCATGATCACCTTGACATAGATGTCTTAGGAAATGATAAGTGCATTACATTGAGGTAAGGTATGATGATGAATTGGGATTTGAGGAGCCCAAACCATGGATTGAAGAAGAACATGAATAAGAGATTGGAGAAGAAGACCAACTAAAAGAGGGAGTCGTGATGAGAGGTAATCTTATCATGCTCTCTAGTACTTCAAGGTACAATCCTTTTCCCATATGTGGGGTTTTATGGGGTCAAAGTTTCATTGTACTCATTGACACTACTCCCACTCATAAGTTCATTAATGAGGGTCTAGTGGCCAAGCAAGGCCTCAAGACAAAGGACTTTGAAGGGTCTAGTGTTATGGTGGCCGACATTTTCACCATCCAATATAATAAAAATATCTTATTTGAATAGTTATCTAGGAGGATATGATATGAAAGATTACTTCTATTTTATCAACATAAGAGACATGAATATGGTCTTAGGTATCTAGTGGTTGCACTCATTAGGAGAGATATCACAAAAATTTGAGACCATGGAACTAAATTTTTAGTCAAAGGGAAAAAAGTGATACTATAAAGAATGACAAATAAATCACCAAGGATTATATCGACTAATAGAATAGAAAGGATTTTCTACCATGAGAAAGAAATACAGGTCAACTCGATATATTTTAACTATCACAAAACTTGTCAAAGGAAAGAAGGCCTATCATGTGGATGCATAGAGTATCTTGGACAAGCACGGTAAAGTATTCAGTATCATTCCTCTAGGGAGACCATCAAATAGAAGCTTTGAGTTGTCATTGAGTTACAAGAGGGTGCCAAGCTCATTGTCCCTACTCTTTGTTTCCACCCCTAGGATACATAAGGAGGAAATCAAAAAGGAAATTAAGCAATTACGAGAAATGGGGCACATCATATCCAACTCAATTCCCTTTGCTTCCTCAATAGTTTTGATGAAGAAAAAAGATGGCACAATGTGTATGTGCATCAACTATAAGGCACCGAGCAATAAAACTATCAAGAATTGATACCTTATTCTCATGATCAATGAATTGATAAATGAACTTCATGGAACAATATATTTTTTAAATATATATATATATATATCAAATCAGGCTACCATCAAATCAAAGTTTGAGATGAGGATATTCACAAGATGACATTTTAGTGTCACTATATAGGCACTATGAGTTTTCGGTCATCTCATTTGATTTTAAAAATGCTCCAATAACTTTCCAATCATGCATGAATCATTTTTTTGTGAGAAACTAATAAATTTTTTCCTTGTCTTATTTGATGACATTTTGATCTACAACAAGATGTAGGGGAGCACCTATGACACATTGACAAAATGTTGAGAATTTTGAAAGCACAAAAGTTGTTTCCAAGGATTCAAAGTGTGAGTTTGTTATGATAGAGAACTTGTATCTAGGTCACATAATCAATGCAAAGGGAGTGTAGGTGGATATGGAGAAAATCAAAGCAATTCAAGATTGGCCTCCCTTGAGGACATTGGCACAATTGTGAAGATTTACAACTACTATAAGTATTTTGTTAAGGGTTTCTCCCAAGTAGGCTTTCCCTCAACTAACCTATCAAAGAATGAAGCCTTCACGAGGACTGAGGGTACACAATGTGCAATTTATAGACTAAATGAGCTCATGTTATGTGTTAGAAATTTTGAATTTTACCCTTCCTTTCACACTACAATATGATGCATTAAGAGAAGGAATTAGAGCTATGCTCATGCAAAATAAGCACCGAATTGTATTCAAGATTTAATATCACATAAATAGAAAGGTGGTTCTCCATCTATGATAAGGAAATTTTGCCTATCATGGATGCATTGGTCAAATTTAGGTAGTACTTGGTGGCTAGTTGAATTGTGTTTAAAATTGATCACAACTAATTGAGGTATTTCCCCAACCAGAATCATCTAAATGAGCATAAGAAAAAGTGGGTGAGAAAAATCCAAGCCTCTGACTTTGATTTTGAGTATGCTAAAGGGAATAAAAATGGCGTTACTAGTGCATTACATAAAAGTCCAAATCTATGTTTCATGACTCATATCTCTACAAATTGGAAGAATGAAATCATAGAAAAGTATGTCAAGAATATGTTTCCAATTGATGTGTTGAAAGGGAAGTTGTTAGAGAATAGGTACACAATTTCTAATTAAATCATTCTCTATAAAGGAAGATTCTACTCAGTTTTATGATTAGGGATGAAGGGAAATATTTTGCAATCAATTCATGATACTCCCTTGGTGAGCTACCATGAGTACTTAAAGACCTGCAAATAGATTAGGGAAACGTTCATGTATGGAAGGGACTCGAGGATGATGTCCTCATCCATATCAAAAAACACATCATTTGTCAAAATAATAGAATGAAACAAACATTCTCCATAGATCTTTTGTATCCCTTACCCATTCCAAATAAAAAATTGGAAAGTTCAATGGATTTCACCATGGGACTTCCTAAAGTCCAAGAGAAGGGTTGTATATATGTTTTTGTGGACAAACTAACAAAATAAACATGTTCCTTTTCTATATCTATAAACTTTAAGGCACCACAAGTGGTTTATATGTTCTTCAAGGAAGTGATGAAACTCCATGGACTACCTAAGAGCATCATGAGTGATAGAGACAATCATTTTGTGAGTTTGTTTTGGAAAGAGCTCTTTCTTCTATTGAGAACCAAGCTCACCCCCAGCACCAACTACCACCAGCAAACATATGACCAAAATAAGATTGTAAACAAATAGGTGGAAGGTTATATGAGAAATTATGTTGTTGATTAGTAGAAGACTTGGATGAAATAGATCTACTTGGGGGAGCATTGCTATGACACCACCAAACACATGTTAATCAAGATGATTTCATTCATGGCCTTGTATTGGTATGAATCTTGAAGCTTCATTGATCTCATTCAAGTGGATAGCAAGGTAGCAAGAGAAATTGATGTGATAAAATAGAACCAAGATTTTATAAAGTCACTAGAGAATAAAATTTAATAGGCTCAAAACCAACATAAGATATATGTATATTGTCATAGGATTGATAGAACATTTAAGATCAAAGACATTTTTTTGTGAGATTGCAACCATATAAACAATCCTCCTTCAAAGAAAGTGGATAATAAAAATTCAAACCACATTTATACAAGCCTTAAAAAATTCTAAGAAGGATTAGTGAAGTGGCCTATGAGTTGTAGCTATTGGAGGGAAACAAGATACATATTTTTCAAATATATTTCCTCAAAAAGGTGTCTGAAATAAGTTACCTTCAATTAATGAGGATGACAAATTGGTTTTGATCCTTGAAGTATTCATGGATTTAAGGGAGAGAAAGCTTAGAAATAGAAGCACTAAGGAGTAATTGAGTTGTGGAAAGATCTTTTGGTGGAGGATATAATGTGGGAAGTCCCAAAGATATTAGAACATCTAAACCTACAATTTTTTGAGGACAGGAAATTTTGAGTAGGCCAAACTTGTCATGTCTCATTTCTATTCAATCTAATTTTGTACATATTAGGTATGTACTTGTGTCTTCCTTATATTTAAAATATCATTTTTCCCTCTTCCTAAGTATGTTATTTCTTCCAACTTCACTCTTCCTTTCTTTCTCTCAGAGATTTAGACTTCTCCACCATATCATGCCTTCCAGCTGTCCCTTGTCCCATTGTTATATTTATCACACTTTTAAACTTGCCCTTATCAAAATGCCCCTTGGTTGACCCTTGGCGCCCTAACCTATGTTTTGAGTCTTTTAGTATAGCTAACCCCCAATCCTTGATATTTTTTCCTATGTTTTAATTCCCCTCCTAACTTCCTAGCATGTGTTACATTATTTTCAACAGACTATTTTCGGTGACATAATTTTCAAAGTGGAACCTTTCCCACCCATTATCACTATTCAAAATTGAAGTTGTGAGTGTAATTGGTGGCTTACCTGCTTTACTTGTGGGGATATAAAAGAGCAATATTTTTGTTTAGGATCATGATCTACTTAACTAAATTCCTTTTAGAATTTGTTTTGAGCACTTGTTTTTGAGTGTGGGAATCTTAGGATGAAAAATCTAGTGAGTTCATATTTGAGCTTCATCAGACATAAAATATGGCCACATTTTATTGATTCAACTTGTCATTATTGTTGCTATGAATTTTTTTTGTAGTTACTAATATTACAAAACTAATTGAATTTAATACAATCATTGTTGTGATAAGAAAGAGATTAGGATTTACATTTGTTATTTACTATTCATTTTAATAAGAAGATCAAGAGTTATGTTTATAATTTTTTTTGTTTAAAATGTAATGATATTAGCATAAATAGTAATTTTAATCTAATTATCAAAGATGTAATTGAATAATAGGGCTCAATAGTGTTGTCATCTAACTAATAAGTATTTGTGGAAGGTTAAGAATTAAATTTGCATTATTGTTATGGCTCAAGAGATTACTTAGAGGCACTAAGTACAAATTAAAAAAATTATAAATTAGTGATTTGCATTTGAGAACCTAATCTATAAATTACATGCTTCACTAAATTATTATAGCAAGGCAAGGGATGAGTAGAGGGAAACAAGTGGGGATGTGGGGGAGTGATACCTTAAAAATTGATTAACACTTCCCCCTACTTTGGTTTCACAACTAGCTTTGTCCCTGCCCCTACCCCTAACATACCCTAACCTCTACCAGATACTAGAACTACCTTAGCTCATATCCTTGCTCACTAATCTTAACATCCTACCAACCAAGGATCCAACTCCAATCTACAACTCAAGTACTAAAAGAAAATTATACCGTAACAAGTTTGTGATGACTATAAGAAAGGTGACTCACCATATACGTTTGAATGAATCCATGTGCTTGGTATTATACTATGGAGTATTTGATGCTAAGCTACGGTATTGCTTACATGATAAGTACCCTCAAACATTGAGATAAGCTTATACCATATCAATACATATTAAAATCAATATAAGAGATTTTAATAATGTTAAGAGAGTATGTGAAAATCCTAAGATTGGATGCAACCATATCAAGTGAGCCTCTTAATATTGAAGGAAAACTTGATAAGTTAATAGATGATATGAAAAATCTCTCATACATGGTTTCAAGAAATGAGAAGATATTGTCTTCTAATAAAGTTGGTACATATTTCGATAAATTTCATGTTGGAACAAAACTGTCTACTAAGAGGAGGGTGAATCAGTAGATCAAAAAAATTTAACTTTTAAAACCTCTTAAAGCATATAAAATAAACATGCAGAGATTCACACACACATACAAATACTCATAACACCAGATATACCTGGAGAACCCAATATGGGGAAAAACACAGTGAGAATAGTTGCTAGGATCTACTGTCCTAATCCAACCTCACAATAGAACCTCACTAGTTATAATTTTTAAGGGCACCAACCCTAAGGAGACACCAATCCCCTAATTTAGGAGCACCAACTCCAAGGAAGCACCCACTCCCTATCTGAGCACCAACTCATATTTACAATGAAAATAAGTGGGGCTACAACTCCAAATTACAAATGATTCAAGATTGAATCTAGTTCAATGTTATAGACTTTTCTACAATTGCTCATATTCTGCTCTACTTATTTGCAAGTGATTTGTCAAAAAATGTCACTCTATGTTAGGGAGATAGATCAATACTTTTCTCCAAATATCATTCAAGGAAACCCTGGAGATCTCAATCCAAGGATGGAATGAGGGAAAGAGATCTGCAATAAGGTGTCCTAGGGTGTGATTAAAGACTAAAAAGGGGTTCACCACCAAGCTAGGGCTTGGAAGGACAAGAAATGAATGCAATGTGAAAAATCTAACCAGATGACCTAGGAAATGAAACTGAAATACAGAATAATAAACTAAGAATGAGCAAAGGTGCACCTAGAAGGCAGATGATGTCAAAACAAGCTCCAAAACTCTGAAATTTTGTTGTTTAATGCCCACTGGGACTCATATGCCAGTCTGGGCAATTTAGTCCTAGACTAGGGTTTATGTGCCAAAATTAGAATTTGATAGTGGTTGATATAAATTCATTGAAATCTAGGAAATGAGTTGTACTAGGACTCATATGCCACAAGTGGTGTATCAATCTGACTCTACTTTTTTGGAGGGTTAAGACTTGAATCTTCTCTCCTATCTCTAGTCTTCATTCCAAACTTCGTGTTGGGGCTGAAATATTGAATTATGCTCTATAGATGTATTTTCACGAAGATAGTAACCTTATGGTGACTTGATAACCTTCTTCAACCTTGCAACCTAGTATCCAAAGGATCTCCAAGTCTCAAGACACCTAGATCTGCAATCACACATGTAAAGAGAGAGAGAAAATTGTTGATTGTTAGAGGATAGGGTTTGCCTTGGTCAAACCCCGATTAGGTAATTAAACCTTATGATGAAACAATGAAATATGAACATGCAACATGCAACATGAAACATGAACAATGATACCATGAATGATGTCTTCAAATATAAATATGCAATCTAACATGAAGTGGCCATGTAGAATGTAGATCTTGATCTTGAATTAGATTTAGAACAATACTTAATCTTAGATATTGAATGCTACATCACAACAGTAGCTCAACAACATGCTTGATGCTTGATAACCTTGACATGATAATGGATCTAGAATTTTTGCAATAATTGTTGAAGAAATCTACCCTTGAATGCTTTAGAAATGCTCTTGTAAACCCTCTTGACACTCTTGTGAAGTCTTGGAATGGTTAACTCTTGATAGCTTATGTTGATATCATGAAGGCTTAGTGAAATAATGATTTGAGACCTTGTTTATATAGGCAATCCATCCAGTTTATCATTTATTAAATCCTAGAGGTTGACATACATGAAATTTCAATTTAAAACCCTAATTTTTTGCTCAAAACACTAAAAAGGGGCCAAATGGGACTCATACACCTAAGGTGGCGTATGGGTCCCACCAAGATTTTTCAGGTGGCAAAAATGTCAGGGAGTTGAGAAATTAAGTATATTTGTTGATCTTATCAAGATTTTGGTTGAAATATGCCTCAAGATGCATAATATAGGGTCTTAGGGGCCTATTAATGATGATATGAAGGTCATAAATGCAAGAGGGACCAAAATTCAATGTGAACATGTAAATAAATACACTTTAAAACATTAAATTAAGGCAAAATTAGGTCAATCTAGATTAAAAGGGCCCTAAATCCAATGTGAATGTGTAAAAAACATTACAACACTAGATCAAGGTGACAATAGGTCCACATTAAGTGAGAAATTTTACCATCCCCAAGAAGGGAGTACAACTTTTGTCATTACATCTAGCCCCCTCTTTAGTGAGAGGAGGAACTTGCTTCAAACTCACACTAAAGTAGGCATTCAAGAGGGGTCCAAGTGTACTAATACAGATGGTCTAGGATAACAAAGATCAAGGGAGTGGTCAAGACCCCAAGATCCGAGATCCTACATCAAACCGACATAATCATAAAAGGAAAGGAACAAGGTATATGATATGTATCATCAAGATACACAAACATGCAGTGTCAATGACTAAGAAAAACAAAAACAAGCAAAAATAAAAAGAGGTGGATCAAGGCTCGACCGTTTGTCCAATGTGATCTAGATCAGATCTAAGTTGTTTGTCCAAAAATGCATGCTCACTCTAAGGCAACAGAACTTTAGGATGTTCGTTGGGTGAGTATCCAAAGGGTGGCTTAGTGAGAAAGTCATGCCTCTATATTGGCTTCTCACCCTATAATGAGAAAGTCATGCCCACGTTTAGGCTTCCCATCATACGCTAACCATACCAAAGCTATACCTCCTGATAAATTTGACAAGGCACCACAAAAAATGAACTTCAAGCTTCATGAGGCAAGCAAAGCTTCGTATGCTTGAAACTCATGAACAAACAAGATGGCTCCACAAGCAAGCAAAGTGTATTATGCAAGGTGGCCATATAACAATTGTTGTAAATACTAAATAGTGTAATCTACATTCAAAGGGATTTTTCTTAGTTCATGCAAGGTATCTTCTTAGGGAACATCATGCTTAATTTCTCTGAGAGAGGAAAAGTCAAAGAAATATCATGCTCTCGAAGGAAATCAAACCCAATGACACCACCAAGAAGAGGACTCATTGCAAGAATAAAGAAAATCGCACAGTGAAACATGAATGTCAATGTATGCCCCCACTTTAAAGAGGTTGATAACACAATTGTTGTGAGCAATTGCTTTAAAGTAGAAGAAGACATGAGAGCCTGTTCAGAAATCCCTGTGCCAAGTCATATGTTTCTAAATGAAACTACATCATGGATAAGTATGTCACATGCGATCCAACTTAAGGCATGTTGTCCACATCCCAAACTTGCTCCTATATATACATGGAAGGCGGAGAACTAGCCAAAAGAGAAAACGACAATTGTCATGGGAGGATAAGGCTATCTAACCCCGTTCCCACACTTAGTGCAAGACAAGGATGAGCCGAGATGATTGATGAGAAACATGCTAGAGTGAAAACCAGTATCAATTAGAGGAATTAGATGCCCCAAAATAAAGAAGAGCACCACACTCCTTAAGATGTTGAATTTTATCACTTAAAGCCTTACATTCATTAGTAGAATGACCTATGATATTCACAAAATGAATTATTGTAGTAAAATTTATTTTGTGTTCTTGGAGGAAGGGATATCAAACAATCTTAAAGGAGTCTTGACAAGATATTCTCTTGATCAATGGTAAAAGATGTTCCTTTATTTTGTGACAAATATATCTCTTGCTAAGCGTATAAGATGTCATACTTACACAAGACTCTTTAGATTGCAAGATTTTGTACTCTCCTTTATAGGAGGGTGTAAAATCTATCAAATTCGAATCATTAGTGTTTTGCATGATGACATTTATGTTAAGTGAAGATTTCTTTGTTTCTTTAATTTCTTTCAAAGGATAACAATCAAGACCACTAGTGTCTATCAGTTCAGGATGTACTAATGTTAAAGTTGATTTAGAGGAATCTTTTGTAATAGTGTTGATATTAAGTGAAGGCTTGCTTGTTTCTTTCGAGGGACAATAACCAAGACCACTTGTCATTCCTTGTGTGTTAGGCTCTATAGGGACATGGATACCTTGTTCTCTAGCACCACATCCTTTTCCAATATATCCAAGTTGTTTCACAAGTTCATAACCCTTTCCATAAATTTAGTTGATTTCCTTTGGAGTCGGTGGTCATTTATAATCAGGTTCATCAAATTTTGTTGTGTAATTTGCTTGATCTTCTAAAGTGGTTGGGGTGGATGCTTTCGAAGGGTCTTCTGAATTTTCTATTGATATTACCACTTTTTCTTTTCCTTTTTCAAAGTCTTTATCTATGATTTTGTATTCTCCCATGAATGATGTGAAATCCATCGATCCCAAATCATCTAGCGATATCATTGTGAAGGGTTTAGGAAATCCATATTTTTGTTCTTCTTGAATAGATTCCACTGTGTAGTTGGTGTTAATGTTTTCAAAGGATTTTCTTTATTTTTCTCAATGTTTAAATATTTTTTTTGGTTCAGGGTCAGCTTTGAGTGTGTACACTTTGTTGTTGTAGACATACTTCATTACACGATGTAGAGTAGAAGGCACCCCATTCATTGTGTGTATCCACGGTCTGCCTAAAAGAAGGTTGTATAAAAGATCGTGAGGCATAACATGGATCGGTGTTTCTAATGTGGCCTTCCCAGTTGTAATAGGCAAAGTGATCACACCGAGCAGTTGTTTTCCTACATTATCAAATCCCTTGATAGATAAAGAGTCAAGCTAAATTTGTGATTTATCCATGCCAAGTCTATCCAAAAGTTTTACACTACACACATTAAGAGCATAGCCATTGTCGACAAGGGTTCACTTTATCCCTGTTCTATTATAGGCAGCTATTATCACAAGAGCATCATTTTGTTTGTGTACTTCCAGTGGAGGTAACTCATCTTGACAGAAAGTAATGTCCAAGTTATTTGGTGTTATAGCTTGAATTTGGGCTGCTACATCATTTGATTGTGCATTAGAAGGGATAGGAACTTGTTGTAAAGCACTTTGAATCATGTTGTGATAATGAAGTGAGGCTTGAATAAGGCCCCATAATGAAATATTAATAGGAGTATTCTTTAGTTTTTCGACAAGATCATACTCCTTTCCACTTTGTAAAGGTAAACAAGGAGGACCAAGCAAGATAGTGTTAGGCAATGGGAGGGATGTTGAAAGTGTTTGTTTTGGTTGTAGATTATTTCTAGTGTTCTATGTATGAGCGGCAATATTATAACTCAGCTATTGTGAAACATTATTCTTAGGTGGGTAAAGGATAAGTTTAGGTTTGTTTTGAGTTTGTGGTCGTTGTGAGGGTGGGTAAAGAATTAGAGGATTCTTAGGATGTCCCATAGGGTATGTAGGAGGTCCATTAATTAGGGGGGGTCTAATGGACACTTGTGCATTCATAACCTCAGTAGTTTTAGTTTGATTTCTTTCTAATGAAGGGGAGTCTAGTGTTATCTTTTCACCATCATCTAAGGAAACTGAAATGTTATCATTTTTTTCCACCATGATATCTTCTCTAGTAGGAGAGTTTTTAGGAGAACTACAAACTAGATGTTCATGAAATTCAAAGATTGGTTCTTCTAAAAAGACTTCATCACAAGTAGGGGAATTATCAATGGTTGGATTTTCTTGTTCAATAAGGTTTTCCCTAGGGGAAGAGAGGCAACTAAGATTCTCATGACTCTTATTGCTTTGATCTTCTAATATCAAAGTTTCTTCTCTACCAATAGTAGAGATATTAGGAGAAGGTACAATTTGATTGTTGTGAGTGTCCATGATTTCATCCTTGTTTTCTAAGGGCTCATTCTCTCGTGCCCTAATATCTACCCTAGTATGAGAGATTTTAGGGGAGTAACAAACAAGATGTTCATCACATCCCATGGTTAGATTTTGTAAAGTAGCTTCATCACAAATAGGGGAAATGTCGAGAGAAGGAGAATCATTCTTTTCAATGATTGGATCTTTTCGTTCAAATAGATTTTTCCAAATGGTAGGAGCATTAGGAAAGGGAGAAATGAAATTTTCATGACTTTCAAGTGTATCTTCTAACACTAAACTATCTTCTTCATGACTAGGAAGGATATCAGGAGAAGAACCAATGTGATTATCATGATTGTCTATAATTTCACTCCTTTGTCCCATAATTTCTTCCAAAATAGGATAGGTAGGGGAAGAAACATAAAGAGGGTTTTCAAAGATCTTAAAGGTTCAATTATCTAACACCAACATATCCTCATCATTCATAACATTGTCACAAGAGGGGAAGATGTTGGGAGATGAATGTAGACCAGTTGAAGTGTTATGAAGGTATATTTAAATAGTCTCTTGTTGTGTCATGTGATCATCATGATTACCTATGGTTGTGTCCTCTTCTTTAGTAATGTGTTGCCTAATAGGAGAGGTAGGAGGAGAGAAACAACTAGGGTTCTCAAAACTCTCATTGGTTGGTTCTCTTAACATCGAAATATCTTCTTCACAACTAGGAGAGATATTAGGAGAAGAACGAATATGATTATTATGATTACCCAAGGTTGTATTCTCTTTCACTAGACTAACCTCACTCATAGAAGGGATACTAGGAGAGGGATCAATGATGAACAAAAAGAGAGGGAAGAGGACTTCATATTCATATGCACTTTACAAAACTTTCTTACAACACTCAACAAGATCTAAAAATAGAACATGAAGTATGATAACTATAGATTTTTACAATGAAAACATGTTGTAATGATTGTCCTACAATTTTGAAATACAACAATGATAGAGCAAACATGCAAAAGGATAATGCGATTTCCAGATTTCAAACAAGGTAATTTAATGATCACACTATGTAATACTCTGAAAGTGAAATGTTGTATATGAAAATTTAGAGTTAAGCAATGCATGAAATGAACCTTATTAAGCTAGATATAATGAAATTCATGTAACGAAAGCTCAACCAATTGAAACAGATAACTAATGGTAGCAAACAAAAGTGCAAAAATAAGGTTTTCAATGGTGTAAAAGGTAGTTTCAGTGTTGATTTGGGACTAATTCATCCAGAGGGACGTATGAGTCCTAGTCAAGGTATTTTAGGGGTTCAAATATTGAAAAATGCATCACACATAAATCCCAAAAAGTAGGCAAATCAATCTGTACCGGGACTAAATCACCTAGAGGGGCGTACGAGTCCTAGTTTAGGGTTTTTGTACTATTTTCAGTAAATTTTGTGTGAATTTTATGTTTTTTGGTTTGTATGATGTTTATGCTAAGTTCAATTACAATTTCTAGAAGAAATTCAATGATGCAAAATGCAGAAATGTAACCTATATTTACTTTCACTAATGCAAAATTTTGAAATCCTAGATGCCAATTAACTAATGCAACACCTAATGCAAAGTTAATGCTAGCTAGATCTAGGACTATGATGTACTCAAAATTATAAATAGGTATTCTAAATGCAGGTTCACCAAAATGTAATGATGGAAATAGGGTGCTCCACCTTTTAGGAGATGAAGCATAATGAGGGGTTCCTATTTTGCTCTTATTACATTCAAGGAAACTCTAGAGATCTCAATCCAATGATAGAATGAAAGAGAGAGATCTACTGAAGAGTGTCCTAAGGTATGATTAATGACCAAAAATGGGTTCACCACCAAGCTAGGGCTTGGAAAGACAAGAAATGAATGCAATGTGGAAAATCTAACTAGATGACCTAGGAAATGAAATTGAAATGCAAAATAACAAACTGAGAATGAGCAAAGGTGCACCTAGGAGATAGATGATGTCAAAGCAAGCTCCAAAACCCTGAAATATTATTGTCTAATTCCCATTGGGACTCATATGTCAGTCTGGGTGATTTAGTCCCAAACTAGGGTCTATGTGCCAAAACTGGAATCTGATAGTGGTTGATATAAATTCACTAAAATCTGGGAAATAAGTTGTATTGGGACTCATACGCCACAAGTGGCATATTAGTCCCACTTTTCTCTTTTTAGATGGTTAAGATTTGAATCTTCTCTCCTATTTTTACTCTTCCTTCCAAGCTTCATTTTCGGGTTTGAAATGTGGAATTTTGCTCTATAGATATCTTTTCATGAAGATAGTAACCTTATGGTGACTTGATAACCTTCTTCAACCTTGCAACCTAGTCTCCAAAGGATCTCCAAGTCTCAAGACACCTAGATCTGCAATCACACATGTAAAGAGGAGAGGAAAACTTGTTGATTGTTAGAGGATAGGGGTTTGCCTTGGTCAAACCCCGTTTAGGTAATTAAACCTTATGATGAAACAATGAAATATGAACATGCAACATGAAATATGAACAATGATACCTTGAACGATGTCTTGAAATGTAAATCTGCAATCTAACATGAAGTGTCCATGTAGAATGTAGATCTTGATCTTGAATTAGATGTAGAACAATGCTAAATCTTGGATCTTGAATGCTACATCACAACACTAGCTCAACAACATGCTTGATAATCTTGGCATGATAATGGATCTTGAATTTCCACAACAATTGATGAAGAAATCTTCCCTTGAATTTTTTAGAAATGCTCTTGTAAACCCTCTTGACACTCTGTCATGTACTGAATTTTATCATTTATTTAAATGCAATTATTAATCATGAGATTTTTAATGTCAATGATAGATGATTATTTAAATTGAAATTGAAAGTGAAATTGAAATTTAAATGCAAATGAAATGATTTGAAATCCATTATTATGAAATTCGAGGTTTGTCATTGCTGATGAGAAATTGAGTGCAAGTGAATGCAGGAACAGGTGAACGAGAATGAAGGCGAGAACATTGATCAGGTAGAGTCGTTTTAGCCATTAGACGTTAATGAGGATGATAGAATCTCACACACCACTTAATTAATTAAAACGTAATTTGATGATTAAATGGTTATTATGGCTATGCTTTGTTTGAACGTAATTGTAAAAAGAATATGTGTGTTTTAAATGGAAATTCAATAATTATTTTTGTGAGGAAATTGATTTTTATTCAAGAATTACTTCTTTGTGTAAATATTTTATTATTAGTTGAAAATAATAATGCTTTTATTTAATTCTTTTATTCTAAATTATTGAAATAAACTTTTAATTGTAAAAATGTATAAAATGTAAAAAAAATTGTGTTATTGAATTATTTGTTATTTTCTCATTTAATAAATGAAAGAGGAAAGATGTGTTTAAATAGAAATAGATAAATATCAAAATTAGTTATTTAAAACAAAGAGAGAACATCAATACGTTTGCAATCAAAATTGAAATTGAATTCAAAACAACAGTTAACAAATTGAAAACAAATATCTTTCAATCAATCTTGCATGCAATCACAAATGAAACTTGGAGTTCTTGAGATCAAAACTAAAATTGTGGATCTGATATTAAAAAAAACTCCACCTTTTTGCGTAATATTGGGAGAGGAAAATTTGAATTAAGGAGAGGTAGAAAAATCCATTTTTGAAAAGAGAACAGAGGAGAACTATGGGAGATCACTGAGAAGGACTCATGCGCATGTGAGAAAGAATGTTGTTTTGTTTATTTTATTGGAAATCTGACAATCTTCTTATTCTCCACCCACGGCCAGTGTGGGAGAGAGTGATTTTTGATTGAAACTTTATCAGCTATCTTCCATGAGGTGCGCATAAGAGAAGGAAGAGGCGCAACAGGGAAGAAAGGAAGCAGGCAATAGGGTAGAAAGGAAGCAAAGAGGGAAGTGCATGGGAAGTGAGGAAGGGAAGTGAAGTTTGAAGTGTGTGGGCAAGGAGAAAAGGAGAGACAGACAAGAAGGGAGGAAGACTGAGGAGTAAGGAAGTATAAAGGGCGCTCAAGCACAAAAATAGTGAGCAGCTGTCTATGATGCATGCGCAAGCAATAGGGAAGAAATAAAAGACCATAGAAAGAATAGCAACACAGAGGTTCATCTCCAGATTCAAGAAATTACCAAGTAGATTCAAAGAAAGCATTATTTACCAAATTAACAATCTTAGTATGTTTAATTTGAATCATTTTCTTTTATTTTTGTATTTTATCAAATGAAAACCTATCACTGTTTTTGTCAAACTTAGAAAAAAGATCAAACACCAGACTGAAATTTTAGTGAAGACAAAGTATAGATTTGAACATAAAATTGTAGAACGATCTTGAACAGAAAGCAATAAGAGACATTAGATTTCTTTATTTAGAGAATTTTGTTTTAGCATATTAAAAGATTGCACAGAAAACAATATGTTTTAGATATATTTCAAATATAAACATTTAGTAAAGATTGTCAACGGAAACAACATGTTTTTAGATTCAGAAAACCATGAAAAGAAAACTACATTCTGCACAAACAGAAAATTGGAAATTGCAAGAAAAGAAACAAAAAATATGGTGATTTTGATTTAAATAAAATTGTTGAATGTTTTCGAAAATGATAAGATTAAATAATTCTGTTTATTTAAATGTGCTTGAAAAGTTAAGTGAAATATGATAATTACCTTGGATTGATATTAAATTGCTCTGAAACAGAAGTAAATATGAAGAGTTTTATGTTTTAGAAAAGAGATAAGATTTTAGAGAAATATGAAAAACAAAAAAGAAAAGAAAGTAAAATTAAAAATATAATTACTTCGAAATGAAACGAATTAGACAAAAAATATATTGAAGTGTAGTTAAATTATATGATTAAATGAACCGAAAGAATGTGTGCTCATTTATTCTTGTTTTATATGTACATAGATTACATACTTGAGATACACCTTCTGTTAATTTTATTGTTTTATTTTAAATATGAACATTATGTTATTTGTGATTTAAAACTGTGAAATTATTGTATTAAAAACCATATTTGCTTGAAAATGAAAGTGCAGTTCATGTGTTTGTGAAAGATACTTTATTTATTTGAATGGAACCATGCATGCTTGATAATTGAATGTGCATGACATGTGTTTGGAAAGTTACCTTCCGGGACGGGTGCCGAATATGGGTTTATAAAGAGCATAGTTTTGCTTTTTCAAAACTACTATTATTTGTTGTGCATGACATTTTACTTGGCCAAGTAACTTAAGGACCATTGAAATAGATGGAATGAAATTAACTCTCTACCATATCCTAGTATCGAACTTGCTTGTTTCTTAAATGAATTAGAAAAATGAAAATGCTTGTGGATTTACTAGTTATACTAGGCACACACTAGATTCCATCTTGCTTGTCGACTGCTTTTTGCTAAGCGATTTGTGCAGGGTCGGATATTCTTTGAATGACTAAGGAATTTCGGGGAAGCATAAGCTTTGAGGTTGGGTGGAAAAAGCGCCTAAACCTTGTTCTCGTCTTCATGTTGAAGATAAGCTATTGGATTGAAGATCAAAGGAAGATTTCTTCATATATCTATTCTATTCATTTCTTGTATGATTATTGTAGAGCTTAAGGCGACAAAATGCCTAAGTCTCGAATTGTAAATTTATTTTACAATGCTTTTGTAATATTAATATTGTGTAAGATGACACGTGTATGAAATTAATTGGAAGTATTATGAATCTATTGTAAACTTTAAGTCGATATTTTGGAATTTTTTGGATTTTATGAAATGTTAATAAATGGAGTTTTCGACTTTCTTTAGAATATAAATGAATTTATTTAAGGAATTGTCGATGTTAGGAATTAAAGAGTTTTGCTCTTTAAACACTCTTATGAAGTCTTGAAATGCTTAACTCTTGATACCTTATGTTGATATCATGAAGGCTTAATGAAATAAGGATTTGAGACCTTGTTTATGTAGGCAATCCATCCAACTTACCGTTTATTAGAACCCAGAGGCCGACATACATGAAATTTGAATTTAAAACCTTAATTTCCCACTCAAAACCTAAAAAGGGGCCAAATGGGACTCATACGCCCAAGGTGGTGTTGGAAATATGTGCCTCAATCTCACTGGCTTGTACCACTTTGGTCCGGGGGACTTCATGTGTTCAACCTTTTCCTTGTAACCGAGACTCTGTTCGGTCGGCGAGACTCTTGGTGGTGTTCCAGCGATGGCCCAACGAGTCTGGCTTGGCGGCATTTCTTATCAGTTGGCGATCACTATCGGCAGGAGTCTTTGTGTTGTTCCACTAATGGGCCGATGTGGCGAGGCGATCTCATATCGGCAGGTGACATTTCATGTCCCACCGATATGTCGATATGCATTGAGCGGTGTCCGTAGCGTTCAACGCCATCCTGATGCAAGTACCGTAGAGAACTTTTTGGCTGAGCGAAATTGCTTGTGCATTCGATGCATGGCGGTGAGTTAAGCGGTGTGCACAATGGAAGGATGGTGGGTCTCGAGCATTTATATTGTGTTGGCGGGCCATGGACACTTGTTAGCGTCTTGGGAGTTCCTTAGGGAATATAGCGGATGTCGCTTGAGATTCCCTGAAGGAGCTCCAGCAGCAGCCACGTGGCTTGTGGGACCCAATAAAGCTAGCGTTCAGTGTTTTAATGATAGCAGTTGATTGCCGCCCTGGAATGGTTAACGATGGAGTTCAGGGCGACTGATCTGCAAGCGACAGATGAATGGTAGTGCGACACGTGGAAAAATCTCATTGGTTGATTTTGCATCATTGTTGCAAATCAATGACTAGTGATTGAAAGCTTGTGTGTACATCTTGAGGGTTTGATCTAAGTGTGAATTAATTGCAGGGCAGCTCGATGTGAGTTGCTAGGGCATTGCATGCAACCCAAGATGGTGAAGCTTGTCGGTGGGGTATTATGAGACCCTGATGGCCGTTTGGTGGGTATCTGATTTTGACCGGAAGCTTAGAGGTCAGCTTGAGGCTGATGGAATGTCAATTGATGCTGAGCTGGAAGGCGAGGCCGAATGTTGATCGATAGTAAGCCAAAGTTGAGAAGTTGAAGCTAAAAGAAGAGCAAGCCGATAGAGATCAGATAGAAAGATCAAATGATCAACGGATCGATAGATCCATGATCAGTGAGCTTGGTCGGAGATCAAAGAGTGTGTGTGTTTGAGCGGTATGCATAGAGCATTATAGCTACGAACACTGAGACACTTAGAACTTGGGCAAATGTGAACTTGAGGTGGTTGCTAGGTTGTGTCAGCTGAAAGGTTGGTTGTGCAAATGGGCTAAAGAGCTGAAGGGAACCTTCACTATATGTCTTGTGAAGACATTGTAATAGTGCAAGGTTGCAGATCTATGTTGTTGTCTGTATTTCTCCAAATGAACAAAATGTAACTCCTATAATGGTTATGAGCCTGATATTGTATTGTAATTGTTTAGTTGTTGAATAATACAATGGCTCTATCTTTTAGAGTGTGGGGTTTTTTTACTTGAAAGGGTTTTCCCCACGTAAGTTTGTGTGTTGATTTGTTTGTTTGTTCATGGTGTTGAATCTAGTTTAAGTTTGCATGTGCTTTTCTCAGAAGGATCAATGGGGGAGAACTAGTGTGCCTGTTTCTGCTATATGGCATAGTTGTTAGTGCTTCTGGAGTGATTTAGAAATGAAAGTCACTAAGGCACTACTTGTTTTAGACTTTAAATTTGAAACGTTCTTGTACGGTAACCCCAACAAGTGGTATCAGAGCTGGTTAAGGGAGGTCAAGGTTTGTTCATGATACCAACAAGTGGTATCAGAGCCTTCTTCTGGATGCTGGTTCTAGGCATTTCTCCTGTGAGGATTTCTAAGCCTGGAAAGCTTGAGGAAACCTAGAGGAATTGACTGATGCTTGATCTTTTCGATGAGTAGGAGTTCTTGCTCTTTTGATTCAACATGCAACATGAAAGACATAGGAGGTTTTGGAGTTGATTATATTGTGGTGATGTGGTCTAAGGATCTTGTTTGGCAACAAATGATCCTGATGCAAGGGGTGTGAGTTATGCTTATGGTTGTGTTGCAACAGAGCGTGGTTCATACTTGGTGTCTATGTGAGAGGCTCCCTGGCGGTATAAAGTTGCTTGGGTTGTTTCTCAACCATGGAGTATTGTGCTTGTGTTGGGTGTTTTGACTTAGCACTGAAGGTAATTTTTGTGTTGCCCTAATTGCATGAAGTCTATGAAGTTGATCTAGGTGGTCTAAAACTTTTGAATAGCCTGGCTCTCTCGCATGCGTGTGCATGGTTGTGGTTTTTGGAATTTGTCTGGATTAGGCCTGGAGTTCCTGTTTACTTGTACCTTGTACTCGCATGTTTCAGATTCATGTCTTTGGTTCTGAAGGGTTTTCTGTAGATTTTCCTAAAAAGTCTATGATGCATATTCATGTTATCTTTTCGTTATTCTAGTTAACCATGTTGGTTATGTGCAAACTCTTGGGTCATCCAAATGTGCAGTGGATATGGATGTGCACGGGTGTTTTGGAAACACGATGGTTTTGCAGGTTTTGCACGGTCAAGTAAAACATGTGGTTTGTGGAGCTGTTGTTAAACTATTTTCTAGACCTTAGCTTTTGGGGTGTGATTGGATGAGATAGTTGCAATTCGACATGTTTGAGGAGGTGCGATGTCTTCTTTGCATGGGAGTGTTGGTATGTATTTTTCATTTAGCATTCTTGTGGTGTTTGCTTGCTAGTTTCCTAGACTATGTTACTTGGGTTGTGGATGTGATTGGTGAATCATATCTGAGCTTGATCTGGTGTTTGAGTCATGTTGTCTACATGGGTTTTCTCTTTAAGATCTCAGTTGTGCAGTTTCCAGTGCAATGATAGATTTGCAAGGTTTTTCACTGGTTGCATCTACGAGTTGTGCAATGTTGTGGGTTGTTTTTACCTACATGTTTGTTGTGAGTCAACTTGGAAGTGGATTGTCAATATCCATGAGGTTGCTTCAGTGGTGGTGCAGATATGTTATCTTGCCTTATCTATGGCCACTTGTGCATTGGTATAGTTGTTTTGAGATGCGAGGAGGAATGGCGTTTGGGTACCTGGATAGTCAGTTATGGGGACTTGTAGCATGTGTATCACGATGTCATGGAAAGCTTGATACACTGGTTAGTGTAAGCTTTTGACAGTGATAATGCAGTCTGTGTGGTTCAGAGACCTTGGTACTACTCGGTGTTGTTGTTAGATGGACATGTTGTCGTTTGTACCTGGAGTTTTTCGAATCAACAAATGGTTGGTCATGGTGCTTGGAAAGCTTGGTACCATGTTCAGTGGGAGCTTTAGTAGTGACTATATATTCATCACTTGGTGGTGAATGATCTTCTTTGGTGTTGCAGATGTTTCTGGTAGAGCTCTTAGACCCTATTGCTATAGAAGAGCTCTTTCGCATTTGCATGGGCACTATTTGAGGATGTGCAACATCCTAGAGCCATGGAGGACTCTTGCGAGTCTTTGGTTAAGGTGTTGGTGGTGCTTGACAGGTGATGTTGGTTTAGAGTTTGTTTGCTTTATGTCATGGTATACTCTTGTTTGCGCATTAGAGTTTTGGCATGATGCATTGCTCTTGAGACCTTGGTATGTTCGCCTGTAGCATGGGATCTCCTAAGGGGGATGGTAAGATCATGATGTCATGATATGTTCCTGATTCCTAGGTTTGGAGCTTTGACAGTGGTCTAGTATTTCTCTATGTTTTGAGTGCATTGGTCATGTGCTTGAGAACTTCATGTTCGTTGCAGTAATGTAGATTGGAGTTTAACATGAGAAGATCGATTTTTGGTGCTCACAGATACATGGAGAAATAGGTGAGGTTGTTGTTACTATTTACAATTGAAAGTCCGAGTAGCCTGAACCTTGATTGAATGCAATTTCAATAGAGATCGATAAGGAGATTGTTCTTGGATAAGTCATGGTGGCTGTTATATCCTAGAGGAGCATCTTTTTCCCTTTGGTCTTCTTGGCAGTGAAGTTCTTTTGAGAGGTATTTTCCCATTATATCTTTCAGATGTGTTTTTTATGCTTGCTTTCATGATATGGATCTTGATTTGTTGTTTAAGTTTTTGGAGGATACATAGTGAAAGGTGGATAGCATAGTTTATCTCCTAATGCTTTTGAGAATTGGTAGGAGATAAGAATATGGGCTGGTTTGATCTTCTTTGAGAGGCTTCCATTTGGGATGTGAAGGAGGTCATATTGGACACAGCTAGCATTTAGAATTGTGTGTAAAAGGGCAAGTTTGGTTTGTAGGTTTGCATATCATTGTAGATGTTCCTTGGTACTACATGGTTATGCTCTTCTATGTGTCATGATTGGTGGACTTGCTATGCCTGGATCACTTGTGATGGTGCCTTGTTTGTTGGGATGCTAATGAAGAGACGTGTTGAATGTGCTCATTTGAGTTCTTTGCATTCATCTGGACATTTCCCATGCAGTGGGAGCTCTTGGATGTGTTTCGTCTTCTTGATTGGTTGGCACATGATGCTTGTATTATGTAGTTGATGGGTGGATATGTGATGGCATGATTTTACTGATGTGCATACCTTGGAGGTATGGGTGATTGGATGGATTAGCATGAGTTGTGTGTGCTATTTTCAGTCGCGTGGGTTTTGATCAGTTGGATGGGGGCAGCCAATTTTTTGTTTGTTGTTCTAGCTAGTGGTTTATCTTGTTCTGGAGAATGACTTCACATTTTTGTTCACGATCAGGGAAATTTGAAGTTGTTGCATTATTGCTTCTATATGGCTGGTGAGCATAGTGGAGTGGTGGCAGTCTGATCCCTTTGTCATCTGAAGGATCTGATGCTTGTGTTCTAGAGACTGGTGCAATTTTTTCATTTGCTTGTTCCTTTTTCCTGTGAAGGATGGTTGGAACTATTGCATGTGTTAGTGGACATCTCGAATCTCGTTGCAGGTGTCTTGTTTGGAGTGTGAAAGCATGGTGGAGAGATTCTTTGTGTTTGGGTTCGGGAGGAAGCCAGCAAGTCTTCGTCAAGTGGGAGATTGTTGGAAATATGTGCCTCAATCTCATTGGCTTGTACCACTTTGGTCCAGGGGAATTCATGTGTTCAACCTTTTCCTTGTCGTCGAGACTTTGTTCGGTCGACAAGACTCCTGGTGGTGTTCTGGTGATGACCTGGTGGGTCTGGCTTGGCGGCATTTCTTATCAACTGGCAATCGCTATCGATAGGAGTCTTTGTGTTGTTCCATTGATGGGCCGATGCAGCGAGGTGATCTCATATCGGTAGGTGACATTTCATGTCCCACTGATATGTTGATATGCATTAAGCAGTGTCCATAGCGTTATGTGCCATCCTGATGCAAGTACTGTTGAGAACTTTTTGGCCGAGCGGAATTGCTTGTGCGTTTTAACGCATGGTGGTGAGTTAAGCGATGTGCGCAGTAGAAGGATGGTGGGTCCCGAGCATTTATGTTGTGTTGGTGAGTCGTGGACACTTGTCAACGTCTTGGGAGTTCCTTGGGGAATATAGCAGATGCCGCTTGAGATTCCCCGAAGGAGCTCCAGCCGTGGTCATGTGGCTTGTGGGACTCGATAAAGTTGGTGGTCGGTGTTTTAATGATAGCGGTTGATTTTCGCCCCATAATGGTTAATGATGGAGCTCAGGGTGACTGATCTACAAGTGATGGATGAATGGCAGTGCGACACATGGTGAAATCTCATTGGTTGATTTTGCATTGTTGTTGCAAATCAACAGCTAGTGATTGAAAGATTATGTGCGCATCTCAAGGGTTTGATCTGAGTGTGAATTGATTGCAGGGTGGCTCGATGTCAGCTGCTAGGGCGGTGCATGCAACCTAATATGGTGAAACTTGTCGATGGGGTATTATGAAACCCTGATGGCCGTTTGGTGGGTGTACAATTTTGAACGAAAGCTTAGAGGTCAGCCTGAGGCTGATGGAATGTTGATTGATGTTGAGCTGGAAGGTGAGGCCAGATGTTGATCAATAGTAAGCCAAAGCTGAGAAGTTGAAGCTGAAAGTAGAGCAAGCCGATAGAGATTAGATTGAATGATCGGTGGATCGACAGATCCATGATTAGTGAGCTTGGTCGGAGATCAGAGAGTGTGTGTTCGAGCGGTATGCACAAAGCATTGTAATCATGAACACTGAGACACTCGAAACCTGGGCAGATGTGAACTTGAGGTGGCCGCTAGGCTGTGTCGGCTGAAAGGTTGGCTGTGCAAATAAGTTGAAGAGCTGAAGGGAACCTTCATTATATGTCTTGTGAAGACATTGTAACAGTGCAAGGTTGCAGATCTATGTTGTTTCTTGTATTTCTCCAAATGAACAAGATGTAACTCCTATAATGGCTATAAGCCTAATATTGTATTGTAACTGTTTAGTTGCTGAATAATACAATGGCTCTATCTTTTGGAGTGTGGGGTTTTTTACCCGAAAGGGTTTTCCCCACGTAAATCTATGTGTTCATTTGTTTGTCTGTTCATGGTGTTGAATTTGTTTTAAGTTTGCATGTGCTTTTCTCAGAAGGATCAATGGGGGAGAACTACTGTACATGTTTCCGCTTTATGGCATAGTTGTAAATGCTTCTGGAGTGATTTAGAAATGAAATTCATTGAGGCACTATGGTTTTAGACTTTAAATCTAAAATGTTCTCGTACGGTAACCCCAACAGGTGGCGTATGGGACCCACCAAGCTTTTTCAAGTGGTAGAAATGTCGAGGAGTTAAGAAATTAAGTATATTTATTGATTTTATCAAGATTTTTTTTGAAATATGCTTCGAGATGCATAATATAGGGTCTTAGGGGCCTATTAATGATTATATGAAGGTAATAAATGCAAGAGGGCCCAAAATTCAATGTGAAAGTGTAAATAAGTACACTTTACAACATTAAATTAAGGCAAAATTAAGTTAATTTAGATTAAAAGGGCCCTAAATCCAATGTGAATGTGTAAAACACATTACAACACTAGAGCAAGGTGACAATAGGTCCACATTAAGTGAGAAATTGTACCATCCCCAAGAAGGGAGTATAATTTTTGTCATTACAACAAGCAATGTCTCTTGTTGCTATCTCAGCATCTCATTTCTTTGCATTGCGCTTCTCCCCTTTCTCTACTCTTCACTCTAAATGAAAACCCTAGATAATTCTTTGTATTTTGTCTAGGTCACTCTCTCTCCCACATTACTCGCATTCACAACACTTAGACAATTTTATTCTTGTCTATGTTCTCATACCTTCACCGATAAGCACTCATACCTCGAGCCTTGCACCACTATCTCGATTCAATGCTTTTGCTATTTTTGGCATTGGAGTAGGTAGGGTTTTTTCTTCATTTAATTCCTTGTCTTGCATGATTGATCTACAACAAATCTCTTTCAAATTACTTTATCAATTGAGCATTAATGGTGTTGTTTATTCCCTTCAATCACCAATCAATTTTTTGTTGGAACAGTTACTTAATTTTCTATGCAAGCTTCTCATTTGTATAATCTACAAGCCATCGATCATGAAACCCGTGCCATGATTTACTAATCACCAACCATTCATTATATCATTTAAAACCCAATCATTGATTTGATCAATTTAAACCTAGGCCATAGATCTTGTTTTTTCGTGCCATGATATATCACTTCTCATTCAACCCTCAAACTTTAAAACATGATCATTAGATTAAAAAATTTAAACCCAAGTTGTTGATCTCCATTGCATCATATATACCTATCACAACATTGTTCTGGGCTCAAAAACCATTTTCGCCATGTGAAGGAGTTTCACGATGCAATAGTCTTTCACCATCTATCACCCTAGACACGTGTCCTTATATCGCTCCATCACTAATTTGAAATAGAGGACCTACCATGATTTCCATTGTATATCGCTCTTTGCTCGGTGTTCGATGTAATTCACAAGAACGATGTGAATTACCCATGTGATGCAATCAATGCTTGCCACCTGTTATCCTGACGTCACATTCCACTATCATCACATACCATAAGTTTTCCTTGTCCTTGGAGAATGAAAAATGCAATATAAAGGAACTGAGTGATGCAATCACTTCTTGCCACATCTCACTAATTTGCATATCATATTTTGATCTTGTCGAAGCCTTTATAATTTGCGATCTTACGATAACCATTGATCTTTGATGAACTTAGCACTAACCATTGATTCCCTTTAGCACACTAACCACGAGCTTGGTCCCACCAAGGACATATGTCATCACACCGCACTCTTGCAAGGCTAAGTCAAGGACCCACCATATTCTTAGTGGGCTAGCGGGGATACGCCATCTATATGATTATGTCATACTCAACTCATTGTCACTTTGAATCCCAACCATTGATATCTCTTGGTCGCATGTCTTATGCTTGATCCCACTAGGGACATGTGTCATCTTCCTACAATCCCATAGGCAACTGATGACATCACTTCTTATGTAGTGGGAGTCACCTAATCATTGATCGTTGATGTCAACTGTTGATTTGCTTTGAGAAAATATTCAATGTCAGGCTTAGGAAATAATAAAGTCCAACATTCTACCAAATCGGTAAACACTAAGTGAAGGGGTCGTTCACCATGATGACTTCAAAGGCTTAAGTCATAACTTAAGAAACTGGTAACCAACAATATCCAATCAACGTTCAAACATAAACTTTGTGAAGGCATCATGATTGAGTCACTTTAACCCATTTAGGTGTCAATCTTCAGACTTTCACTATTTTGCATACTCAATCAAATTGTTAAGGAATAAGCCTTAAGATCAACCCGCGAACATCGAAGCCATTTTGGGTGTCGGGGCACAGGTCTCCACCATACTCCTTTCTATAAACATAAAGGTAAGGTGTAAGCTGACAATCCAAAGTCTGATATCCAAAACCTTTTAGACTTTGCACAAACTCTCTACCTCTTTTCATTATTCTTGTAAGTGGTATAAGGTAAGTCCGAGCCTCGAATCCCAAACTTGTTCAACACTTCAAGGTTTGCACTGCAACTTCAAAATCATCATTCAGAGTGAGACCACTTGACATCAATGACCATCATGACTGGCTATAACTTCCTTTTGACATCAATGACAATCAAATTGCGAACAATCTCTCGCTTTCTCATTGATGGCAAAACTAAATGCTTTGTCCAAACATCATCATCCATTTTGAACAACAAACAATTCTCCCCCTTTGAAATTTCTTCCCTTTTGAAAAAACAAGGAGCATTTCTCTCTTTCTCCCCCTTTGACATCAATGGAAAAGAGACTCTTCAAGACACCATGCTGCTACTAATGTTCTCCCCCTTTGACATACCATGCAAAGAGAAAGAATTATATCCATAAATCTGCAACCATCAAGTCATTAGAAATTTGTAAAACCATGCATGCCTGACTTGAATTCTCCTTCTCTTCCGGGATTGAATGAAATTTCTATGAAGCTCCCCCTGAACTCATGCCCTATCACTAAGATCTAGTGATGTGATGTGGGAGCAATCATTCCCAACTTGTACCTCAGATATTCAAATTGCTCTTTAGGAAGAGGCTTGGTGAATATGTCTGCCACTTGATCTTTAGTTGGCACATATTCCATGGTGACTTCTTGATCTACTACCTTCTCTCTTAAGAAGTGATACTTGATTGATATGTGCTTGGTCCTAGAGTGCATCACTGGATTCTTTGATATGTTTATTGCACTTGAATTGTCACAAAGAATAGAGATAGGTTCTTTGTACTCTATCTTGATGTCTTTAAGTGTTTTCTTCATTCATAACACTTGAGTACAACATGCCACTACTGCCACATACTCTACTTCAAATATTGAAAGAGTAACTAACTCTCACTTTGTACTCATCCATGAAACAAGTTTGTTTCCAAGGAAGAATGCACCACCACGAGTGCTTTTTCTATCATCTACACTTTCATCCCAATCAACATTTGTATATGTTATCAAAATTAAATCTTCACGTTTGGGATACCACAGTCAACAATCAATAGTACTCTTTATGTATCTAAAAAAATTCTTTTAACTGCATTGACATGAGACTCTTTTGGAGCAACTTGCAATCTTACAACCATGCACACTTCTTGCATGATATCAGGTCTTGATGTTGTTAGGTACAACAAGCTACCTATCATTGACCTATACATGGTTTGGTTTGCATCAAAGGATTCATCTAACTTGCTCAACTTACAACCAATTATCATTGTGTACCAATTGGTTAATTGTCTTCCATTCCAAACTTCTTAAGCATCTCCTTAGCATACTTTGTTTGAGATATGAATATCCCATCATTAGTTTGTGCTATTTATAGACCAAGGAAGAAAGAAAATTCTCCTACAATTGACATCTCAAATTCATTTTATATTTGAACAACAAGCCCTTTACACATTTTGTCATTGTTGCCGCAAAAAATAGTCATCCATATACACAACAACAATTAACATATGCTCACCTTCAGATTTGAAATACAAATTGCTATCTATAAATCTCTTCTTGAATCCTTGTTGTTGCAAGTGTTGGTCTAATCTTGAATACCATGCTCTAGGTGCTTGTTTTAGACCATACAATGCTTTCTTTGGTCTGCAAACATGATCATCTTCTTCTGACAATTGAAAACCTTCAATTTGCTCTGTGTAGACTTCCTCTTCTAGGTTTCCATTTAAGAAAGTAGACTTAACATCCATTTGCTAGACTTTTAATCCTTTGTAAACAAAAATTCTAGAAACATTCTTATAGCTTCTAATCTAGCAACTAGAGCAAATGTTTCCTCAAAGTCTATACCTTCAACTTGTGCATATCCTTTCCACACCAACCTTGCCATTTTCCTTACAACTCCATCTTCATTTAGCTTGTTTCTAAAGACCCACTTTGTACCTATCACATTCTTGCTTGCGGGTCTTGACACTAATTCCCAAGTTTTTTTTTTCTCAATTTGGCTCAACTCTTCTTCCATTTCTTTTATCTAGCTTTCATCCTTACTGGCTTCAACATAGCTCTTGGTCTCTATTTTAGACAATAGTGCAAAGTTTACTTTCTCTTTATTCTTTACAATTCTCCTCCTTGTCTAAACACCTTCATCTTTGTTGCCAATAATCTACTCTTCAGGATGATCCTTTTGAACATATCTTGTAGGTGCTTTTTCATTTTATTTTTCAGACTCTTCATTAGCAACTTCATCTTTAGATTTTGATTTAACATCATAGCTGCATCTGTTAGGTTTAATATGTTTCAGATCTTCATCAACAATGACATTGATACTCTCTACAATTTTTTGCAATCTTTTATTGTAACATTTGTAGGCTTTACTTTGAGTGGAATATCCAAGAAATATTCCTTCATCACATCTTGAGTCAAAACTTCCTAAGTTGTCTTCTTCTCTCTTGATGTAACACTTGCTACCAAACACTTTAAAGTACTTCACTGAAGCAGATTTGCCTTACCACAATTCATAGGGGGTCTTCTCACTGTTTACCCTTAATTGAACTATTTTCAAAGTATAAACTATTGTATGTATTGTCTCTTCAATACACATTAGGTAACTTGGCCTCATTTAGCATTGTTCTATCCATCTTTTTGACTGTTCAGTTCTTTCTTTCAAAAACTCCATTATGCTATGGAGTCCTTACTATAGAATATTGTCTTTTAATTCCATTATTTTCACAATATTCAATGAATTAATTTGATGTGAGTTCTCCACTTCTGTCAGACCTTAAGCATTTGATCCTTTTACCAATCTCCTTTTCAATCATGGCTCTAAATATTTTGAATCTTTCAAATTCTTGTGACTTATCCTTCAAAAGGTTACCCATTTCATTCACGAGTAATCATCAATCAACAACATGAAGTACCTTTCACCTTATAATCCTTTTTTTTTGTGGGGCCACAAAGATCAGTATGAATCAAATCCAAAGGCTTTGAAGTTGCATATTATTTTGTTTGAAATTTGACCCTTGTTTGTTTTCCTTGATGACATTCCTTGCAAGTGGTGTTTGTTGGTTTAGTTATCTTAGGCATGTGTCTTACCAACCCTTTTGATCTCACTTTTACAAGATTATCAAAATTTTCATGACGCATTCTCTTATTCCATAACCAACTTACATCAACCTGCCCTATCATGCAGTTTTCTCCATTCACTTCACTGAGATTGTAGAGGTTTCTTTCATTCCTTATTCCCTCAACAATAACTCTTCCTTATTTTCTAATTTTTCATTTTCCTTTAGCATTCAACGTTACTTTATAACCATTGTCACACATTTGATAGCCACTTAGCAGATTGTGCTTCAATCCTTCAACATAGAGAACATCACTGGTAGGCAATTTTCCATCAATGCTCAATGTTCCCTTACCATGGATTCTTACAATAGTGTTATCACCCAAACTAACTGAACCTTCCTTGCATTTTTTGAGTTTGATAACCTTGCTCTTATCTCTAGTCATGTGCCTAGAGCAACCACTATCTATTACCCATAAATTTTTCTTTTTGACATGAAGTGTAGTTTGTGCAATCATCGATTGTGTGGGCTTCTTCTCTTTTTCCTTCCACACCTTCTTGGGTTTCTTTTTTGCCTTATCTTCCTTCTTTTCAAAGTTTTGTGAACCTTTGTTCATGCTAGGAGGCATGATTTTCTTTTTACTTTGCATTTTTGGTCTTACAAAGTTTGTTCTACAATTCTTAGCTATGTGACCAAAATTGTTGTAGTTGAAACATACCACATTCCTATCTACCAAAGGACCAAAAGGATTTCTACTTATAAAATTTGGACTCCTTTTAGGAACAACTCTACATTCACTAGCTCTATGACCAAACTGATTACCAATATAGCAATAACCATAAAACAATGAGGAATACCTAATAATAATATTTCTTTGAGTAGGATGAGGAGGTCTTCTTTGTCTTGATTTCTTCAAATCTCTCACCTTGGTGAAACCATCTACATCAGCTCCCTTTGATTTCTGCCTCTTCAAGTTATCAGAGACTGATTGGTCATTCTTATATATTGCAGGCTTCTTGGAATCTTCAGTGCAAACTTTCTCATGCTTTGTTTCAAATTTCTCTTCTTCTTTGAAATTTTCATACAGATTAGCAAATGCACTCTTGGTTGGACTTTTACCTTTTTCAAAACCAAGACCAGAATTTTCTTTAGGTTTTAATGGCTTTTGTGAGTTAATTAACTCATCAAGTACTTTTGAGCCACCTTTCAACTTTACAGCTCTAAGAATTTGTTTCATTAGCTTTTTCTAAATCTTGCCTTAAAGACACTATTTTTTCTTCCAACTTTAAGCATTCATCAGATTTAGACTATAGTTTAGATTTGAATACATCTTCTATCCTTTTAGCTTCTCCAACTTGTGTCTTCAAGCTCACAACAATTTGGTCAAATTCTTCAAAACTTTTGGTTAGCTTCTCAATCTCCTTTTGTACAATCCTTTTCTATTTTTTGTTCTCCTTCCTCAAGCTATCAATCTCTTCTAAGGCACAAACAATTTCACCTTCAAGGTCAACTTCTCCTTCTTCTTCTTCATCATCAAAAGCTTCAACTTCTCCATTTTCTTGACCAACCATGAATAGAAACTCATTTTATTCAACCACAAAGACACAATCATTCTCATCATATGAGCTATCACTAACATTGGATTAATCACTTTCTTCTTGAGTATACAAGCTCTTCTTTTTCTTAAAAAAGTTCTTGGTGAAGAAAAGTTTCTTATTTTTACTATCCTCTTCTTGCTTAGAGTTATACTTTTCTCCATAAGGGCATTTAGCAGAAAAATGTCCTATCTTACCATAATTAAGGCATTTAAAAGGTAACTTACCTCTGTATTTTCCAGACCCTCTTCCCAGCCTTCTAACACAAATTATTCTTCATCAATCTCCTCAAATCCGGATGTAGATGCTTCAACCTTTTCTTTTTGGATGCTCAAATGCAACTTCTCTTTTGGATGTATCTACATCTCTCATTCTCATCTCATAGGCAGTAAAGATGTCATGCAAATCATCGATAGTGAATTTATTTAGGCCTTCGGCTTCCTTTATTGCAGTTTTTTTGGAATCATATCTAGATGGCATAAATCTTAAAAAATATTTGGAAATGACTGAATCCTTCATCTCTTCTCCAAGGTATCTAATAACGTTCACTATTTCATCTACTCTAAGGAGGTAGTCTACATTTTTTTTTTCTTCACTCGTCTTTAGACTTTCAAACTTTTCTTTGAATGTTTGTAGCTTTGCCTGCTTTACCTTATCATCACCTTCATAGGTAGTCTTCAACTTATCCCAAATTTCATGTGCAGTTTGATAATGCATAACCTTGACAAACTCAGAATTTGATAACCCACAAAGAATAACATTCTTTGCTTTAACGTTGTTCTCATAGTCTTTATTTCTAGCCTGATCAGTAGGAATAGTAACAGGAATTGTATATCCATTCACAACTAACATCCGTACATCAAACCCTTATGAGGATAGACACACTTCCATCCTAACACTCCACAATGCATAGTTTGATCCATCAAAGAGAGGTGATTTTTTTGAAGAGGAACCTTCTTGACCAACCATCTTGTGTTCACTATCCAAGATCTACTCGAGTTGATTAAGCTTCTCTAAAGGAACCACCGCTTTGATACCAATTGTTGGAACACAATTATATACTAAGAGGGGGTTGAATCATTAGATCAATAAAATTTAACTTTTAACACCTCTTAAAGCATATAAAATAAGCACGCAAAGATTCACACACACACACACAAATACTCATAACACCAGATATACGTGGAAAACCCAATATGGGAAAAACCACAGTGAGAATAGTTGCTAGGATCTACTTTCCTAATCCAACCTCACAATAGAACCTCACTGGTTACAATGTTTAAGGGCACCAACCCTAAGGAGACACCAATCACCTGATTTAGGAGTACCAACTCCAAGGAAGCACCCACTCCCTATCCGAGCACCAACTTAAATTTATAATGAAAATAAGTGGAGCTACAACACCAAATTACAAATGATTCAAGATTGAATTCAGTTCAATGTTACAGACTTGTTCTGCAACTGCACATATTCTTCTCTACTTATCTATAAGCAATCTCTCTTGTTGTTATCTCATCATCTTATTTCTTTGCATTGCACTTCTTTCCTTTCTCTACTCTTCACTTTGAATGCAAACCCTAGAGATAATTCTCTATATTTTATCTAGGTCACTCTCTCGTCTACATTACTCGCATTCACAATGCTTAGATAATTTTCTTCTTGTCTATGTTCTCATACCTTCATTGATAAGAACTCATACCTCGAGCCTTGTACCACTGTCCTGATTCAATGCTCTTACTATTTTTGGCATTGGAGTAACTAGGGTTTGTTCTTCATTTAATGCCCTATCTTGCATGATTGATCTACAAAAAATCTCTTTTAGATTACTTTGTCAACTGAGCATTAATGACATTGTTTATTCCCTTCAATAACCAGTTGAATTGCTACTGGAATAGTTACTTAGGTTTCTATGCAACATTCTCATTCGGTCAATCTACAGGCCATCGATCATGAAACTCACTCCATAATCTTGTTGGCAGATGGTCAGCGCTCCCCTTGAGATTCATGACATGGCTTAATCACCTCTCATGGATCTGTTAACTCTCACAATTGTACCGGACATTAATAGGTTGATCTTTTGGTGCATCAAAAATTATGTTTCCAACAATTGGTATCAGAGCTAAAGGTATCAGATTCAAATCCCCTCAGGTAACACTATGGGGGAGATTGTTGGCAGATGGTCAACTCTCCCCTTAGGATTCATGGCATGGCTAAACCGACTCCCGTGGATTTGTTAACTCTCACAGTTGTATCAGGCATTAATAGGTTGATCTTTTGGTGCAACGACAACTATGTTTCCAACAAATCTACCAATCACCAACCAGTTGTTATAGCATTTGAAACGCAATCATTGATTTGATCAATTTAAACTTGGGTCGTAGATCTTGTTGTTTTGCACCATGATCTATAGCTTCTCATTCAGACCTCTCAAACTTTAAAACATAGTTGTTAGATTAAAACCTTTAAACCTAAGTCGTTGATCTCCATCACATCATATATACCTATCGCAACATTTTTTCGAGCTCAGAAACTATTTCCACGATGTGAAGGAGTTGCATGATGCAATAGTCATTTGCCAATTGTCATCTTGGAAACGTGTCCTAATATATCTCTATTGCTAATTTGAAATAGAGGACCCACCATGATTTCCATCACATATCGCTCTTTGTTCAATGTGGTGTAATTGAAAACAATGATGTGAATTACCCATACAATGCAATCAATGCTCGACACCTGTTATATTGGTGTCACATTCCACTATCATTACATATCACAAGTTTGCCTTGTGCTTGGACAATGAAGAACACGATGCGAAGGAACTAAGTGATGCAATTGATTCTTGCCATGTGTCACTAATTCGTATATCACATTTTGATGTTGTTAGAGCCTTTACAATCTCTGATCTTGTGATAATTGTTGATCTTTGATGAACTTAGCATTGACTGTTGATTCCCTTTATACCACTAACCATGAGCTCGATCCCACTGAGGATAGATGTCATCACAGCGCACTCCCGCAAGGCTAAGATGAGGACCCGCCATATTCTCAATGGGCTAGTGGGGATATGCTAGCTGTTTGCTTACTTCATACTCCACTCACCGTCGCTTTGAATCCCAACCATTGATATCTCTTGGTTACATTTCTTATGCTTGGTCCCACCAGGGACATGTGTCATCTTCTCGCAATCTCGTAGGTGACTAACGACATCACCTCCTATGTAGTGCGAGCGCACAAGAGTCACCCGATCATTAATCGTTGATCTCAACTATTGATTTTCTTTGAGCAAATATTTGACACTAGACATAGGAAATAATAAAATCCATCAACATCCCTCCAAGCCAATAAACATTAGGTGAAGGGTCCGGTCACCACGATGACTTCAAAGGCTTCATTCATAACTTAAGCAACCAATAAATGACGATATCTAGTCAACGTTCAAACATAAACTCTATTAAGGCACCATGACTGAGACAGTTTAACCCTTTTGAGTGTCAGCCTTCAGGATTTCACCATTCTACATACTCAATCAAAATGTTAAGGCATAAGCCTTAAGATTGACCCGTCAACACCGAAACCATTTTGGGTGTCAGGGTACGGATCTCCACCATACTCCTTCCTGCAAACATAAAGGTAAGGCATAAGCTGACAATCTGAAGCCTAATTTCTGAAACCTTTCAGACTTTGCACAAACTCTCTACCTCTTTTCATTCTTCTTGCAAGCAGTATACAGTAAGCCTGAGGCTCGAAGCTTGAACTTCTTCAACACTTCAAGGCTTGCACTCCAACTTCAAATTCATCATTCAGAGCGAGACCACTTGACATCAATGACCATCATGACTGTCCATAACTCCCTTTTGATATCAATGACAATAAAATTGCCAACATTTCAAAGGCTATGTTGGAACCTCATTTTCACGTGTCTTGTATTTTCTTTGTTCTATTCCAACATTGTGAATTTAACCCTATCCACCCTCTATTGATAACTTATATAAGAAAAATCTCTAGTCGGATCCCCTATGTTGAGTAATCGTCTAAGTGTATTTATTTACAGTGTTTTCATTAAATATCCTTGGTAAAACTTGTTAGAGGGTACTTTGTGGTCAATGCCTTGTAATTTGGCCTTTCTTAAGGTGATTTTAGGAAATTTAAAAGTTTTAGAGTTTCTCCCTTTCTTCTTTAAGCTCATTTTCCTTATTTAGTTTAGTCATCCATGCATCCTTTCCTCGAAAGTCACATTTTCCACCCAAAATCCAACCTTTCAAATTTTAGAGTTTCTTATCTTGACATCCCTATCAAATCTATAATCATTGGAATTCCTTTCCCCTAACTCTCTATTTCCTCTCTAAGTCCATTTTCTTTAAATTTTAAGATTTGGTTTTGGTCATCCATGCATCATTTCCTCAAAAGTCACTTTTTCCCCCAAACTCCAACTTTCCAAATGTTAGAGTTTGATATTTTCTCATCCTAACATCCTTGTTGGACCTATCATCCTTAGCATGCCTTTCCCCCAACTCTCCTTCACCCCTCTAAGCCCCTTTTCCTTAAAATTTTAGATTCTAGGTTTGGTCATCCATGTATTCTTTCCTTGAAAGTCACTTTTCCCCCCAAAATCCAACTTTTCAAATTTTGAAGTTTCAATTTTTTTCAATGCGACATCCTTGTTAGACTTGTCTTGCCTAGCATGTCAAGTCTCAAAACTTCATCATTCAAACAAAAAATCTTACCTATCCCCCGCATGACCCAAGATGCCACTAATGGTCTCAAAATTGACATTATTAAACATATGAAGGCTCCCAAATGACTTTTTGTACCTATGGACCCCTCTAAGATAGGAATGGTGTACAAAATAATATGATTGTTGATGTAAATGGTATGGTTTCAAGTGTATGGCCTTATGAAAGTTATAAAATCAAGCATAGGAGGCATGTAGAATTATAGATGACAATGGTTCTTTCCCCAAGTTCTCTTTATGGTGTTGAAATATATTTTTAATTTACCGTGAAGAAGGGAGGAAGGAAAAAAGAGGAACAATTACAAAACCAACAAGAATAAATATTGCAAGAAGCCTTAGGGTTTTATTTTCTACTTTTGGGATAGTATTAAATTGATTTTGTATTTATTATGAGAGAATAATTGTAACTTTGAACAATTATTATAACTTGAAGAATGATTATTTGGTTAGCTGGAAGGCCATAAAATCATTTCAAAGCTTTTTTAATGCATATTCCTGAGATCAATAAATTAATATACATAATTATTGTTAGAATATTAAGTAGACTCTTATAAAATTCTATTTTTTTAATTATTTTCATTTGTATGTGTCAAACCTAGTTTATGTATGTATTTGAGTAAATATAGTCTTCAATTATATCTTGGTTAAGGTATCCTATTTGGTTTTAGTTTTTATGCTTTGATCCCAATTGGATATAGATATCAGTCTATAATTTGTTCCCCATCCCATCACTTCAACACATTTTAAACAAGTTAAACATTGTACACATTCTTATTTATGTTGTCTTTCCAACTTCCATGTATAAGTGCATAATAGCAATAGGGGTTGTTATATCATTATTTTAAACACTTTACCCAATAAAAGCCTTTTTTATTGTATAAATTGTTAGATGCACGGGACAACTGATAGGGGGTGAATTAGTTATACATTAAAACATCAAAACCCTCTTAAAATTTAGATCTTTATTAGCCCTTAAACCCTTAATCAAATTTAGCATGAAAGTAAACAAGTGAAATGACAACACATCAAAACACCATGCATAATAGAACACCATATTTACATGGAAAACCCAAGAAGGGGGGAGCAGGTGCAAAAAGATGGGGGCCAAAAAGTGGCCAACTTTTTTTTTTTAAAATCTATAATGCGAGCACGTTTTAGTCTGTTAAAATTAAAAAAGCAACATTCCTCGTTTTATTTTTTGTTATTCCCAAATCCCTCCACGACTTGCAAACCCTCAATAACATGCTCACGTTCTAAGAAGGATCAAACCTCTCTGAATCTTCATCGAATCTTCACCAAAATGCCACCACAACATCAGGGAGGTCAAAGGAGTGATTTTTTATTGTTTTTGTGTGAATTTATTATTAAATAGGTAGATTTAATATGCTTTTTGATGTAAATTTATTTAATTTTTAGGAAATGATAATGTGCCTCCAAACGCTCATGAAATTTCTCTTCAAAATCTTGATTCTTCTCAACCCGAAATCCCTGTCGAAGAACAAGCCCAACAAAAATCTCCAACAATTCGTTAATATGCTCTAGGAACTCAAGAAAATTTAATGGGGCAAATTGAAAACAACAAAAAATAAATTGAGGATATAATTACGAGGTTGAAAGATCTGCAAGCTCAATCACTTGAATTGATGTTATCAAATGTAGATTCAATTAGCAAGCAAATAAATAGTTGGTTAGATAAGAGACAATAGTATAGATAATTTTATGTAGATAAATTATCTTATAAACAAGTGAAAGATTAAAAAATTACAAAATTTGACTTGTGTTCCCTATTCACAAACCCTAGAATGAATCAACCTTTACACCCTTCAAGCAAGAGGTTCCCTATATATTGGTGCAACCACCAAGGGATAAATAACCATTTTTTGTAGAGGTGGTGGATGGTTTATTACCATCCTCTATGCAACAATAGTGATGTGATGCAATATTTTTTGAGGAAACTCTACTGTGAATTTATCCTCAATAAAATCCCAAACTATTTTGATATGTGTGACTTCTAGAGTAGAGGTGGGGGCTCTGCACAAGATAGAGCAAGGGCATGTCTTGACCTATAGTGGCCAGTGAGACGAGCACTCGCTAGACCAACATATGAGCATGTATCTATCCCTTCCATTTTGAAGGAGAGTGCAGAGGTTGAGACACTGCAATCAATTAGTTCCTTGACCTAGAGCTTCATACAGGATGCCAACCCAGTAGCATAGGGTGGGTTGGGCAAGTCTTTAGGGAGTGGAGTTCCACCTCATATTTGCCAGGCTTGCAGGACACCCTGTGGTTATGACCCCATGCATAGTCAAGATGTAGGTGCATAGAGTAAATCTATAGTTGATCAGATGGTGATGACAGATGCCATACTTCATGAGGCATTCAGCCTTGATAGTTAGGTAAATGTTAGCAAGTTCATTGAATTTAATTTATTAAATTTCATTCTTGAAATGCAGGATTAACTAAATTAGTTTAATGATTATGATGAAATTTCAATGTCATAGCGTTCATTCTATTTTTAGTGTTCCTCCACCTCCCTATTACATGACATGTATTGCAAAGGTATGTAACTAGCAAATAATTATAAATATTACATATGAATATCATTGTTATATGAATGGTAATCTTATATCTCATTTTGGATGTTGAATAGGTTAATCTTGGAGCTTCGATGGCAACACCTCCCAATGGAGGTGGACATCGAAGTTTCACTCAGGTAATATAGACTATACATTGTATTTTGTAATTGAAAAATGTTTAATGACTTGAAAGTTCTAGATAGTTTGTAAGTATGCATTATACTTTTTAATTAATTTGATTTTAGGTTGTTATGCACTTCATTCTTCTATGAATTTAATTCATTCATGTTGTTGACCTCAAAAAATATAGGCTAGTGGCATCACTAGCTTGTAGCATACCATTTCACTCTTATCCTCTTGATTGTCATCACTAGCATACCATTTCAATAATCTATTAATAATGTTTTATTTTCAAATGTTGCAAGCAAACACTCCTCCCGATGTTGATAGGGTAATGGAGCATGGTTTGTCTACTGCAATAGATAGCTCGATGCCTTTGACGCGGGTATGAGGTAGATTAGTAAATTTTAAATTACATTCATTGTTATAGCTCTTTATTATTGAAAAATAAAATGATTATTGATTTGTAGTTTGATTTCTATCTGTATGGTTTCTATAGCACTTTGGAACACCACAACTCAAGCATTATGATGTACTAAATGAGGAGAGAGATCATCTCGCAGCAGTAAGTGATTATTTTGTTAAATATTTCTTTTTTATAATGTAATTTATATATATTAAGGTCTATACTTTTTATTGTAACAGGTAAAGCTCCATGAAGAACTAAATAGGAGGAAAAAATCTCGAGTTAGAAGGAGACATGTGTCATACACATCTCTATCCCCCCGATGATCAAAGTTTGCCTGTGATCTGTTTTCTTCACTTGGAGGGAATGAGTTTTTATTGGGGTCCTTTGTTGTATGCCTATATTAAATATTTGGATATATATTTTGTATTGCATATACTTGACATCGTATGCCTATATGACATTCTTGTAAGCCTATATGGCTATTTTGTATATATGTTATACTTATATCGACATATATTGATGTATGCCTATATGGCTATTTGGTTAATACACATCTTTTTTATTGACAGTTTTCATATTTGAGTTATAAATCCACGTTTCAATAGATATTTGTAGATGGTTTACTTCAAATATTTAAAATCCAAGTGTATTCCATGTACTCTTCTTTTGTATAAATGTAAATATGTAAACTTTGAACATTATTCTCCTCTAAGATTATTTTAGGAAGTGTTTTTGCATACCTTTATTCCTTTCAATTCCAAGTTCTCAAAAGGACTAGTGACCCTTCCATATTTGCTAAAATAGAGTTATTAACATTAAAAACCTTGAGAAAAATAATATCACGATCATCATATCGACTCTCAAAATGACACTAACTCTATTGAGGATACTAATCAAGAGGTGTAATGCCATAACAATACTATTACGAGCACTAATGATTTCAAGGAATATATCTCTTCCACATGATCTATTAGGTGAATTGAAAACCTAGCCATGTCATCATTGACATCATCAATCATATGAATATAATAATGCATGATGTAATCTAACACCTAGGTATCTCTACCACTACACATCTATGCCCATACTCTCTAGGATCATTGTACCATGGTAAGGAAATTCATGTAATTATACAATGCACTTTCAAGTATGCAACTAAAAATGAGCAAGACATTATTACATGTGACCTCATACCTCTAGAAGTTTGTGATATAATTTTTGGAATACATCTACCATTCCAAACCCCAATAGTGGATGCTATGAATCAAAAGATAATATTTTGACCTCAACAAGTCTAAATTATAAGACAAAATAGCATGCTTTATGTGTATACTTCATGTATTATGTGTATGCTTCATGCTTCCTATGTATACTTCATGTATTCACGTGTATGCTTCATGCTTCCCATGTATACTTAATGTATTATGTGTATGCTTTATGCTTCACGTGTATTCTTCATGTTTCCTATGTACACTTCATGCGTTCATGTGTATGCTTCATGCTTATTTTGTATACTTCATGTATTATGTGTATTCACATGTATGCTTCATGCTTCCTATGTATATTTCACATATTACATGTATTCATGTGTATGTTTCATGCTTCATGTTTGTGTGTTCATGTGTATGCTTCATGCTTCCTATGTATATGTCATGTATTCATGCTTCCTATGTATACGTCATGTATTACATGTATTCACGTGTATGCTTCATGATTCTTGTGTATACTTCATGTATTATGTGTATTCACATGTATTTTGCATGGTTCTTGTGTATTGTGTGTATTCAAATGTATGCTTCATGCTTTGTGTGTATTCTTCATGTATTCATATGTATGCTTCATGCTTCTTGTGTATACTTCATGTATTAAATGTATTCACACGTATTCATCATGCTTCTTGTGTATACTTCACATATTACATGTATTAACATGTACGCTTCTTGCTTCCTATGTATACTTCATGTATTACGTATATTCACGTGTATGCTTCATGCTTCCTGTGTATACTTCATGTATTATGTGTATTCTCGCATGTTTGGGTGTGAAACAAGACCTTGCCTAGTGTAAACCTACCCATTCGAATGTGTTGGAACTGCCGATTTGGTCGCATGACGAACAAAACAAAAATTACACCACCTTGCAACTTTATACTGCATGCATTTGATGCTTTTTCCATCAACTGAAAACTCGACACCATGGGGAAACTACTCAAAGATATAAAAAATCAAGAGAGGTTATTGTAGAGGGGTCATACATGATCGCGTACCTTTAGACAAAATGTTTCTAAGTGCCACAATTTTTGAGTAACACCTCGTCAAAGTTTGCTACCTTTTTGCACTTTGGCTCTTAAAAGATATCGCTAGTGCAATGTAGTTCAGACTGTTCTGACATGTTTAGGTGTGAAACAAGACCTTGCCTAGAGTAAACCTACACATTCATATGTGTTGGAATTGTCGATTTGGTCACATGATGAACAAAACAAAAATTACACCACCTTACAACTTTACACTGCATGCATTTAACACTTTTTCCATCAACTGAAACCCGACACCACGAGAAAATGACTTGACGATATAAAATTTGAGAGCTTGATTATTGTAGAGGGGCCCTACATTATCTTGTACCTTTAGACAAAATGTTTCTAAGTGCTATGATTTTCGAGTAACACCTCGTCAAAGTTTGTTGTTTTTTTCACTTTGGTCTCTTAAGGGTTATCACCAATGTAATCTAGCTCAGACTGTTCCAACATGTTTGGGTGAAAAACAAGACCTTTCTTGGAATAATCCTACCCATCTAGATGTGTTGGAACTGTCAGTTTGGTCACATGACAAAAAAAATAAAAATTACACCACCTTGCAACTTTACACTGCATGCATTTGACACTTTTTCATTAACTGAAAACTCGACACCACGGGAAAATGACTTGAAGATATTGAAAATTGAGAGAATTTATTATAGATGGGCCCTACATGATCGCATACCTTCAAATAATTTTTTTCTAAGTGCCACGGTTTCCAAGTAACACCTCGTCAAAGTTTGTTGCCTTTTTGCACTTTGGTCTCTTAAGAGATATCATCAGTGCAATGTAGCTCAAACTGTTCCAACATGTTTGGGTGCAAAATAGGACCTTTCCTACCGTAAGCCTACCTGTCCAAATTTTTTGGAACTATCGGTTTGGTCACACGATGAACAAAATGAAAATTACGCCACCTTGCAACTTTACATTGCATGCATTTGATGTTTTTTGCATCAACTGAAAACTTGACAGCACGAGAAAACGACTTGGAGATATTGAAAATCGAGAGAGGTTATTGTATAGGGTCCCTACGTGATCTTGTATGACCTTCATATGGAATGTTTCTAATTTCCATGGTTTCTAAGTAACACCTTGTCAAAATTTGTTGCCCTATTGTACTTTGGTCTCTTAAGAGATATCACTAGTGCAATGTAGCTTGAAATGTTCTAGCATGTAGGGGTGTGAAACATGATCTTTGAGACGGTTGGAGAGTATGGAGAGCGGTCAAGGCTTTGGAAGAATTATTAGTTAATGAAATTTCTTCTGTGAGTGTTAATAAGATGTTCAAATCTAGGGTTTATAAATTCTAACTAGTTTCTGTAAATGAAAGCTTAATGACTTAGTTGTTGAAGATTATAATTTGATTTACTATTGCTAATCAACTTGTCCAAAACCTAAGTATGAACTTAAAACTAACACTAAATAAATAGAAGCACATGATTACCCTATCTTAGAGTAGAATCTTAGAAATATCAAGAATAAAATGAAAACAAAAAATATATAGTTATTGCAAATGATTCATCTTTTTCAAAAAATGTGAATGTGCCTTGATGCTAATCTCCTATGTACCTACAAATTATATCATACTTGTTTACCCTTACTGGGAGCAATCTTCTATGTCTTGATGATTATATACTATCTATATGATTTTCATAGTTATCATTCAATATATATTCACTGTTACATGATGCTTTTTGCATTACTTTTTATGAGTACATTAGAGTGTAGATCATACTTACCACACAAAGCTGAACAAAATTACATAGTCATATTCAATATGTTATATCAAATTTTTATACCTAAGAAGATGGTCCATTTACCACCACTAAGGGAACCACATCATGTCATTTTGACTTGATAGTGAAACACAACAAAAGACGATGAACATAATTTTTATCACAACGAAGTCCACTATGTGTCATTTTAAATAGACCTAGCATAAATATGCATATAATATACCCAATATTCACTATATATGTGTAAAAATGCAATAGTACAAAAAAAAAAATTTGAGTTAAAGAGGGGCAGTAAGTCCTTCCTATGCCATATGAAATTTGGAACCAAAACATAAGTAAAGTTGAAATGTGATAGCAAAATGTCTAACTATCAATTGTAATACATTAATATCAATAACATGACTTTACAAATTCAATGTGCATACTTGCAAATTAATCCAATGAACCATTTGGGTGTGATCTACTCTTTATTGTGTCAAGTATTGCCTCATGGTCAGACTCACATGCCTTCCACAAGTTCTTGTTCACAGGTCTACCCTGATATTGTATCAAATGAACATTGGATGCCATGACAAGGTTTGAGTAATGAAAAATCTTTTGATGCATGCCAAAGTACAAAAACAACCAAGCATAAACACTCTTACGTGGGTACCTTCTAAGCCATGTTCTACTAAAAACCACCAAGCTTGTAGGGTATTTGATGTTTTCTCCATCTATAACAGGGGCCTCCAATTTTGTTTTGGCCTCAACATAATGACATAAGTAATAATTTGTTCCCTCTTCATTGTCTTAATCTGTAATGACTACATAAACATGCCCTGCATTGATATGTACAACAAATTATCTAGATGAAATTAGTCAACATTACAAAAACACTACAAAGTAAGATAACATTAGAAATTTAAAAACTATACAAGTAGATATATTACCTAGTTGAACTAGATCTAATATGTGATCAAATTCAACCAATGATTCCATCTATGTCAGTTCCAGTGCCTCCGGGAGTTGATACGTGTCAAGTGGGCTAAGAAAACTTAACCACCATTTGTCAACCCACTCTTTTGAGTCACATTCATTCCAGGCTTGAATTGTACATGAAGAACAAAAGCATGTCATCTTCCACATATGGATACTCCATGAACCTACATTAGAGATTCTGAAAGAGTGTAGCTCACTTGATCCTGTCAGTGTACAACAATCCTCATATTGTGCAATGTTAGTATCATCTATAAACCAAAAATATATATGGACTAAAGATTTATCTTCATTGCTTGGACCCATCAAAGCATTACACCACTTGACGATTGGTTTTGCATTTTTCAACTTTGCATTGTCTTTATACATTAACTCTTCTCGTGCTATGGCTCTTTTGATACATGCTCTTGCACCATCATGCTCCCCCTTTACATGATCGACCTCACAAAAGTTCCACATATGATGAACACCTGAAATATTATGTATCTTGCTCAACCAATAAAACATCCACAAGTTCTTGAATTTTGATGCACAGTAATCTGACCATATGATATGTTAACTAAATGATATGCCTCTTCTAGCAAAATCATGGTAGAACACCAGTAAGAAACCTTTCATGAACTCTGTAGAATGCATGCGATCATCATTGATATAAAAATGATACTCCCTTATGATCTTTTTGTCATCCTTTGTACTATCATTAGCATGAATGAATGCTATGTGCACAAATATAGAAACATATGTGGAGTTGTGATATTGTGATTTCACCTCATGTTGTGGCTGTAGACTGTAGTTCTCTACAAAGTCGATAATTAAAACAATGCTACCAAGTGGAAATGTGTCCTTACATAACTTGAATTGAAAGTCCGGCCATTGAACTCTATGGGTATGCCTTGCATACTCATACACTATACTATCATGAAATGTAGACATAAACTGATACATTGAAATCTTTTGAATAACCAAATCACACATTTTTGCTTCTTTACCATCTTTTGTATTGTAGGCCATTGTTTTATATTTCCTGAACTCTAGTAGTTTATTTCCAACCGCATGTGTACTTTCCATATGTTCACATATTAGCATATGTTGCAAGCCACCACAATGCTGATATGTCATCCTAGTATAATTTCTTGTAGAATAATTAACTTTCCTCTCTTTCACATAAAATGTTGATATGAAGTCTCTTGAAGATGTAGGTGGGGCATGTATGCCACAGTCTTGCAAAACATTGTTAGTATGCAAATCTAAGCATATAGACCAATAACCATTAAAATGGTTAAAAAAATCAATATGTACTCTACAACAACGAGTAGTTTGTGTATGATTTATTTTGACATAGAAAGGCTTTAACATTTGAAAATATCTTTGACAAACTTTAACTTGAGGATACATCTCTAGAAATTTACCAAAAATTATGTTTGTCATATCCAAAAATTGTTTTGGATGTGGCTCATAGTTTTGACTACCAATTCTCCCTCTTACCGCATCCCTTTGATTCAGAGATGCCCTAGTATAATTCTTCCAAAAGTCTTCAATTAGTGATCTCAATGCTTCAACAATTGGTTTATCTTTTTGTGGTACTTTCCCTGAGAATTCCCATAATTCATTGTCATTTGTGTCCTCAATTCTTTAGTGCCTTCCAATGACTCTTGATAAAAAAATTATATTTATTCTCAATGCTTGACTTGTCTTTCTAATGAGACAAGCTTTCTTCATTTGATTACTTACTATTGTTGATGTAATGACACGTCATGTGACATTACTATCTTTTGTGCATGAGGTGTTACCCACACTCTCTTATGCATTAATTAGATTCTTCACAATAGATTTTTCACTTGAAGCCTCTGATGTTCTTGTTGCAAAGGCGGTTGTCGTTGCACCAAAATATTGACCTATTAATGCCTAATACAACCATTGGATTTATAGAAGATCCAAGATCCATAGGAGGCAATTAAACCATGCCATGAAGCCCAAGCATCACACTAGCCCACACTGAGGACACCAAGGGTGACACCTTGCAACAATCCCCCCCAGCACAAGTGAGGGGTTTGAACCTGTGACCTTGGCTCTGATACCAATTGTTGCAAAAGCAATTGTAATTGCACTAAAAGATCAACCTATTAATGCCTGATACAACCATTGGATTTATACAAGATCCAAGATCCATAGGAAGCGGTTAAACCATATCCCAAAGCCCAAGTGTTGCACTGGCCCACATCGAGGAGACCAAGGGAAACACCTTGCAATAGTTCTCAACCCAAGAATCTTCATGATGGACCTATACTTTATACTTTACATCATTTCAACAAATAGTTGGCATCTTCTGATCTCATTTAATTTTTCAAAGAAAACTCTCCAAATCTTATGAGCATATCTTCTACAAGTGCATTTTGGAATCTTATCTTCCATTGGCTCCAAAATATTTTCATCAATATCAATCAAAAACTTGGGCTTTCTATGCAAAATTATAGGTGGTGTTCTCAAAGGTAAATTCATCTCAACATTTTAAATTTCATCATATTTAAATGAGATGGATAGATGGCATACCTTCGATCGAAGATGGAATAGATGATGTACCTTGAAGTTAAGATGGGAAAGATGGCGTACCTCCTTCACATGTGAGTGATGATATACTTTCAACTCGAGATGTTGTATATGGTGTCCCTCTAGCTTGACTTGCGGTAGAGGATGTGTCTCCAACTTGCAGTAGAGGAGGTTCATGCTCCTCTTCAATTGGCATGCCTTCGACTATCATGTTCAATCTCCTCTTTTCATGAAGTTGCCTCATTTGTTCTCTTTTCTGTGTATTCCTATCTTCTTGTTCCTCTTCAATAGGCATGTCTTTTTCTATCGTGTTCAATTTTCTCTTTTCACAAAGTTGCCTCATTTTTTCTTTTTTATTTGCATTCTTAGCTACTTGCTCCTCATGTGTTAGAGGAATATTTGATCGTTTCCTCAGCATAACAAAGAATTATACTTGTAGCATGAAAAAGAGATAAATATTAGTTCCACCATAGTACTAATAAAGTAAAGAAATATCTTACACAAATCTAAAATTTGTCATGAAATTAGGATACAAACAATAAATGACAGTCCAAAAGGGGCAGCAATGAACATGAAACTAAGGCAATTTTTATTTATTCTCAAGTTTGTGTATGAAGAGGTCAGCAAAGAGAATGAGGAGGGGCAATAAGGAATATAAAACTATTAGTTAAGGATTGTTGATGAAGCTATAGAAGAGAAGATGATTGTTGAGAATATCTTTAAGATTTTTCCTACAATATTTGACCCAATAGTCATTACAATAGAAGACATTAAAGAACTCTTAAAGATGACAATAGATGGGTTGATTATTTCACATCAAACCCACAAGTATTGCCTATATAGGGTTAGCCCTTCTTTCCAAAAGATCAAACCAACATAAGAGGTGTGGATTTCAATGAAGGAATTCTACAAGAAAAAAGTACAAGGGAAAGGTGTCATTGCAAGAGAATGATCAAAGGGATATGTTTGGTGCTTGAGAAGATTTTGATTGGCTTTTTATTTCTCCTTGTGATGTAGGATTAATATTTTCAAGTGGAATTCCTATTGTGAACATTTTTGAGTCCATTAGTATCCTAGCTTGGGACCTTGTAAGTGGAATGCAAGGGTGAACTTAGCTAATTTTGTTTTTGATATAAGATAAGAAAGTTATTAAGCAATATGTAAGCTACTATATAAAGATTAAAGGATCTAGCTTTGAATCATTGACAAATTTGATTTTTTTGAATGATGGTTTGGATTTTTTCTAACCATGGTTGAAAATGGAGGCTTAAGTTGAGTGGTAAAAATGTGGATATCATATTAAGGATGTTATTTATGGTTCTAATTTGAAAGTCAAAGAAATGTGGCTATTTTTCTACATTTTGGTGAAGGTTTAATCTAAGTCCAAATCAAATAATGGTTGATGGAAAAATCTAAGCGAGATGGATGAAATGATGGCTTGGATGGATTTATGATTATTGTAAAGTTGACTATGTTTTGGATGAAATATGTCAAGAGTGGATTAAAAATTTTACTAGGTCTATCTATGGTTACCATTATCAAGGTTTTGGTCCACAAGGTATATTTTTTTGGCCTTAGGGATTTGTTGATGTGATTTTTTATAAAAGAATGCAAATTTTGAAACATAGGGCAAAATCATTGAGATGCAAACACATGAAATGAGAAATAAAAAGTGTTGATCATGCAAAGGCATTAAAAGGGAAGTGCAAGAAAAAAACTAGTGATGATGCTAAAGGTAGAGTGAAAGTGTTAAATAGCACAAGCACTAAGGGAATAAATGAAAAATTTAAAATATTGGAAGAGAAGATTAAAACTACTAAAGTGTTTAACTAGTTCAAGCCCAATTATGTTCAAAATTTGGTAAGATATTTTACAAACAAAAAAACATAGTGGCTGAAATAAATCTCAGGGTAAAAGGTTGAGCACTCATAATTTTGAATACTTAGCAAAATCTAATCCTAAAATCAACATGATAACAAAATCAAAGCATTATATTAAGCATGTATGATAGGAAGTGATAAAGAAACATGCATAAAGACTTGACATACCTTAAAATTGAAAATTTGATTTGAGAAATTACCCAATTATGTGTAGTTTGTTTTTCTTCTTGCATCAAAATTCTCAAGAATTTGAGCTTTTCACGAACTTGCTTCCTTTTCAACATTAAATTATATGAACTCTAATAGAATTACTAAAGACTATTGAATTAGCCAATGTATAATGTGAAATTATAACAATAAAATCATAATTAGCATTGCAACACTACAAATATGAAAAATTTAGTTTATATAATCAAATGTGATGTAAAAAAATTGTTATTTCCTCCTTCCTAAGTTGGAAATCTTGAAAAACATGGTGAAAAGCTAGTGCATAGGTGGTGGAGTATGTAAAATTTGCATGTGCTTTCCCCAACAACATGAAAAAGCATTTTTTTGTTAGATCACATGCAAGACCAAGAGAATAACAAAGCATGTGGGCCTAGATCATGGGTGTTCTGCCTTTTTTTACCATTTTTAGAGTAAGACAAAACATGCTCGCATTATAATGAGAGATTATTTTGGCTTGCTTTGTAAATGGCCAAATTTCAACTTTTCTAAAGTGAGCTCGTATTTTGAAAAAGTTGATTTTATAAACGTTTTTCAACTACCATCATGTGTCAATAAGGGGTTGGGTTGAGTTACATCTATAAGACCTTTCTTAGAGAAATTATGACATCTTGTAAGTGCTACGTATGTCTCATTTTACATGTGATATGAAGTTTCACCACCTTTCCATATATGCTCAAGCCTATACATTAACCCTAAACCCTATCCCTTAACCCTATACCTTAAACACTAATCCCTCAACCCTATACCCTTCAAGCCTAATCCCTCAATCCTCAACCCTAATACCTATCCCTAAATCCTCAACCCTTAAACCCTTAACCCTTAACCCTTAACTCTTAACCCTCAACCCTCAACCCTATACCCTTAAATCCCAATCCCTCAACCCTTAATCCATAATAACTTAAACCCTCTACACTATACCTTCAACCCTAATCCCTTGACCCTATACCTTAAACCCTTAATCCATCAACCCTCAACCCTATTCCATTAAAGCCTAATCCCTCAAACCTTAAACCATCAACCCTTAATCCATAATCCCTTAAACCCTCAAACATTAATCCCTAATCCCTTAAACCCTCAACCCTTAAACCCTAATCCCTTAAACCCTCAACCCTAATCCCTCGACCCTATACCTTAAGCCCTTGATCCATCAACCCTTAACCTTTAAACCCTTAATCATTCAACCCTCAACCCTTAAACCCTCAACTGTACACATTATACCCTCAACCCTATACCCTCAACTCTATACCCTTAAAGCCTAATCCCATAACCCTTAACCCTCTACCCTACAAATTATACCCTCAACCCTTATCCCTCAACCCTATACCCTAAAATCTATACCCTCAAAGCCTAATCCCTCAACCCTTAAACCCTCAACCCTTAATCCCTTAAACCCTCAACCCTTAAACCCTAATCCCTTAAACCCTCAACCCTTAACCCTAATCCCTCAACCCTATACCCTTATGTAACATGCCCACTGTTCTACACAATAACTTTCCTAAGTTTTAACCTGAAGTAAATAGTTTAAACATCTAACCATTATGAGCAATACAAATTTTCTTTCCAAACTATAAAGATAGCATGCACATTTGAAAATAATAACTTTCCAAACTTTTCCATGGCATTAAATCAAAGTAATTAAGCTTTCCAAAGTAATTATTACATAAAACATGATAACATGATATCATTTCTCTATTTACAATATTTCCATCATAATGGATATAAATTACATAAATAAGGCTCCACTAAGTGTATTGGAAAAAGAAGTATGAATAATCTCGAAAATCCTTCATTCAAATCTTGGAAGCCTACTAATGAGGAGAAGCATCACTCAAACATTTTTTTTCTAACCTTGGACTAACTGCGATCCCTCACACAACTATCAAACTGATAGATGGCCCTACCCTCAACTCTATACCCTTAAAGCCTAATCCCATAACCCTTAACCCTCTACCCTACAAATTATACCCTCAACCCTTATCCCTCAACCCTATACCCTAAAATCTATACCCTCAAAGCCTAATCCCTCAACCCTTAAACCCTCAACCCTTAATCCCTTAAACCCTCAACCCTTAAACCCTAATCCCTTAAACCCTCAACCCTTAACCCTAATCCCTCAACCCTATACCCTTATGTAACATGCCCACTGTTCTACACAATAACTTTCCTAAGTTTTAACCTGAAGTAAATAGTTTAAACATCTAACCATTATGAGCAATACAAATTTTCTTTCCAAACTATAAAGATAGCATGCACATTTGAAAATAATAACTTTCCAAACTTTTCCATTGCATTAAATCAAAGTATTAAAACTTTCCAAAGTAATTATTACATAAAACATGATAACATGATATCATTTCTCTATTTACAATATTTCCATCATAATGGATATAAATTACATAAATAAGGCTCCACTAAGTGTATTGGAAAAAGAAGTATGAATAATCTCGAAAATCCTTCATTCAAATCTTGGAAGCCTACTAATGAGGAGAAGCATCACTCAAACATTTTTTTTCTAACCTTGGACTAACTGCGATCCCTCACACAACTATCAAACTGATAGATGGCCCTACCCTTCATCGAAGAGATTGGTTTAGTAACCTCATAATAAATATTGACCTTTTTTGAGCTTGGTGTTGTTTCCTACATATCTAGATTCTATCACACAGTGGCTACAATCTACATATATGACATACCTCAACCTAGAATATAAACCTGGATCACAACGACTGATAGTGTAAACAGTGGCAACTTATACTACTTTGGAAAAAGTATTCATCATCCAGTACTTTGAGTGGAGGTCATATAATTCAGCCACCTTCCTAGCTCAATTTATAATGACTTCATAATCTATGCATAGGCTATCTCCTTCATTGGATTATCTATACCCCAGGAATAACCTATTGCCTCTATGTTTAACTAAGTCCTCTACTAAGTAATCCATAGTACTCTTAGATTCAACTAGTTTAAACATCTAGCTATGAAAGCTATAACCTCGATATAGTATATAGTCCCTCTAAATCCACCTATTTCTTAATATGGAATATGTACAAACACTTCAAACAATGTATATCTTTTCTCTAAGTAACAACAAGAAATATTTCCATTTCACCGAAGAACATAGAAATTTTTTACTATATATGATGACATGATCCTCTAAGTGAAACAATTAATAACACACAATCATTTCATTCATAAAAGAATAAAAGAGAAGAAATCAGGATGCATGTTTTATGCAATGCTCCAAAAGATCGAACCAAATTCCTCTCTCAGCCTTTCCATAATTCGGTATGCAAATTCCCAAATAATCTCTCTTTCAACTCTTAAATACCTCTCACAACTCTCAGCCTCACTCTACTCTCAACCTCACTCAACTCAAAAATGTAGATTACAAATACTCAAATAAACACAACTTGATTACAAAAAAGTGTGTCCCTTTTGAGGTTGAGGGCACCTCTATTTATATACTAAGATCGATAACAAAAGGCTAGAAACAAGGCATTAAAATTGACACTTCTCAGAATAAGAGATTTGACTCAGCAGTGAAAAAGAAAAGGTGTCAACTAAGTTCATTGCACAATAAACACATATGCAGCAAAAGAGAGTGAGTCGATACCAATATAGATAGTAAGAATGATGATCAATAATGCAAGTTATATGGTCAAATTACTTGGCACAACATGGTGCATGACTATTTCCTCGTATTCAAATAGCTTCATAAATAGGAAATTCGTATTGAAAGGATAGACTTCTAATCGAATCATGCCTTCACCGATTGGAACCACATGATAAAATTCATGCCATATTTGATGGTCATTGTTGGATTAATTAGCTTGGTTGACACTTTTTATGCGCATGGATGTTTACTATTGTTGGCTTTGATAAATTCTTTGCAGCCAAGATTACACATAAGAAGTGATGATAACTTAAGTGCTTATTGTGTATAGCGTTGTCCATTTATATCACAACACTTTAAAGCATCATAGATAATATATATACACATTGTTTATAGTGCTATATCCTTTACTATAATGTTGTGCATATTGTATAGCATAGACTATAGTTTAAATGCTATGTGTTGGTTAAGTAATCCAACATTATCATTATTAAACATACATAATGATTATATAATATATATATATATATATATATGTGTGTATATATGATTCTCCAGTTTATATAACACATTATTCAATAATCGAATACACATTCATATATTAATATAAGTGTGTGTATATATACATATGTATATATATGTTAATATACTAGTATGGATGTATCCATTTCATCAATACACACTTGTAGGTTAATATGTATATCCATTTATACTATATTTAAATATATATATCACACCTTATATATTTAAGCACATATATATTCATAGTCATATTAACTGACATATATACATGGTATGTATATATGTATGTATATGCCACCTAGTCAGTATGGCATTCCCATGCATATGGGTAATCCATACATGAGCATGTGTAGATACATCTATCTATGTATTCTTATGCACATACTTACTCATGTGGATGATTTTTCCATTCACACACACACACACACACACACACATATATATATTATGCATATATATTTTATCGATCAAAAACACACCAAGAAGAACTCACATGATCAAAGAGACTCAATACCTCAACTCCTAAGCAAGAACATTCACAAATATAAATGCAAACAAGACTAAGGATAACTTACTATTTCCCAACTATTTTCTCGACTTGACCAAACTAGAAGTGTGTGTGTGTGTGTAAAAGCTTAGTTTAGGTCTTTTATCAAAGGTTACCAGAACAAGTTCTTCTCCCTGAGTGATACATCCCCTCTCTTTAGAAGGCTTGATACTTTTCTTGCAACCAACTTTACACTTTGCAATAGTACTTAGCTGAAATCAACATATTCACTTGCATCATATATTTTCATAATCAAAATCATTTCATAACATCAAATAAAACATCATTTATTCTTTATATTTCCAAAACACGTAAAGCATAAATACACTCATTCAAGCATTTTCACCCAACTAGGTAAAAGTAAATAAGTAGTAACACAATGGGGTGTAACACCTTCAAGCCTAATCCCTCAACCCTCAACCCTAATCCCTATCTCTAAACCATCAACCCTCAACCCTTAAACCCTCAACCCTAATCCCTCAACCCTATACCTTAAACCCTTAATCCATCAATCCTTAAACCCTTAAACCATCAACCCATAAACCCTAAACCCTCTTCTAACACCTACTCCATCCTTCCCTGTACTCTTATTTATTTTATCACCCTTCATAGCCTCTCTCTAAATTTTCAAAGCACCTTGTCCAAGATTTCCTAGACATAGTCTAATCTTCCTAAAAACCCCTTCTCCTCTCCCTTCCCTTGTTTCCCTCCCATCTACCCTTGGATGATATTTTCCCTTTTCCATGTTTTCTTCTATTTTGTTACACCTTGTGTTATTACCTATTTACTATTACCTTGTTTATTTAAATTTCTTGAATACATGAATGTGTTTTATGGATATTGAATGGAAATATGATGAATGGATGATTGATGCAATTTGATGTTTTATAATGATTCTAACTATGAAATGTATGATGCATATGATTATGTTGTGATCAACTAACTACTATTATTATGTGCTAAGTTGAATGCGGGAATAGGTTCGTACCTCTAAAAGAGAGGGGAAGTATCACTCAGGAGAAGAACTTGGTCTGGTAACCCTTAATGAGCCTAACTAAGCATTCATGCACTCACACCCTAGTTGGACTATGTCGATCCAATTCAATTTTAGGGAAAGGTAAGTAATCTTTGGTTTAGATATGAATGTTGTGTTGGGTTATGATCTTATCTTATGAATAATGTGATTGAGGAATGTGATTAATTCTTGATGTTGAGTGAAATTCCTTCATTGTGTGTTTATTGTTATGTCGATGAGATATATGCATAAAATGTATATATATACGTGTCTACAATAAACTCATACATGTGAGTGAATGTGTACATGAGTATATGTAGATAGACTTACCTATGCATGCTCACGGACATATTTCCCATATACATGGGAATATCGATTAGACTAAGGTGACATATATATATTATATATACACTTCATGTATATATATCTATATACACTTTGTGTATATATGTCGATTGATGGATATGAGAGTGATTATTCATGTAAAGGTATTAAAATAATATTATGTATATATATGTATAAAATAATATAGCTACATATACATATTTATATATAATTGTGTATATAATATATGCGTAATGTTATTCGATATATAATATATGTTTGATAATTGACAATTAATGTATTTGATAACTATGTGAAATGAGTATATATATACATATATATGTATATATTACAAATGGAATATATATACATATATATTATATATATAATATATATGTTATAATCATTTGAGATATTTTTAAAGCACAATACATAGCATTGTGGCTAATTATAGAAAGCGCTTTAAATAAAGCATGGGCGCATAAGGCGCTGCCTTATAAATGCATTACAAAGTAGAAACCTTTGTATAAAGCAAACCAACAACCAATTCAACCAAGTCTAAGAGGCACACATGAAATTAGAGGTGTTGTGTAAACGTTGCAAAAGGAAGTTAATACGGTTTTTAACATTGTGGAAATAGTCTAAACCGCACTATTTTAAAGGGGCACAAACATATGAAATGTGGTGCTAATGCAGAAGTAAATGAATTGCATAAGAAGTATTTTTGTTGTGCCTAAGTCTAGAAAAGCAATATCATAGCAATGTGACTCTATCAAAGTAAACTTGGAAGCAATATAAGAATGAATTCAATATGTAAACCAAATAGGAAATTTACTAGTTAGCTTGTTGTACATTTGACTCAATAAAAGAGTCTTGTTGTCCCTTGAAACAATTCAACTCAGCCATTTAAAAGGTGAGGACTATTAAGTGTTGTAAACCTGTAAGTTAGTTTGATGAGTCGTTGCATGAGGATGGAAAAGAGGCAAAAATATTAACTTGTTTGTAGCCTTTGGTTGCTCACAATTTAGCATAAATAGAGGTGCTCATTCTATCAATTGCTACACTTTTCAATCTGATTATATTGTTGTTATTTTGTTGTGATTTTTGTGCTAGTGAGTTAAGAGCTTGAGAGTTTGAGAGTTGTTTTATTATTTTTCATTTGGGATTCTTGAGAGAATTAGTAGGAGGTTAGAAGAAGAAATTAAGTTGATCTTGGAGGAAATATCAAGCGGGCTTGAGGAATTGAGCTAGGAATGGAGTTTAATCAATTAGAGCTTTTATACAAGCATGCTAGTTTCCATTCCTTTGTCAATTATGTTGGAAAGGTTAAATAGTTTTGTTTACTATGTTGGAAAGGAATGGTTTTGAATATTTTGTGATGCTTGTACATGCTTGCATGTTTCTTTGTTGTTTATTATGTTGGAGAAACTTATCATATTGGTTTATATTTATATGGATGTGTATGTACCCTATATATGGGATTTTGTATGAATGCAATGTATTTATACTATATGTAGGATGTCTATAATAGAAGTATGTAGCTCAAAGTAAGAAGTTGCTAGATTTACTTTGGTAGTAAAGTCATTTTGATTATGAGTTGTTCAGTGGGTTACTCATGGAGTTAGTCTGATCCATGGGAAATGGGCAATCTAGATATAGAGTATGAATGGTCATAAAACCAAATCAAGCTAGGAAGGTGGGTGAAATAAATGACTGTCACAAAATATTGGGTGATGAATTCTTTGGCCAAAGTAGTGTAAGTAGCCACTATTTGCACTGTCAGTTCACTATGATCCTGGTTTACATACTAGGCAAGGGTAGTCATACATGTAGGTTGTAGCCACTGTATGGTAGCTCTAGATATGTAGGACACAACACCATGCTCAGAAAAGGCTAAGGTTATGAGGTTACCACACCAATATCTTAATTGAAGGGTAGGGCCATCTTACCAGTTTGGTAGATGTTTGAGGGACTGTAGTAAGTCAATGGTTGGCAGAAAAACACTTGAGTGATGCTTCTCCTCACATAGTTGGTGACCAAGTTTTGAGGAGGATATTCTGGACCATTTGTACTTTCTATATTCAGTAATCTTGTTGAAGTTATGTATGTAAACTTGTATCCATCTGTATGGAAATTATAAATGTGAAATGTCATATTGAGATTATGTATCATTAACACTTTTATTAATGAAAGGAATTCTTTTGTATGCAATGAGAAAGTTTGAAATATGTTTCAAATTTGCATTAATTATTCAAAGGAAAAGAAAAAAGTTATTGCTCTTAAGGGTTAGATGCATAAATTATTCACTTGAGGGTAAAACATAGTAAAATTACTGGGTAGAACAATGGGCATGTTACACATGGTAGAAAAGCTACCAAGTTCAACTCTAGTGGAACCTATGTTCTCGCTATGTTTCCAATCCAATATTATATAAGTCTAATATTTGGGAATTCTTGTGCTAGGATGGTGCATCCCAAGATGACTGCAAGAAAGTTAGTGATTAGAAATGAGCACTACCTATGAGTCAAGAAGGAAAAAGAAGCCCTTGTTCAAACCATTAAGGGAACCAATCATGACAATGCCATTTGGTTGAGCAATACTAAGACTTTAAGTCATGCCCTTTCACAAATCAGTCAAGAGAAAAGAAGAATGAGAGAGGCTTCCAACTTCAACCTTTTACCTTCTATCTCCCCAGCCAAGTCAGACTCTTTATCACTTTCTATGGTTATGCCCTCATAATGTATTGTTAGTCCAGCAATGATATTTAGGGACCCTCGTGTTATACCTATGGCAGAAGTTATTGTTGTTATCAACTAAAATTGCAACTTGTTGAACTTGATGTTCAAAAATTTAGAGAAAACACGAGAAGACCTCTAAAGCTGTGGGTCACTTATAAACAAAGGTCAACCTCTAGAGAAGGCCGAATTCCTATGGTGTCACTTAAAACTACTAATTTCAGAGGAAAAGGGAGAAATATAACTTAAAAAGACTAAACTTGGAAAAAAAGTTGAAACTTAAAGGGAAAATAAAGTGATACACCAAACTAAAAAGGATAATGAAACTCAAAACTCTGCACACTTGGTGTTGTGCCTATAGCACACATGCCCCATTTGAAATGGGGACCCTCTTTCTTTTTTCCCTCTCGGGTTGTTTTGTTAATCGCCTCATTTTACGTGCCTCCCATTTTGGTGTCCTTGATGGTCAACTTTCCTCTCAAGTCTCATCTTAGGTTGACCATTTATTGCCCCTCAAAATTTGCTAAGTCTTGGGGCTTCCTTAATATTTCACCTTTTGTTGGCGTCTGTGGGGCCTTTCGCGCCTGGACCACCAGGATTCCCCTCTTGGGTTTCCCTGTTTGTTTTGCATTTTTCAACGGCTTTCGGTTTGCACCTCCCCGACTCCCAAACCTCGGCTTTGTGATTTTCATCTGGTGACTTGCATTTTGTCACGCCTTTCGAGCCCAACCCTTTGGGTTTCCTTTTGGTCTTCGCCATTTTGGACGATCATCAGCCAACGTCCTTCCGGTCTCTGGACCCCGACGCCTACTTGGCCGTTGGATTCTCACTTCACGAGTTTTTGGACGACATCTCCCTCATGTCACTTCGGACCTCCACCTTCGAACTTCCTGCCACCATCCTTAATTTGAATCCACCTGCCTCACCAACCATGGTACCTACATTTATTAGGGACATTAATTGCGATTAGGGGTATAAATATTGGATCTGACATGTCATTTTCACATGTCAGGAACAATAGAGAAGTGTAGTGCCATCGTCCCTTTCACGCCCGAGCTATCCCTTCGTCGTTCTTTGAGGATCCAACAATGCTATTCATTGAGTCTTCGAGGTATGCTCGTTGTCCGACAACCTACTTCGTCTTTTCATGATTTAATTCTTAAATGGTAGATAAGAAGGGAAACATTTGTGTGAATCTGATAGAGGGAACATCATGCCACAAAACCAATATGTTAAGATTTCCAAAAATATCCCTCCAAACTTAGAAAATCAAACTCAAAACCTTATCTTCCTGTCGTCGTTCTTCGAACTGAGCGACCATGCCCTCCGACCTCGAGACCTTCAACCGCCATAGCCATTCAAATGTTAGACTTAACAAACTTACCTCAAATGGTGAAACATCTCGCGAGTTCCAAAATTCAGGACTTCGCCTTTGTTGTTTTGAACAACGTTCTCACCTTGCCCATCCAGGCCTCAGACCCTGGCTTGTCATTTGACATGAAACCTTTGACAAAAAGTAAACACCTCCAAGCAACCCTTGGGCCCCAGTCTGCGAACTTCCGCTATCGGGCTTTTGTCTCGTTTCGATCGTCCCGAACAACAAATCCAAATTGTCCTTCCGGCCCCCGAACCCCAACATCCCATTTTCCATCAGGTTTTAATAGATGAAGTCACGAGGCAAAATCCTTCTCCGGATTTGGATCGCCGGGTTGCGGGTCCCAGAATTCCATCCCCATTTCGTCGTTTCTCATGGCTATCACGTAGCAGCCTCCCGACCCTCATGGCCCGGGCTCTCAAACAACTAAAAATTCCTAAGGCATGGTTTCGCGGCCTTTGCCTCATGGGTTTCGAACTCCGAAACTCCTCCTTCGGAATGTCATTTCTCTAAAGTTGTTTCAAACAACTAACACTTGACAACCTTCCCTCGGTTTGACCCCGGATGCTCTAATGGTGACCTAAATGACCTCCAATATGAAAACGAACGATGATCCACATGCTAAAATGTGATCACCTTCCTCATGGACCCTTCATTATCCAAATCCAAGATCAGGAGAAATAATTTGGGTCTTCCCACTCTGTTCGCCCTTCAAAACAACATTCTGATAAGGGAAGTCCGGCCTTTGGGGCCCGGGTCATCCAATTTCCCTTTAATGAACCTTAGAAGATAATTTTGACTAATTGTAGGACTTTTGAATGATAGGTTATTCGATCTAACCACATTTTTGTAGGGATTTAGCTAACCATTTATGTCGCCATGCTAGATTGTACTGAACCTTGACCTCTATATGCAGGATATATGGAATCAGGTGCAAAAACCTCGGGGGCAACCAAAGACAAAGGAAAGAGAACTGCCAAAACTCCAGAGGCAAGGAGGATAAATACCAGATGAAATACCAATTCCAGGGAGTTTCATTGCATTCAAAGGTCACAACCAAGTGGAGGGACATCTCTGATACAAATACTGGGCATGTCAACATTGATGAGTTCATACAAAGGGTTAGAATAAGCCCTAAAATGGATAATGTGAGACTCATTAGGAGCAGTGGAATAGCCAAGGCTATGGGTTTCCCTCCCACTTTGATTGCCCCTAAGCTGGCAATGGCATGTAGAGAGGCATATCAGCCAGAAACAAGACCTATTGTCAAAAAGGATGGAAACATCTTGGCCGACATGTCACCATCAGGAATAACAAAAACTTTCCACATTCCTGTCTTTGAAAAGATGGAGTTGCCTACTATCCAAGAATGCAAAGAAATATGGGATGAAGACCCCGTAAGATGCTAGAAACTCATAAATCAGTATTGGCTAAAGAACAGAAGGGGCAACGCTGCAAAGGTTCCCCAAGAACTCTTTCGCAGCGACTTCTTTGAGGATTATCATGATTTGGTCACCTTGCTAAGTAGAGTAATGGGCCTCCCCACTACGGCCTATTTTTAGGAATGGATGGTGTACTTCATTGAGCACATTCTCCATGGGAAGGACACCATGTTCTATTGGGGAGGAATAATCAATGATCGCTTTCATGATCAATTCATGAACATCAAGAAAACATCCAAGTTCTACATGACCTCTTACCTAGTATACTCGTTGGCCAATAAGAGGCATTATAATGGGTTATTCAGAATTCCAAATGAGGTTCCTAGTAGAGAACTCAAAGCTTTTGACAAGTACCCTTAGCTACAGTTCAAGAACTTCAAGAAAGATTATTGTAGAGTAAACGGTGCATTCATTGCTTATATCATCAGGCTGCTCGGGGGTGATTTTGAGAGAAGAGTCTCCCATAGTGCTCGAGATTTTCTAAAAAATTATGCCTTCTTGTTTATCTAGTACCCCAAGATCACATACATCCGTGCCCAGGGCTTCTTAGAAAAGTTGAACAAGCTGCCTTGGTACCCTAATGACCGAATTATATTGTTGGAGCTCTCTTGGCAGCTATGACACATTCACACCGTTTTGAGTAGCAAGCATTTGGTGGGGATCCCTTATCCCCTTACACTCAGTCAAGGGATGTATGAGCTTTATACTTCCCAATGTGTCAACAATTCAGAGAAGGAATTGGCGGAATATCACTTCAAATCTCACACGACCAGGCCATGAATGGACCCATACGGTCATGTCAGAAAAGTGATTGGACAAGAGTATGCCCACCTCCACAACATTGAAGATTTTTGGGCCCATTGCAAGGATGACTTGGAAGTGTGGCTAAGGCACTATATGCGAATGACCGCATACTTTGTGAAGAGAGTGAACTTGTTCCCGGTGCCCGATCAGCTTGAGGAAGATGAGAGCACCATGATCGACCCCAGGTACAATGCCATTGCAAACATACCAGTGCCACTAATTGATTGGAATGAGCCGGAGGTTGATGACCTTGACATACTTACTAAGCCTATTGAGGCTCAAACAAAGGCATGGATAGATGAGCAAGTTGCTCAATTAAAGCAACAAAGGGTTGTCTTGACATTCAAAGAGCTCGAGAGTAAGCCAAGTGGTTCAAGTGGTGGGGAAGCTACTACATCGACGAGAGAAACATCTAAGTCCCCTCCATCAGTTCATTTAAAGAAGAGAAAGGAGACGAAAGATTAACAGTTCAACTCAAAGGTGTACGCTAGGAAGTCCTCGAAGGGTGAACCTCCTAAGAAACATAAGCGAATGGGAAACATCACCGAAATGTCAGTAATCCAAGAAGATCTACTCCATGAGGGAGAGAAGATGGAGGCTGATCAGCCGAAGTCTTTGCCTATTTCATCTATTGCCGCAACCACTACTGTTGTTGTCACCACTCCGCCTATCCCACACACAGCAGTTGCATCCTCTCTGCCCATGATGGACATTTCCATCCATCTTGCTTCTACTTCTCCCATTGCGTGGGTAATATTAGTTGAATCGTCCTCCGCTACTACCTCGCCCATTTCTTCATCCTCCATGTCTCCTTCCTTTCCTCTTCCAGCTACCACCGGTGCAACTGCAATGCTTACCCTTACCCTCCCAGAATCCTTCATGAAATACATGCAAAATGTGCCCTACGAGCTCTCAGGAATGTTTGCAAATTCGACAGTACAAGCCGTAATAGCTCAAACAATAATTAGCACTCCAATTCCTCCTCCTACAAAGTCGCCAACAATGGAAGCCACCATGCAAATTTTTGAGGAATTAGACAGCTGACAATAAATGGAATCAGCTAAGAGATTGGAAGAGGAGGCAAAAGACTATCTTGAACACCCAATATACGAGCATTGAGTAATCGATGAGGTCACCTATGAGTCTTCCAGTGATGAGAGCGAAGATGCAAAGATAATTGAAGAGATAGCTGATCCTGAGCTCGATGCTGAGTGGGCTAAGCAACTCAAGGAAATCGAAGACAAGGAGGCTTAAAAGCAGCCTATTAGTGAAAAAGAGGTTGTTGTCACATGGACGGAGGATGATAAGTCTCCAATGGAAGAATGAGACCATACACCTGGACATGATGAAGAGATTTTCCCTCATAAAAATCAAGAAGATAAGGAAGAGGATAAGCCTGAAGAAGAGGCTGAAAATTATGAGCATCTAGAAATTGAGCAACTCGAGGAGCACAGGCATAATGAGGAAAAAAATACTAAAGGAAAAAGCAGTCCCGATGAACGCTTACCTAGCAAATCCCCTGCCAAACGCATAGTGTTCCTTCAAGACTTTGATGAAGAAAAGGAGGATATAGGGAAGAAGCAAGAGCCTCTCGGTGATAGGTCCATTGAGGTTAGAAAAGATGAAGGTTAGGGTGGAAAGGAGGATCAACAAGAATCACCTAAGGGAAGGCTCTCGATGCCTGATTGGTTGGAGAGACACCTAGAAAATAAGGCTCCCACTCTAAAGGACCCAAAGGCGAGGTTGGAGGCTATATTGACCCAAAGGAAAGGCTAGAGGCTATATTGGCTCAAGCCCAGATCGGCACCAAGACGGAGAAGAAGCCAAAAATTAGGTCAAAGGTAACGATGGATGCCTCCAGATCTAGAGTAGTACAAATAGCTACGTCGGTGGTGGCAGAACAAGGAATAAGTTATAACATATCCACCATCGACTTGGGAGTAGCCACCAGGGAGCAAAAGGTTGATCATCTCTATGAATCAGTCGCCACAATGGTGCATCTCATTCAATAGGAAAAAGTTTCAAAGGAGGAGCTTAAGGCACAAGTGGCTGATTTGACAGCCTATATCCAACAATGGTCATCCACAGAAGAACAACCAACCACATCCTCGACCCCGCCACAGTTATTGTCAAAAGAGCAGATTGATAAGCTAGAGAAGAGAAAGAACTTGGACAAGACCACGAAATATTGGTTCTGACAGGTCTTGGATGTTGGGAACATGGATATCAATCGTGTTGTTTGGACAACAAATAATTTCTTGGAAGTGCAAACATCTCTTGAAGATATGAGGAGAATCTACATTGAGTTCCCAAAGAAGTATGGGGTTGCTTACCCAAAAATTGAGGCTATCCTCAAGTTGCTAAGTGAAATTTGGAAAAAGGAATTTGCCTTGAAGGACGATGACCATTGGTTGATGGATGTGTGGAAACGAGACTTCGATCATCTAAAGGAAAGGCTAGAATAGGTACTTGAGTGGGCCAAGGAATCCAGGGAAGATTGCTTCTAATATCTGAAGCTAATGACGAGATATGAAATGCCCGTTATCTAGATCAATCCGGAAAATATAAAGCCTCACTTCCAAAAGAGGATGGAAGATGGGATGTCAGCCAAAATTACTACAGATTTCATGAGCTTTGCTGCCCGAGCTTTCGCCCAATCCAAGTTGTTCAAAGATCACACTGTCAAGTATGAGGAGGACTGGGAGAAGCTTGTTAATAATTCCAAAGAGTCAAGCTACCAAGTGCTGAGATTCGACATCATAGAGGTCAATAAGCTCCAATGAATGATCTTGAAATTCATGGAGTATGCAGCTTCGAAGAAGCAAGAAAGTAACCCTATTATTGATGAAGAATTTCTAAAGGAATAGTTGCAACAAAGAGCAATCAACAAGGGGACAAAATGCTACAATGTTGCCACTAGAATACAAAATAGGGATATGGACAAAATGTATTTTTAAAATGTAATATATTGGGGGGTAGGTAGAGCCCTAGTTTATAGTGAATTGTGGCCACACAAATGTAAATCAATGTTGGCCACATGTTCTACTTTTGGGACATTATAAATAGGGGGTCTCCTCTCATTTTCAAAGAGAGTTGAGTTGTTGTAAAGACATGCTCTAGAAATTGCAATAGAAATACATTGACTTTGGTGCATTTCTAGATTCCTTCTCATGTTTCATGATTCTTCTCTCATAGTTGGATAATTTAGTTGAATTCGCTTAGTTGTTTTAGCTTCTTTTCAGCTAGCTTTGGTAGATTTAGTAATGTTGTTCATGGTTATGAATATTTCGGCTGTGTAGATGCTTTTCTTATCCGTAATTTTGGTTGTTTACTGCTAGTAGATAGTTGTGCAAAGTTAGTCTGGACTTAGATTTGAAGCTTCTTTTAAATCTTTATCTTTATTCATGCATATGTGTGGTGGATGAATGATAAAACATCTGCAGTCCTTAGAAGATAGCACAAATTTCATGACACGGTGAAATTTCTAGTTAAGTGGAATTTTGTTTTAAGGAAATTGTCCACAGTAGAAACCTCCATGATCACTATTCATTGGTAGTTGCAAATCCAGGAACCCTCTCTCTTCCCTGCTCTTTTTCCTTCTTTTTTAAAAAGTAACCTGTGCTAAGGTTCATTGCACATTATAAAGCCAAATCTGAAATAGAAATGGAGTTCAAGATTGTTGTTTGAACCTACAGCAAACGTACAGTAACTTCCCCACCTTAGAAAATCCATTTGTAGGTTTGATTCCTCTTCTAGCTTGACTCAAGTAAGTCTGCCCTGTGATTACCAACAAAATCACATCAAACATCAACTGAGATATCCCATGCAAGTCATGACCTGACACCCGAGAGACCTTGGGGTGATTTTCAGAAACTTGCTGGATATTTCATTTCAAGAGAGGTAATGCACTTATGCATTGCCTATGTTGGGAAGGTGTGTAAAAACACCCATCAACACTTGGCTCCTTCTGACGGAAATATAGTTCGCACAAACTTGTTACAGTAGGATCTTGCATAAATATTTCACTAAGAGGTTAAAACACAAATAGCTTGGAAAGGGAGGAGAACAAATTCACAATTAACAAGCTATAAGTACTTCATAGACATAATCAACAACCTGCATTAGCTTACTATTTGCAATAAAGATATTAACATGAGACAAAAATTCACAAGATAGCTCGATCGATCATTTAAACATACACAAATACTGCAAGAACAAGATGACAATGATTTCGTCACCAAAAATGAGCAAGGTTTCCTTTGAATTCCATATCCAAAAGAGTTACAAAATGATGCCAATAATCTGTCAAAAGGACTCTAAAAGTCACTAACTTAGAAAACTGCATATCAAGAACTAACTCAAAAGTGAGTTACAAAAGTGATTAAGTACACAACCCTAAGTGGTTCCACCAAAAAAGGTTCCAGAAACCACCTTGGGTCGAATACCTCCAAAAATCCAAAAATATAGCACCTAAATCTTCTCCAAAAGAGCTCATAATGGGTGAAAAATTCAAGCATGGCTTGATCAAACCATAAACACTCCTAAAAATGCTCCAAATGGAGTAAAAAAAAACCTATATTCAATCAACAAGGTGATGACAACACCCTACATCTTCTCCATATGTTTTCAATCAACTCATTAACATTCCTAAATGTTGTCCCTTCAACGGATGAGGTTAGAAAGGTTGTTTTTTCTTTTGAGGGCAATAAGGCCCCTAGGCCTGATGGTTTTCCCATGTTCTTTTTCCAAGTTTTCTAGGAGATTGTGGCTGAAGACGTGACTAACGTTGTAAAAGAGTTTTTTGGATCTAGAAAATTGTTGAAGGAGCTTAACTCTACTTTTATTGTCCTTATCCCTAAGTTCCCTAGAGCGGATGCTTTTGAATATTTCCGCCCGATCAGTTTATGCAACTCTTTTTACAAAATCATCTCTAAAGTGGTTACCACTAGGTTGCTTGGTGTTCTCCCACTTCTTATTTCTCCCCAGCAGAACGGTTTTGTACCTGAAAGGCAGATTTTAGACTCTATCATCATAGTTCATGAGAATATTCATTCTTTAGAGGTGTTTAAGAGTCAAGGATTCTTACTTAAGTTGGACATGTCTAAGGCTTATGATAGAGTGGATTGGGATTTCTTCCTCAAGATTTTAAGAGCTTTTGGGTTTTCTGAGAGATTTATGCAATTGATAAAGGAAATGATTACAACTACCAGCACTGCTATTATAATCAATGGGTCCCCTTCCCATTTTTTAAATTCACTAGAGGTGTGAGACAAGGATATTTCCTCTCTGCTATCCTCTTTACTCTTACGGTTGAAAGTCTTGGAAGGCTTTTGCACAAAAAGGTGGTGGAAGGAAGTTTGAAAGGGTTAAGACCATCTTCGGCTAATCTTGTGTGTTCTCATCAACAATTTGTTGATGACACCATCCTTATGGGAGGTGATTATGTTGGAGAAGCTAGAACTTTGAAGTGCTCCCTTTTGCTTTATGAGGAGGCTTCGAGACAGAGAATCAATAGGGAAAAAATCTCCCTCTTCTTTTTTAACACTCCTGAATGAAGGCAAAGGAAGATTGTTGATATCATTGGTTGTGCTATTAATTCTCTTCCTTCCATTTATTTGGGTCTTCCTTTGGGAACTAAACCACCTTAATAATTTTGGATTTCTCTTGTGGACTAGTTTAATCGAAAATTAGCTGGATGGAAAGGGGCCCTTCTTAGTCAAGTTGGGAAAGTATTGCTGCTCAAGTCCTCTCTACAGAATCTGTCGGTCTATGCCTTAAGCCTATTCAAGATTCCTTCTAAATACATTGATATTATTGAAAAAATGCAGAAACACTTTCTTTGGTCAGGAGTTGAGGAAAAGAAGCAGGTTCCTTTGGTTGCCTGGGAGAGTGTGTGCAAACCTAAGAAGTATGGGGGTCTTGGTCTCAGATTCTTGAGAGTGTTTAATAAATCTCTTTTGGTGAAGCGGGTCTGGAGAACCTTTTCTGTAGCTCGTGAGTGGAATTCTATCTGGCACAGTAAATATTTACTGGGTGTTGCTTCTCTCAAAGATTTTCTTAGCTCCCAGACTCTTCCTTCAGGCTCTACTCTTTGGAATAATGTTATTAAGGCTATGGACCTTGCTAGGAAAGGTGTGAAGTGGGAGCTCAGAGATGGAAAAAAAATCTTGTTCTGGGAAGATAAGTGGATTGGGAATGATCCTCTTTGTAATATCCCTGCCTTCAGGAATCACATGGAGGCATGTAAAGCTAGATATGGCACCTATGTTGGGAACTATTGGAGAAATGATCAGTGGCCCTGTTTATCTACCATCCATTTAGACCTCTCCCCCCTGCAGTCTCTTCTTAATTCTGTTGTGCTAAACTCGAGGGGCCAGGGGGACTTATTGGTTTGGAAATTATCTCCTTCTGGGATTTTCTCTGTCTCTTCGGCAGTGGCCTCTTGTCACCACATTTCCCCTCCTCCTTTTTGGGCGAAGGCATGGGTACACAACCTCATACCCAAAATCAATATTTTTGTGTGGATTCTTCTCCAGAATTTTTTTTTGACTAATGATAATCTTTGTAAGCATGGTTTCTCTTTTCCTAATAGATGCTACCTTTGTTGTGCAGATGCTGAAACTGTTTCACATATTTTTCTTCTCTGTCCTTTTGTCTATAACATTCGATGCAGGATTTTACTATTGTGGAATCTCAGCTCCTGGTTCAATTCGGGAGTTCTGCTATCAGTGGAAGGCTCCTTCAAATAATCAGGTGTTGAAACTGCTCTGGAGATATATTTTCCCACACCTTGCTTGGGGCATATGGAAAGAGCGTAATAATAGAATCTTTAGGGAATCTACTCTTTCAAAGGATGTGGTCTTTGATAAAATCATTAGAGTTGTGAGAGAAAATTTTAACTTGCTTAACTGTAATTTGAAGGCTAAAGGGAAGGTCAAATGCCAAGACTATGAGCTCAAAGTTGTTGAGGTGCGGTTGATCAAGGTTTATGTTTCTTATGCTCTTAAACCTACAAAGGGTTCTAGAGATGGTATCTATTGGAATCTCCCTCCTCCTAGTTGGGTAAAAATCAACTTTGACGGGGTGGCCAAGGGCAATCCTGGGCCTGTTGGGTGTGGGGGAGTGATAAGGGATGAGAATGGCAATTTTATTTCAGTAGTGATGCTCCCCTTGTGCACCCAGACCAACCACCTTGCTGAAGCCATAGGGGCTTACCAAGTCCTTAATCTAGCCCGTCAATTGAATCTCAAAAATGTCTAGATTGAAGGGGATTCTAATAATATTATTCAATATTTGAAAGGGCTTCAAAAGCCCTCTTGGACTATAGAGAATTGGATTAATCTCTCCAAAGATATTATTGGCTCTTTTTAAAATTATTTCATATCCCATGTCTATAGGGAAATTAACATGGTGGCGGATTTCTTTGCCAATAAGGGGGTTAAGGATAAGAGTAAGATGACGTGGTAGAGGAATGATGGATTAGAGGTTGATGTCACTACCTTACTAATGTACGATTGAATCCATGGGAAGGTCCAATTCCCCCTATCAAGTAATGAGTAAGGCTATGGCATGTCTTTTCATGCAGTATTGGAACTGCTGCCTCATTATTTTTCTTTGTGGGATGGAGTACCATAGTATTAACTACCTCATTGATATTTCATGCTTTGCATGCTTTCTAGGCATTTTGGTGATCAATTTTTTTGGCCTTTTGGAGTCTTCGCACATGGGTTGCACCATTTTCAACATGGGAGGTGACCGCTGCAGGTTGAAATCGATGGAATGTAAGAAGCTGAAGAGTAATGAAAAAGTTTGGTAGGTGCTGGAGAGGGGAGGAATTATGAGCTACATGGAAAAACTTCATGGTAGGGATCAAGAGATTACTAGGTTTTTTGTGAAGGAATGGAACAACGGTAGGATAAATCTCTTTGGGAGAAAGCTGGCAATTGATGAACAGTTAATTTCTGATGTCACCGAGATGTCCATGGAGGGGCTTAAGTTCTATAGGGACAAGAAGCTCTCTGACCAAGCGGTAAAGAATTTTCCAAAGACTGATAAGGAGAAGGAAGACCTATTGAGAGCTACCAAAAGTAGCTATGATTCCACCAAGATTAAATTGCTTTGGTGGGAGGTTTTGAGAGTGATTATGGAATACATTACATTGGATGACAGATACATTAGGGTTTTTGGCTATCACTTTGTGCTCCTGAACTATTTTCGGCATCAAGTTAGGGTTTTGCTCCCTTTCTATCTCTCTACTTCGTTGAATACTAGTCTTCAGGACCATAATTCAAACCTGGCAAAGTACCCCATTATGCACGAGGGTTTGCTTGTTCTTATTTATGAACATTTTAAAGCTTTGTCGGTCACTACCCACCAGACCCCCTCTTCCCACTTTGCCTCTGATAAGGAAGATTTGGGTGCTAGCTATACATACAAATGTTAGGGTTAGAAGGCAAATATCTAACAAGTTAAATGCATATTTGATCAATAAAACAGAGAAATAAAACACATAGGAAATTCTAGCAGAAACAAGACAACACAGAGAATTTAATGTGGTTCACCCAATTTGGGCTACATCCACAAAATCGCAACCATCCAATGATTTTATTATCTAGTGAAAAACATATTACAATATCGTGAATAATGCCATACTACAGCTCCCCATCCCAACCGCTTATAACAAGCTTTTAGAAGCTTCCAAAACTTAGGGTTTACAAAGTCGGCTTTTTTCTTTTTCGATGACGAAGCGAAAAAAGGTGGAAAAAAAATTCTCAGGGGTTGCCGCCCCCGGACCCCAATGAGGAAACATGAAGAGTGTATAGTATAGCATGATCAGTCGCCACATACCAACAATCTCCCACTTGGAGACTGATCAGGCTCCACACCAACACAATCTCCCACTTGGAGACTGATCCTGGATGACACCGTTGCACTTACAGCTCCCACTGGAAATAAGCACCTTGGACCTTGTTGCTCTATCATACTTAAATTCAACCTTGAAGGCCAACCGAAGCTTAAGAGGAGCTCAGCTTCTCCCTTATCATCGCCTTTGTAAACATATCTGCTGGATTGTCATCTGTATGTATCTTTTCTAGCTTTACCTGTCCATCCTCCAACACTGACTGAATGAAATGATATCTTAGTTGTATGTGTTTGGTTTTAGAGTGCAAGCCATAATTCTTTACAAGATGTATAACACTCTGGTTGTCTGTAAACAAGTGATTTTCAGCCTAATGTTTGCCCAACTCTTCCATGAAAATTTGCATCCATATCATCTCCTTTGTTGCCTTTGTTGTAGCTGCATACTCTACCTTTGTGGTGGATAAAGCAACCACATTTTGCAACTGAGAAATTCAACTCACTGTTTTCCCACCAACTGTAAATACATAACCTATGGTACTCTTCCTGGTATCTATATCCCCTACCAAATCTGAGTCAACATAGCCTTTTAAATCTGTATTAGAGCCCCCAAAACATAAACATTTATTGGATGTATCTCTCAAATACCTGACGATCCATTTTACCGCATTCCAATGCTCAACTCCAGGATGACTCGTATACCTGCTAACAACTCCTACGACATGTGCAATAGTCAGTCTTGTGCATACCATGGTGTACATTAAACTACCTACAGCTAAAGCATATGGAACCTTGGACATCTTTCTTCCTCCTCTTGTGTCTTTGGACACATATCCTTAGTCAATTTGGCATGACTAGGCAAAGGTGTGCTAATAGATTTTGCATTATCCATATGAAATCTATGCAACACCTTTTCAACATAATCAGCCTGAGATAGAAATAATTTTATGTTTTTCCTATCTCTTGTAATCTTCATACCAAAGATTTGTTTTGCTGCCCCCAAATCCTTCATATCAAATGAATTTTCTAACTATTGTTTTAACTCCTTTATGTGATCCATGTTAGACCCCGCTACAAGCATATCATCAACATATAAACATAAAATAATGTAGCTATCTTCAACTAACATCTTAAAGTAAACACAATGGTCTAAATTACACCTATTGTAGCCTTGCTCAGCCATAAAACTATCAAATTTAATATACCATTGCCGAGGTGCTTGTTTCAAGCCATATAAACTTTTCTTCAATCTGCACACTAGTTTCTCCTGACCTTTGACCCCAAATCCTTGTGGTTGTTCCATATATATTTCCTCTTCCAAATCACCATGGAGAAAGGTTGTTTTAACATCAAGTTGTTCTAAATGCAAATCTTCAGCAACCACAATACTTAAAACAGTACAAATAAAAGTCATTTTAACAATTGGAGAAAAAATTTCATCAAAATCAATACCCTTTTTTTGTGCAAATCCCTTTACAACTATTCTAGCTTTAAATCTTTTCTTACTTCCATCCTCCTCTTTCAACCTATAAACCCATTTGTTTGGTAAAGCCTTTTTACTTGCAAGCAACTTGCATAATTTTTAAGTCTGATTTTTCAGCAAGGAGTTCATTTCTTCTTCCATTCCATGCTCCCACTGAACCTTGGTATCCACCTGCATAGCTTCATGATAACATTCCAGTTCACCAGCATCAGTTAATAAAATAGAATACAAAGAGGGAGAAAATCTTTCCGAAGGTCTACTTATCCTTGAAGATCGTCTAACATTCACTGGAGTTTATGGTATTTGTTGTTCCTATTGTTGTGGAGCATGAGGAATCACTGGAACATCATTGTTTGGAGTATCATCCAACACTGCATAATCATTTTATTTCTTCTCATGCTGCGCAACTGATCTTTGTACAACATTTTGTCATTGAATATGACATCCCTGCTTCTCACATTTTTCTTATTTTCAAAATCCAAAATCCTATAACCAAATTCATCAATTCCATATCCAACAAATATACATTTCTTTGATTTTGCATCAAGCTTGGTTCTATTTTCAGAATCTACATGTGCAAATGCTTCACAATCGAAGGTTTTGAGAAAAAGAATAACTCACCTTCTTACTTGTCTGTGCTTCCTCTAGAATACCACAACCCAAAGGATTAGAGGGACCTCTATTAATTAAATAAATACTAGTGTTTACAACCTTTTTCCACATGTTTAAAGGCAGCCCAACATACAATCTCATAGTCTGTGCACGCTCCATTATTGTCCTATTCATGCACTCAACCACTCCATTTTCCTGTGGAGTCCTTGGAACCATTTTTTGCCTACGAATACCATTAGAGGAACAATAATCTTCAAACTCTTTGCTGGAATACTCACCACCATTATCAAATCTGAGACATTTTAACTTTTTACTCGTCTCATTCTCAACCAAGCTTCTCCATTTTTTAAAAGTTTCAAATACATCAGATTTCTACCTGAGGAAATAAATCCATACCTTCCTAGTTGCATCATCAATAAATGTAACATAATATTGAGAGCCATTGAGAGAAGATACTTGAGTTGGTCCCCATACATCCGTATGCACAAGCTCCAATTTCTCATATTTCTTTTGTTTCCCATCCTTGAGAAAACTAACTCTCTTTTGTTTTCCATACACACAACTTTCACAGAAATCCATATTAACACATTTTAGACCTGGTATAATATTCTTTGAATGAAGTAATTTCATACCTTTTGCACTCATATGCCCAAGTCTATTATTCCATAGTGCTGATTCAGAATCCATAGTAACTATCCAATTTTCTGCCTGTTGAATTGCATCAACTATTCCTGAACATTGATTTTTATCTGCAATAGCTAAAGTAGAAGGAACAATATGACCTGTACAAAGATATAAGGTGCCTACTTTCAGACCTTTAGCTACCACTAAGACACCTTTTGTAACCTTCCAATTTTTATCACTAAACGTAACAACACAACCTTCATCATCTAGTTGCCCTGTTGAAATTAAATTTGTTCTTAACTATGGAACGTGCCTTACCTCATGTAGTAGCCAATGATTCCCATTCTGCAACTTAATCTTGATTCTTCCCTTTCCAAAAATCTAATAGGGTTCGTTATCTCCCAAATAAACCAGCCCAAAATCCACTTTGACATAATCAAGAAAATAATTTCTATGGGGTGTAGCATGAAAAGAAGCCCTCAAATCTAACACCCAAGAATCATCAACATTGTCAAGGGAAAAAATCAAAGCATACTCATTAGATTTATTACTTACCACATTTGCCTCTTTATTTCCTTCCTTTTTGTCTCCTTCTTTATTTTTTTGAGACCAAGAATCTTTCTTTAAATGACCCAGCTTATCACAGTACCAGCAATCCCTCTTGTCTCTCAATTGGGACTTCCTATCCTTTGATTTTCCTCATGACTTCCCATGAATTCCATAATTGTTTCCTCTCTCCTTTGTTCTGCCCCTGCTTTCTGCATTCAAAACACTGTCTGATGTGGATGTTCCACCTAAGCTTTTCTTATGAATTTCCTCGCTCAAAATAACACCAACAACATCATCAAATTTCAATGTATTCGAACTAGAAACATAATTACTAACAACCATTACCAAGCTATTCCAGCTTTCAAGAAAATAACACAAAATCAAAAGAGCCCTAACTTCTTCATCAAATTTTATATTTATAGAAGTTAATTGACTGGTAACCATATTAAACTCATTTAAATGATCAGCAACTGACCCACCTTCTACCAATTTTATATTAAATAATCGCTTCATAAAAAAACCTTATTCAAAGCTAAAAAATTTTCATATAACTTCACCAGGGTTTCCATCAACTCTAGAGTTTTTTTTGCTATTGTAATATTATACGCCATTGATTGTGCCAGGCATTGACGAATACTACCAAGTGCCTTTCTATCCAAAATATCCCAGTCCTCATCAGACATTGCTGAGGTTTTCTTGGTTTTCCCTTCCAATGGCCACCATAAATCCTTCTGATAGAGGTACTCCTCCATCTACATCTTCCATAACTGATATTTCTGCCCATTGAACTCCTCAACCTTCAACTTACCCTCGTCTTCCATTACTCCCACTCAATCGTGAGACTCCCACTCAACCGTGAGACCTTCCTACAGAGGATAACTGAAAACAACCTGCTTTGATACCACTTGTTAGGGTTAGAAGGTAGATATCTAACAAGTTGAATGCAGATTTGATCAATAAAATAAAGAAATAAAACACATAGGAAATTATAGCAGAAACAAGACAACACAGAGAATTTAACGTGGTTCACCCAATCTGGGCTACATCCACAAAACCACTGCCATCCAATGATTTTATTATCTAATACAAAACATATTACAATATCGTGAATAATTCCATACTACAACTCCCCATCCCAACCGCTTATAACAAGATTTTAGAAGCTTCCAAAAATTAGGGTTTACAAAGTTGGATTTTTTCTTTTTCAGTAACGAAGTGAAAAAAGGTGATATTTTTTTTTCGGGGCTACTTCCCTCAGACCCCAATGAGGATACATGAAGAGTGTATAGTACTAAAGAGTGTACAGTATAGCATGATCAATTATCACATACCAACAAAAAGGATGAATGGGAGACTGATATGGAGGAAGAGGAAGAGCGCCCCTCGAAGGTGGTGAGGAAGGGCAGTAACAAAAGTAAGTCCAAAGTTTGTGCCCTTCCTAAACCCAGTGCTATGACCTCTACTGGCAGAGCTAAAGTGATATTCCCGAGGTCTGAGATTATCAAAATGAAGCCAAAAGGTAAACCTAGTGTTTCTCCTCAGGGGAAGGGCAAGAGGAAGGTTGTGGAGGACCCCTCCTATGCTACCAACCAAGATGAGTCTCAGCATACCAATTCGTATGAGTATTCCAGCTACCCTCCTACTGATAGGGAGGATAAGCCTCAGCATCCCAGTGACCTCAAGGAGGAGGATCACTACTTTAAAGTTGAATGTGAATTTCTTGTTGATATCCTTGCTATTGCCCACAATGGGTCCGTGGATTTTTTTCGGTTGATTAGGTGGGTTTTCTTTGAGATTAAGGTGATTAAGTTGAATCAAAGGGATTTTAACAACAAGTTGGAAAAGAATGAAATTATGGATAAAACTGATAAGGACAAAGATAAGGCCAAGGACTTGTGGACTGAAGAGGAAAAGAGATATATGGTTGATTGCCTTAAGAAAACTGTGGAGGATTTGCAGTAATTCAAGAGCAATCATGACGGTAAGTTATCTGATATGGAGGAAAATCTAAAGAATGTTAAAGAATCAATTCAAAAGGTTCTGGAAATGAGCCACAAGATCCTGAAGTACAGTACGAGTACCATGAACATGATGGTCAAGATTTTGGATAAGGCCTATTAGGTAAGGATTGTTATGGACATGGAAGACGAGAAAGAACAAAGCTAGGTAGAGGGTGTAGGGTCGAGCAAATGAACCAGAGCCAACCTGAAAAGGAAGGTTGATAAGATCCCTGTTAATATTCAAGAAATGAAGAAAGCTGCAATAAATATGGACAATTTGTAAAAGGAGGTGGCTGGTATCCTAAGCAATCTGGCCTAGCGGCTGGATTTCTACTGGTTTCTTGTTGGTTTTTTGTTCTGTTGCCTCTGGGATGGTTTTTATTTTTATCTTTGTAGGCGACTTCTTATTTTATGTGCTGAACTTTTTCGTGCTATATCTTTTATCTCTTTGTTGTTAAAGGGTTTCGGGGTCCCTTCAAAACTTGTTTTTTCCTTAATCAAAAACATTCCTAAATTCTCTCAAAAGCATCAATACAACTGATAGTTGATTTCTTAAATCGACCAACTCATCCATTTTTGCATTAAAGGATAACAAGATGACTTAAAGGCTTATAACCACACCTTTAAGTCACTTGTTTTACATTATTATTTATGTAAAATACTCCATTCTTCGACCATTATGGTGGTCAGCACATAAAAATGAGGTCAAAGTTTGATTAAAAAGCAAGCTCCACATGTAAAGTTTAAATAAACCATAAAATGTGCAAGGCTTAATATATGCTAAGGCTTTAAAGATAAAAAGGCATTTAAAATGCACAAGGCATAGGAATCACCTTATGAGGCCGCGTGGTACATATTAGTTGCATTTGATTTTTTGATAAAACAATGGCAAAAGTGTCATGTTTCTCTTGTTAGCATATTAGGGTAAAACAAAACAAGGAAAAAGAATGAAAATCTCATCTCATTTTCATTCGAAGCTTTGTCGCCGATACAAGGGTTTTTCCACAGAGCATGTTCATGGCGATTTTTTGGAAATCAGAGGGCTTTTCATTATCTTGTTGGTTGCACGACTTCCAGAAGCTCTGGTAACTATTTGCTGGATCTCATATTCTATGAAGGTAAAGTGCTAAAAAATCGAGCCGAATTTTTAGAAAAAATAAAAAATAAATCCTTATTTTTCCCCCTCCTTCCTAAAAATCTTGAAGATTCCATGCACTACAGGAGTAAAAGATAATTGATTGTGGCCATATTTTCTATTGCATTGTATTTTCTGGAAATTTCATGGTTATTTTAGGCTTTATGTGAGGAAAAAGATGAACCCGACTTGCTTTTTCTGTGTATTTTCCTCTTTGAAGCTCAAACTTAAAAATCCATAAACTAAAAAGAATTTATTTCCCTACATATGGTCGCTCGGCCATTTGATAAATTCTAGTACTATTTTTTTTTAAATGATTATGGGTTATAAAACTTGTACCTCCACACAATTTGCTCATGAGGAAAAATCACTTTTCGGCCCAGCATATGGACTTCGATTCTTTGTATTCTACTCTCAACCACCTTCAAGCACTTTTCATGGTATACAGAGGCTTTTCTAATTTTACTTGGCACAGTTTTCAAATAAAGCTCCTATCCCTGTCGAGAGTTTCATTTTCTTCACTTGGATATTCTCTATTAAACCCTTGGCTCGATCCCTATGGGTTTCCTATGCATGAGGGTCTCAAATTTTATATTTGGGTTTCTATAAAAATGGTTTTGTTTTGTCTCCAAAACCCTAGCCTGAGGGTCTTAATACCTACACCTTACTCTGAACTCGGTCATTTGGGTATCTCTCAACTCATCCATCCACTTGTTAGTACACATATTTTCTTGTCACTATATATGACTCTTACCCTTCATTCCAATGGCCCCAATGGCTTTATCTTCTTTATCCTATAGCATGAACCTTTTGTTTTGCCTTGTGTCCATCATACCCTGTTGCTTGTCAAAACCCTTATAGCGCTAGCGGCATTCCTGATGACTATTATTTGGAGTCTCATATTGACCTTTCCCACCATTTTACTGACATGATTGTCCTGCAACTCATGATAGCATCATATGGGTCTTTGTTGTTCTTTCATACACATAATGGTTATCACATATATGTTTTATGCTATGCTTTCATAGATTAACACATAAACTCATCCTTTATGTTTTACTTAGTAAACACATGTGACTTATGCTAGTGCAAAACTCACTGTCATAATTGATGTATGTTTGTCTTAGTAAATTATAAAGAGATGAACTCTCATTTCATACCTCACTAAGGCATAATAAAGCAACATGCTGAGCTCATACCTTGTGGGAGCCTGTTTTACTCCACATGTCATATTGATGGATAAAACAAAAACATGATTTCACCTATTACTGCACATGAAGCAAACATGTTAGAAAATAAAATACATGTCTTAGGTGTGTATGATGACTTTGATGGTTTTCTTAGACACCTAAAGTTTGCATTGCTTATTTAATGCACATTGAGATCATTTTATACATGCATAGGTGTTTGTTCATGTAAGGTTAGAGACTTTTCATTGCTTAGAGCATTGCTCTAACATCATTGTTATTTCCAGATTGAGGAACTAGGAGCAATGTGGAGCTAGGAGGGACACAAACAGCTTGGGGCAGCAACAAGGCAAGATGACATTCTGAACCAGTCATTCAGGCAATGATTGGTCTCTCTCCTTATATGCACATTTTTATTTTTTTTTACCTATTCATGTATATGATTTTCTTAATTTTCATTGAATAAGTAAAGTTAGTCTCACGGCTTGTGTGAGACAATGTACATTTTTACATTCAATAAAGATTACTTCTTTGTTTAGAAAAGGCTTGTACAATCTTTCTTATGTTACATGCATTTGTATAAATGCAGTAATTTGTAAATGTAATCTTTTGAATTATTTCATTTATGCACTTGAATCTAATTTAGGAGAGATTAAATGTACCTTTTCTTCTTTCAATTCAAATCAATAAGCTCTACTTGATTGAGATATAAGTGAAAATCTAGTAACATTTTTTACGACATCTGCTACATGTTTGTTGTCTAAACATGAAAACCATTTGCCTAGGCTTGTCCATTGGGCATGGAATCACTTAGAAACCTCAGAAAAAGACCTAGAACAACCTATTGAATACTGTAACTCATTGAAACAGATCATAACACTTGAAAATAGGAAAACTACAAAAGGGAAACTACTCAACTGTGCTAGAACAACACTTAGGGAAATGAAATTAACATCTAAACTATAGTGCAACAATACTTATTGGAAGCATAAACCTAATCTAACATGCATAAGGTAAATCATACCTCAAAACACCATTTGAGGTGAATCCCATTAACTGGGATTCGCAAGATTTCTCCATCCATCTTTGATAATTGGAATGTGTTGTGCTCCTTGCATTCAGTAATCACAAATGGGCCACTCCAGAAGTTATCAAACTTCGGGTGCTTACCTGGCCTGCTTTTCAACTCATCTCATTTGAGCACAACATCACCTTCTTTGAACACTCTTGGTGTTGCTTTCTTATCAAAAAATCTTTTTGTTTGGAGTTGATGATACTTCAAAGACTCCATTGCCTTATCTCTTGATTCTTCCAGCCCCATAAGTTGGGCATATCTAACTGCCATTGGGTCTTCCTCTTCAAACAATTTCAGCTGATGCACAATGTCAAGAGCTGGAAGCTCCACAAATAGAGGTAATCTTGCCTCTTTACTATAAACAAGCATATATGGTGAATTACCAACAGACCTTTTGGGGGTCACTCTATCTACCCAAAGTGCATATTTCAGATTTGTGTTCTAGGCTCTCTGATTATACTCCATGGTTCTTTTAATGATCCTGATCAAGTTCTTATATGTGCTCTTAGCCAAACCATTACCTTGAGGGTAATAATTTGAAGATGTGTTCAAATGTATTCCATGTTTAACAACCCAATAAGCCACTCTTAAACCCACAAATTTCAAAGCATTATCTGAGATAATTGACTCGGGTACTCCAAATCTAGTTAGTATATCCTCATAAAAGTTCAAAATAGAAGACTCTTTAGCTTCTTTCAAAGCCATTGCTTATGTCCATCGTGTAAAGTAATTAGTTTTTGTAAGAACTCACTCGTGGCTTGCACTTGAAGGAGGGTTAATTGGTCCTATAAAGTCAATTCCCCATCTCATAAAGGGCTACTCTACTTGGATGGGTTGCAGAGGCAAAGTTGGCAATCTCTCTTTTCCTGCAAAAAGAGCACATTTTACACACTTCCTTGCCCAAGCATGGGCATCCTTGAATAAGCTTAGCCAATAGTAGCCAGCTCATTATTTTCTAGGTAGTTTTTCTTGGGGAAAAATGACCCTTTACAATTCCATCATGGAACTCGTGAAGCACTTTGTCAATCTGATCATTATCAATACACCTTAAAAGCACACCATTAATATCTTTTCTGAAAAGAAAATTGCTAACCAACACATAAGGAATGGACTGTAATCTGAAGTATCTTTGTTTAGCTTTATCCAAACCTGGTGGACACTCACCAGTCTGCAAGAAATGAGTCATATCATGCAACCAACTTGCTTTTAACACAGGTGTAGCATTCTGAGGCTCATCTTTATTGGCCAAAACAACTTTTGTTTGTCTTCTCTTCATATTCAGATCCTGTAGCTGGTTGTTCACACAACACTTTACCCCTTACAAGCTTGGTTATCTTGATATCAACATCGTACTCCATAACTTTTTTAATCCATCTTGCCCTTTTCTCATTCAAATCTATGCTCAGCAAAAACTCTTTCACACCAGGATGAGCAACCATTAAATGAATTTTGTTATTTGAAAATAAAAGCTCAAACTTCTTCAGACTTCTAATAACAACAAGCACATGTTTTTCTATGAATGTGTATTTTTGCTCATAATCTTCTAAACCCTAGCTAGAAAAAGTAATGGGTTGCTCTAAACCATTATCATTATGTTGTACCAACATTGCAGAGATGGTGTCTATGCTACCAAAAACATACAGAATGAAATACTTCACAAAGTTTGGATTTACCAAAGTAGGAGTTGTTGATAAGGCTTCCTCAATTGCTTGAAAATTGTGTTTAGCTTCTTTGGTCTAGCTAAAAGTTGCATTCTTATTTAACATAGAAGTTAGTGGCCTCAAAAGAGTTGCAAAATCAAGAATAAACCTTCTCAAGAAGTTAATTCTACCAAGGAAACTTTGCAGCCCCTTCTTATGATTGGGTAAAGGTAGCTCTAAAATTTCTTCAACTCTCTCAGGATCAATAGTGATCCCCTGTTTCGACACTATGTGTCCAAGAAGCTTACCTTCATGGACAAAAAATATACTCTTTTTGGATTGAGGGATATATCGAACTCCCTACATCTTTCAAACACTTGTTTTAAATGAGACAACTATTCATCAACATTCTTGGAGAATATTGTGACATCATCAAGATAAACTAGAACCAACTTATGAATAAGCCCCTGAAATGCCATGTCCATAGCCCTCTGAAAAGTGGCTCCAGTATTGGATAGGCCAAAAGGCATTCTCTTGTAGGCCATAGTGCCCCATTTTGTTGTAAAAGCGGTCTTGTACTGGTCTTCCTCCTTGACCAGTACCTAGTTATAGCTAGAATAACCATCTAGTAAAGAAAATCTCTCTAAACCAACAACTACTTGAAGAATCTGCTCCATAGAGGGCAACGGGTAATGATCTTTCAATGATGCTCTGTTAAGATCCCTAAAGTCTACATGGAGTTTGATCTCTCTATTTTTCTTTCTAATCGGTACAACATTGGAGACCCATGAAGTATGTTTAATTAGGAAAATAATACCCTCCTCAACCAGTTTGGTCAGCTCTTTAACCATTAGAGGCTCAAGTTTTGGGTTTAAAGGCATCTATTTTTACCTAACAGGCTTAACATCAGGCTCTAACTCTATGGTATGCTGAGCAATATGGAGATCAAAACCTCTTAAATCAGAGTGGTCCCATGCAAACACATCATGAAATTATTGACACAAGGTAATAAAAGCTTGCATATCTTCAGATGAACATAATTTACCAACTTGAAGGAGCTTACCTTTGAAATTTTCCAGCTCTTCATAGTGTTCTTCTTTGATCTACAAACTAGCTTTACCTTTCTTGAGCTAATCATCAATACTAAAAATGGATTCCAAGGTGACTAGAACCTTGGGCGGCTTGTTAGTCCTTAGTTGTATGATCTGATCATCGTACAGCTGCTTTAGATTCTCCTGATTTACAACAGTAAACTCATCTTCTTCAAGCAAAAAACTTAAAACCTACTCATCACTCTCAAAGACTTGCCAGTGAACATTGTTATCGAGAATAGAGGCTGTAACTACAAATTTGACATACTGTTGTACTTTTTCTTTTTTAATGTCACTAGGTATGTCAAACTATGCACCAATTGCAACTAGTCTATCAGCATGCTTGTTATGATTCCTAGGAATATAAACCAAATTAAAAGCATTGAACTCCTTAATCATATCCCATACTTTATTTCTATGAGACTTCAAAGCATCATTCTTAGCTACATTTAAGCCTCTTACCTGATTGACAATTAGTTCGTTGTCACCAAATACTTGTAGGCAATTGATCCCTCTTTTCCTTGCCCATTCCAGACCTTGAATTAAACCTTCATACTTAGTAGTATTGTTAGAACAAGAAAAATCAAAACGAAAAGCAAAATAATATTTATCACCTTATGGGGATACAAGCATTGCACCCCCACCTGCTCCATTTCTGCTTCTAGAACTGTCAAAGTACATTTTCCACAACTCATTTTGCTGCTCTAATTGTTGTTCAACATTCTTCTCAAGGTTTGGCATAATTGTATCAGGCTCATGCAACACATAAATTTCCAAACCAACCTCCTAAATGTGGTCATCGAGATTATCCACAACTTTTTTTTCTGCCCACTCATTCAAAAGCACCTCTAGTACACCTTCAGCCTGCAGTTCTTGAGCAACAAGAAGCTCACTGTCTTCAAAAAAAGCATAATTGGCATTAACTGCACTTGGCACATAAGGTTCAATGTGGTTCCTAGCCAGCAACTTAGATTTAATAGTGATCTTAGTCCCATACCTACTCCTAAACAACATGTGAGACCAATCAGCTGACACATAACCTCCTATTTTAGCTGTAAAGTCTCTCGACAAGCACAAGGCAAAAAGGAGGGTAGGTCAATAATAAATATGTCCTGAGGTACAAAAAAATTTGCACAGGCATGTAACATGAGACCTAAGTCCTTAACAACACCTACAGTGTTAACAATTGTCCCATCTAATTGGAGTACTCCCTTCTCAAGAGGCTGGTATTTCAGTCCTAATTGGTCTATAATCTTTTTAGGCATGACTGAACTACTGGCTCCACTATCAACCATACAGTTATGTATTATCTTGTCCCCTATTACTAGAGATACATAAAAGGGGGAAGTGTTGATGGTTAAAATGACACAAACAACATTAAAACAGAATATTTCTACTCTATCTCTCCTGAAAGAGAAAGACAACCTATAGTGGCCTAACTCCCAAGGTCCTGGTAGTTGGTTCTCAACTGTCTGATGTCACTCAATTGGTTCATGCAACTGTAATATTCAAGGGGCTTGTGCTAGTAACAAAGGATTCAAGCTCTGACTCTCTTTATCAAAATAATTCTTGTAAATCAATGGGTTTTAAATAAAAGAAAAAGATAGATCAAAAGGGTAAATCAGCAAGTATGAATTAAATTTATCTAATATCCAGACATATACCTCTAACAATGAATGTTTTCTCAACCAATCACAAAAATCATAGCATGACACAACCCACAGTATAACTGTACCATCGTATACATCTTAGGTGCTTAATTCAATTCCACTATTCGCATATCACAAGTATTTCCAAGATTTCAAAACAACACACATTCATTCATCATCAAAACTATAGATCAACAGACTTTAATAACTTTAATTCAATGATAATTTAACAAGATAATCTTTAAACTTGGTTTCTTCTAATGACTTTCATCACATAAGAAACTATCATGCTTCAGCACAATCACTGGCATTCAAGTGGATTATAATTCATTAACCTTATCAAACAACATAATTCAATGCAAACTCCATATTTCATAAACCTGCAATTCTATTAACTGTAAACAAGATCTGGTACAATGTATCTCTGCAAAAAGCTCTATAAAATTCTATCTCCTAGCACTAGGTAAGCCAATTCAATTCCCAATTAGCCGACCATTACAATGTGATACCCATCTGGTATTTATAGATATACAAAATAAGTTTGAACTTCACTTCTATCTTAGGCTTTCCACCTTTTTAGGAACAATCAACTTTCTTATAAACTCAGATCAACTTTGATCTTGAGTTCTTACATTATGCATTCAGTTTGATCTAACAATAGAAGATAGAAATAGAAGAAAAAGAAGTCATGCGCCCTCAAGACTGTCAGTGTTGCATGCATGCAACATGCAAGGAAGAAGATCATCATGCGTCATGCAAGGAAGAAGAACATCATGCATGCAGGATTTTATGCATGCGAAGCTGGATCCACTATGAACTCATCATAACTGGTGAAGACTTGTTGTAACATATCCATATCTAGTCCATCAATCCAGTCATCTTCAAATTTGATGCGATCCAACTCAACTGTAGCAAACTCTTTCATACTTTTTACCTTGATCAACTCTCTCCCTGTAGCTTTTATTTCTTCTTTGACTTCTACAAGCCGATCTATCACTAAGTCTCCTCCATCATCTTTCTCCTGCATGAGTCCTTGCAATCTTTCATTCCATTTCTCTCTAACCTGACTCAACGGCATGCCATCTTTGGTCATTACATTCACATCTACAATTATGGCCATTACCACTTCCAACTCTTCCAACTGTTCAGTTAAATTATTAACTGCATCCTGAATCGTATCCTTATGCTTGCTCAAAAAGCTAGTCCTAAACTTAAGGATGTGAGAAGTCTTTTCTACAAAATCTTTGTTATCCTCTTCGAGTATAGATTCTTCTAAAAGAGTAGTTAGAGGCAATGTATTTATCTTCTCTAACTTTTCACTATACTCTTTGTACTCTGCTTCTAACTTCTTGGATGCCTCAATATATTGATGCATCTCTTTTATTACTCCCTCAGCCTCCTTGTAGGTTTCAAACCCTTTTTCTAAAACCTCACCTACCTCCCGGTTCACTTTGTCTATCCATTTGTCAACCATCTCCGCCTTACCTCTAACTTGCACAAAATCATCAACCTCCTTTTTGCTTAGCAAAACAGGAGTCTCAATTGCTGCAACCTATTGTGACCTTGGAGAGGAGACACTCTTCAAGAATGAATGTAGCTGATCCAATTGAGCCTTAAGCTCATCTTTCTTTTGTTTGTCCTTGATCATCCTTGATTTTGTCGTTGAAGCCACCACATCAATCAGATTCATTTGTTGATTTCTAGTGGGTCTTCCCAAGTTAACAGTACTCAATTGATAGTCTATGAGCTGCATATCCCCTACCTCCTTTTCAATCATAGGCACGGCACATTCAACAACTATCTCCCCTTTATCTGTGAGTCTGGTAGAATGCAAAACTTTAGCCCTCTTCTTAGGCCTTTCCTATTCAATCTCCTTCATCATGTCCTCCCAATTAAGAGGTTGAGGAGGTGTTCTAGCTCTCTTCTACAAATCTAATTTCAACCATGTAGGAGCACTAGGAGTAGTCATCATCATGGAAGAGGAAGCAACAACTGTAGAGGATGGATGAACATTTACCTTAGGTTGAGAATCAACCTTTGCTTTTTCTTGTTGCTCCTGTAGCACATGCATCTGCACCAACTTCTCAACCTCTTCTCTATCTCTTTGTTCCATCTAATCCTTCTCTAACTTTTCTTTCTCTAAGGCCTCTCTTTCCAACCGTTCTGCCTCTACAGCTTTAAGTTTTGCAGCTTCAACCTCTTCTTCTTTTTGCTTCCTAACTAGCTCTTCGGCCTCCTTTTCTTTTCTTATCCTTTCAGTTTCTTCCTTTTCTATCCTTTCCATTTCCAAGGCTATGAGTTTCTTTTCCTTTTCCCTTTCTTCCTCAGCTTGCTGTTTCTTTACTAGCTCTTCAGCCTCTTTTTCTTTCCTTAGAGCTTCAGCTTCTTGTTCTTTCTGTCGAGCCTCCTCTGCAAGCTTCAATCTAGCAACCAGGGCTTCCTTTTCCCTTCAGTTTCTTGCTTTCTCCTCCTCGAGATCATGGATCTTTTGTATCAGTTCCAGCTTGTCATTTTCTACCTTGACCTTGATCTCATGCTCTTGTAGCCTCATTTGCTCCTCCATTGTATCAGTTGTTGTCTTTGTTTCAACTTCTTTTACCTTTGATTACTGTTGTTGAAGTAAAGCATCAACTTGTAACTTTTCCTCCATTTCCTTTTGTTTCTATACAGCAGCCCTTGCATCAGATTCTCTGGTAGCATCTTCAAATTGTTTCCATTGTTCTTCCTGTGTAAGAACCTGCTCAATAGTATGATCTAGAGGCACGTTTTCTTGCAAGTCCTTCTCTGACAGAGTTTCATCCGAGTCTGTCTCAATTTCTACCAGTTCTTCCTCCACTTCTTTCCCTTTAGTAGCTTCAGCCATGGCATAAAGTACTCCTTGAACTTCTTTACTTTTCTTTCTTGTGAGTGGGGCTTGTGCAGATGACTCACCCAATGCAAGCGTAGAAACAGTAGATTCAATTGGAACATCTCCCTCGGGTGTCTCTTCTTCTTCATCGACTACCTCCAACTTTGTTTCTTCAACATCAGGAGGAAAGAATTCTAATGGTTCCTTGGAAGGTGCATTTCTTTTAATCCTCTTATACCCTTTAGCTTTCTTGAGGATTGGTCCCTGAGGAGCTTGAGTTCTCATCATCAACCATTGCACACTTCTATCCAAGACTGTCCTTCCCAGTTTCTTAATATCAATTGTTTCTTCCTCATTCCAGTCTATTGGATCTAAATTTTTGGTGCCAATCTTCAAAGCTTCATATGAGGGATCTAATACAATTCCATCATCCACCAAAGTGTCAGGAATATTATCTTTAATACCCAGCTCTACCATAAGTGAGACTGGTAATCTCTCATAATTCTTCTTCCTTAAGTCATATTCATCCTACCTATCACACCAAAAATCCTCTAACAAATTAAAATGTCTAGTAAACACTGAAGGTAATAAAGCATACATCTTCTTCTTTGGATCAAAATACTTACGAGCTGTATACAATCCCAATTTCAATTGTATCAACTCATTACAAACCACCTTTGCTGCTTTCAAGTGTTGACAGCCATATTCCCCCAACTTCATGGGAAATTTATGGCATCCTGTCTTGTGCTTCATCCCAAATCTAGCATTGACTCCAATGGCTTGATATACAAATTCCATAAGCACTATTCTATTGCTGCAACATCTTGGAAGTAAATGGGGATGACCCTCAAAACCAAACAATCTGAAGTATGTAAATTTGGGGTATTAGATGTGCCAACTTCCCCATTCAGAAATGAATGCCATAGCTTCTTGGCTTTACCTGTATCTTGCATCTCCACTCAACTGGTTGATAACCACATATAAAAATTCATCATTGACTCTTCTGAAGTGAGTCTCAGCAACCTGAAGAGATGATCGTAGTGTTCCCATACCTTCCTTTGTCCATCCAAGACTCCCATGATACCTACTTTGTTTAATCCTAGGAAAATCCCTATTCTTGCTGCAGCATAGACCACATATGAAGTCATGAAGAAAGATTTGGTCTGTCTGACCCTTGTGAGCTGATCATGTATGGCATCAGAAACAATCATTGACCAATCAAATTGATAATCACCCTGAAAGATCACTTGAATAAAATGGAACATCCATTCCTTGAAATGGAAGGCATCCCTCTTCCCAAACACTCTGGACAGCATCAATATCAAATCAGATATCTCCTTCTTGAAGTCTGCCCTCTTTGGCTGGTTTGCCAGCTTGCTTAAAGACTTATTCTCGGTGCTTAACCATCTTTTGTTTAAATGAGACTTATTGGAGTCTTTGTGCTTACTGTATTTCTCCAATGCCTCAGCCTCAGTTAGCTGCACCAAATTATTGGGATCAAGAACATTAAATATGCTTTGGAACATCTGCGGGGTAAGATCTATAATCACATTATTCTGTGAATCCATGCATAATCTTGTAGCTGGATTATAAGTACTAGCCACTGTACATATCAACTCCGGACACTTAACTAATAAACGAAACACAGTGATATGTGCAAGACCGGAGTCAACAATCCTTTGAGTTCTCCCTGTCAAGTTTGCCCTTTCTGCAAAGGTCTCTTCATGTAATTCTTCAAAGCTATACTGGCCCAGATTAGTATTTGTGATATCTGACCAGTTTGATTCCACCTTGCTCGCCTTCACCACCGGATTCCTATGATCATACCTCGATGTATAAGGTAGCTGTTTTGGTTTCACCTTCTTGATTTTCGGTGCTGTCTTTGATGTTCCAGCCGGTTGATTCCTTCGAGCAGCCTCTTCTGACGTTCCTGACATCTCTCAAATCTCCTGCGAGCAAACCTTTAATTAGACCTTCAAATAAATCATCATAAAACATGTTTTAAAAACATACCTATTACATATACATTGGAGTCAGAACCAGACAAAAGCTCAAAACAAGCGCTTTTACAAAACTGGCGGACTCGGAGCAAAAACCAATATAGGAACTTCACCTAATAACAAACGGGCTTGGAGTCAGAGTCAAGGAGATTATCAGAATCGGGGTCGGAACAAAAATCGGATTTAGTTTTCTTTGAATTTTACTTTTCATATTCTATTTCCATTCCGCCTCCGCCTCCGATTTGGTCATTGTTATTTCGACAAAAGACTTCCCACTATACGCAGAGCCAGACACAGGATGAAAACGGAATTGATAACCTTCACAAACAAAATTCTTAAGTTCAGGATCAATTCCGATCCCGCCTTCGCCAATTATCACATACTTCAAGACAACCTTTTAGAACTCGGAATCGAAAAATGAGATAGAAATGGAATTGATAACTTTGGTAAAAACAAAACTCTTATGTCCATACCCATTCCAATCCCGCCTCCGCCTATGCTAATCATGACATCATCAAATTTATTCATTTTCATCATAACTTCATGATTAAACCTAGGTCGCCATAAAATGGCAAAGGAGCTTAAAAACTCTACCCTCATATGACCGTGGGGAACAATTGTATTTTAGGGCCATCTATTTAAATCTTATTTAAAGTAATTGTAGAGACCGACGAAACCCTAATCTAACAAACTTAATAAAACCGGGGCATAGGTTTAAAACCCTACCATTCTCCCAAACGACGAAACCCTAATTTAAACAATAAATCTAATTTACCTTAACTCACTGTAAAATCCCTAATCTACCTCACTGTAAATTCTCTATCTAACTCACGCCATAATAAAAACCTTTAATCTAATCTAATCTACTGCAAATCGAAAACGACACGACACGATCACAATTAAGACGTGAAAGCGACAATGCCCTAAAATAGAAAGAAACGACACGATAAAACAAGACAACAAAGATTTAAAGCAAAACAAACAAGCCAAAACAAGAACCTGCTCATTCAATCACATCGATGATCATAAAATTTCTTTAAAACACAATGATTGAACACACGAGCAGATACAAAGCAAAACACAACAAGGAAATAAACAACGAACAACAAAGATAAAAGACCTACCTCAAACGCAAACAAAGCCATGCTAACTTTCTGAATTGATTCGCACCCAATATCCCTTCTCTATCTCGATCAATTTGCTCAAACGAACTCTGCTATTGCTCTTCGCGCTCTCAAACTTGTGATAATAACAATAATGATCGGCTTTAACCCTTAATAAAGAAAAATATGTGAATTTCTACCTACATCGGCAACCACTATTAATGCATTAAAATGCAGTAAAGGCGGAGTCAGAACTGTAAGAGAATGAACACTAGTCTGCAGTCAAAAAGTCAACGACAAAAATTGGCGGGGATGGAACTAAAATGGAATCAGGATCTTAAACTCATAAAATTTCCAAACCTTATTCCCATTCCAACTCCGCGTCCAACAACTAAAAACAAAACAAAAACAAAAACAAAAAGTTAAGTAAAAGACCAACCTAATAAAACAAAACACAAAAACCGAGACAAAACAAACATTAAAAGGGAGCGGAGGCGGGATCAGAATTGAATTTGATTTTGCAAATTTTGATAACAACCATTCCAATTCCCACTCCGGCTCCACTTCCGTCGAAGACCAAAAACAAAGGCAAAGAAAAGACCGTCAAGATAGAACCAAAAACAAGCTTCAAAAGAACCTTCATAACCCAATTCAACTCCGGTTCTGATTTCGACAGAGAAAACAAAGAAAAACAAAGTATTGGAAAAAGTAGACTCCAAACTTTGTTTCAAAAACAACTAAGTACAAAAAAACACAAAGGGGGGCCCATTTTGACCAAGGCAAAAGATGGGGTGGTTATGCAAGGCATAACAGGAAGGTTTAACATCCTTACCTTACAGTTTGTTGTTGTCCTGAGCTGTGTTTGTAAAAATAGCTTTAAGAGGGTCAACTATAATATCACTAGGCACTCTCCTTTTAGCCAAGGCAGACTGTAAAAAATCTGTTTGTCCTAGAATAGCTAAAGAGTCCCACATGGTCATTTTCACATTCATCTTTTTCATGTTTTCAACAATGTTGAAAGGTGCAACAACACTTACCTTTTGATGGTTCTTTGCACCAGCAAGGTCCGCTTGCAAGTGTGGTTGTTCCTTAGCAGCTCCTTGAGGATTCCTTTGCAAAATGTGAGGCACTTGGGATGTGGATGGTTCTGCAACTTCTTTTCCTTTGCTTGTTGATTGCTCAACCTCAAGGGCTCTCTTCTTGTCTCTTATGTTTGCTGCAATTGGAGATTCATCCCTACTCACTCCATAGAACTCCTCTCCCTCCCAATTCAGGAAAGTGGCATCACTTGGAGGCTGATCCTGCTGTTGTGGAGCTCCATCAGTAGGTATACTAGGTTGTGAACTTGAGGCATTCTGCACTATCAATGCTTGGTTGATGACTCCATTACAGCACGTGGCTTGATCATGAGGTTGGTTGCAAGGAAAGCACCACTCATAATCTGTTGTGAGGTTGTTTTGAACAGGGACAAGGTCCCTAGCTGCACTAACATGAGCTAGAGCATAAGGCTAAAAAGGCTTTGGATTTACGTTTTGTTTTGCACCTTGATAATTGCCTTGGTATGGCTGTCTGTTGCCTTGATACTGTTGACATTAACCCTGGTATGGCTGATTTCCCCGTTGATTATGTTGCTAGTAAGGTTGTCTACTTTGGAATTGTTGCTTCTTTATGCTTACCAACTCATTTCCAAAGGTCTGCAATATATTTTTGATCATTTACTGACTATTTTTTATCTCCTGCAACTCTTGAGAAGGACCTGCAACAGTTGTTTCTTGGCTGGCAGCAGTTGGTAATGTTGGAATAGTTGGAAAAGGAGCAAAAGGAGGTATTTGTAAAGGCATGAAAGACTAAATTTCTGGAAAAATAGGCATTGGTGGTCTAGGTGCTATTTTTCCAGCCTAAATTAAGCTATTCTCTTCCCTAATTGCTACATCATATGCATCAGGTAAGGAAACACCCCCCATTGATTGTATCATAATGAAGATGTCACTGTTGAGGGCTCTTAAATTGTATAAAAATGCATACTCAGGATAAGGCCTTACCGTTTCAAGTATTTTGAACCACGTCCTCTGAAAACGAAAGTTGAAATCAGTCATTTTCTCTTGAGGAGCTCTTTTAATCATTGTCAGTTGCTCAACCAAAGACAAGTGGTATGATTTTTCTTGGAATTACTTATGTAGCTTGTCCCCTAAATCATCCCAAGTGGCAATTGTACCAACAACTAGGCCCCTAAACCACTGTAAAGCCTTTCCTTTGAACGAAGCAGCAAGTAACCTCATAGCTACATTCTTCTGTGTGATTTGATGAACCCCACACAAGGAAGCCACATCTTTGATATGCTCAATCGGGGTTGTCTGGTCTTCTCCTATGAAGAATGGCAAGCTCTTCAAGGCAGTCATTGGTATGTCATCATGTTGTGCAAGGTTTAATGGAGTGCCTCCATTAAAAGGTATAAATGGTTGATTCCTTTCCATTTGAACAACTGGAGGTGGGGTAGCTTGAACAGGTACAATAACTAATACAGTTACCTTATGAGGGTTGCTTGAAGATGAACCTATTATTCTATAACTTGATGAAGTAGAATGAATATTACCCTACCTCTTGGGTGGTCTACCTCTCCTCCTTGGTGGCGAGAAAAAATATTCTGGTCTAGCACCAGGTGGTGTTGATTGAACTCTCTTTGATGGAGGGTTTTTTTTTGTTGCTCTACCTTATCTTCTGGGTGGTGACAACTGCAACAACTTGAAATCCTTGGAGCTCCTTGTCTATATCCTTTTCATAAAACTGTAAAAACACTAGCTCTATTGTTCTTCACTTCATGGAGTCACCAAATATGCTTCAATAACCTCTTGAAAAGTCTGAAATCTACTGGTTGCACATCAAAACCAGCAAACAACTAGAAATTTTTGTACTGTCTTGATTCAACAATCCCACCGGGTGTGCCAAAACTATTTTCTCTGAATTATTGAACACCAAGTTCAAAAGGGTGCAATTTCAATAGATAACAATTGTAATAGCCTCAAGTGATGAATCATAGGAGTATGTTCCCCAAAATTATGTATCTGAGGATAGGTCTGAGGGATATTTTCCTTTTGACAAAGTATATGAGCAAAAATATCAGTGGTATACTCCATGTAGCTATATATTAGAAAGTGAATCTGAGGGATACTCTCCCTTAGACTATCTGAATAGTCATTCCATGTAAACTCAAGGATATTGAAATCCTTTTTAATCAATGAAAAACATGTTTTGGAAAAACTTGTGTATAAGTTCTTTATGGAATTCCTTATATGAATGGTTTTTCTTTAAAATTCTTTTAGAATGTTAAGTAAACTTTCTTAGATCTAATTAAATGAAACCTCTAGGTATAACTATTCTTGTGAAAATGGTTAGGACACGAACTAACATTGGGGGAAGTCAAGAAGCTGGTCAAGGTACTGAGAATGTTGAAGCTAAGTTGGACCACATCTTGGCTATAATAGATGAAACAAGAATAAGGATAGGAAACCTCAAACAAGAGGTAAGGGGGAAAAAAAGGGAGGAACAAGAAGTTCCAAATAATGATGAGGAATTTCTTAACAATGAAGAAGAAGGGGAGAATTCTCGTGATCACACCCATTCTAGTGAACGTGAGGATGAGGAGTCACAATCAAGGTTAGATGGAACTAAAAGGAAATGATTGGCCAATAAGCTATCTCATGACATGAGGAAGATCACGCCTCCAAATTTTGAAGGTAGTGCTATTGGGGATGCAGCTGAAGCATGGCTTACAGATATGGAAAAATACTTTGAGATTAGGAATTACTTTGAAGTCACTAAAGCCATTTGGGAAGCTTTTTAATTGGCTGGTGAAGAATCCAACTGGTGGATGAATAAGAAGATGGAGCTAGGGCTCAATTCCTTGAGGCTAACATGGAGTGAATTTGTAGAGATTTTCAAAAAATGATGGTTACCACAAGTCTTCTATGATTAAAAGCTCATTGATTTCTAAAATCTGAAGCAAGGATACTCTACAGTGAATGAATATTGGGAAAAAGTTCACTCACCTCCCGAGGTACGTACCCATATACCAAAAGGATGAGCGATTCTGAATAAGAAAGTTTATTATGGGTCTCAATACCCAAATAGGTGGTGAAGTATATGTGCATGGTCCTACAACCATGGAATTGGTGTATGAAAAAGTTATTAAGCAGGAACAAAAGCTTAAGTCTATTTCAAACTACTGGGAAAGGAATAGAAAGAATTTTAATTTGGCGTAGGCTAATCAAACTTCAAAGAGGCCTAGTGAAGGGTAAAGTTTTGAAAAGCAAGGGGACAAGGGGCCTTGGAAAAATTGGAATGAACCAAGAAGGGGCTTAAAAGGAAGCAACAACAACTACAACAACTTCAACAACAATGCTAGTGGGAATGTTAGTAACTCTGAAAGACCTACGAAAAAGAGGGGACTAGTGAAAGGATGTTTTACATGTGGAGGAGATCACTTTGCTAATTAATGCCCTGATAGGCCGACTGGATCACAACCACGTGGGAATCCTCTTCCTCCGCAACAAGCTACATTCTAGTAAAGGATACATGCTACAATAGACAATTGGCAAGCAAAGTACCAATTTACTCTAATAGAAGTCTCAAGTACTTTGTCTAGCACTCCTATCTCAGTTTTAATAGATATTGGTGCCACAAAAAAAAAAAATTCTCCTAGAATAGCAAGTCAAATGTCTAGAAAGGTTTGTTTTATGGAAAAATCTTGGGTTGTTGAATATGTAAACCAGACAAGAGCTTAAGTAAGTCAATATCTATTCAAAGCAAGGGTTGAACTTCCAAGCTTCTCTATGGAGGTGAATTTGTACGTAGCCCCCTTAGGTTCTTATGATGTCATCTTAGGGATGAGTTAGTTATGGAAGCATAGGGACAAAGTGGATTTCCATGCTAAAATCATAGTGCTTAGATGATCTAGGTAACCTAGTGTCATTGCAAGGAACACCTAGGGAAGTTAAACTATGGTAGATTTCAACTGTGCAAATGCATAGGGCAAAAAATAAAGGTTGTCAAGTCTTTGTAATAAAAATGGAAAAACTTGATGAATAAAAGGAAGTCATTATTCAAGACGATGTTATGTATTATGAACCTCAAGATCTCCAAGAAATTGAAAAAGGAGAGGTGGTGGAAATAAGGAAAATAGATATGGAGAAATATCCCATCCTACAAAAAATTGTGGATGTATTTCCAAATGAATTACTTGGATTGCCTCCCAAGAGAGTGTTTGATTTCTCCATTGATATAGTCCTTGGGTTGGAACCTATATTGAAAGTACCATATAGGATGACCACAATATAATTAATGGAGTTAAAGGCACAATTAGAAGAATTGTTGTCTAAAGGACTAATAAGACCCAGTGTTTCACCCTAGCCAACACCAATGATCTTCGTGAAGAAGAAAGATGGTACACTGCACTTGTGTATTGACTATTGGTTGCTTAACAAAGCAATAGTAAAGAATAAGTATTTGTTGCCACGTATTGATGATCTCTTTGATCAAATGCAGGGAGAAGCAGTGTTTTCGAAGATTGATCTACGTTCTAGTTATCATCAACCAAGAATCAAAGACGAAGAACTTTCAAAACTAGATACAGTCATTACAAGTTCATAATCCTACCTTTTGGACTCATGAATGCACTAGCAACATTCATGAACCTAATGAAAAATGTATTTAGGGACTGCTTGGATAGGTTTGTGTTGGTCTTCTTGGAAGACATCTTAATCTACTCCAAGAATGAAGAACATCACAAGCATCTAGAGATTGTTCTCCAACGATTAAGAGAGCATAAGTTGTATAAGAAACTCTCAAAGTGTACCTTCTTCCAAAAAGAGGTACAATATTTGGGTTATGTAATTTTGGAAGATGGGATTGCAGTTGATCCAACAAAGATAAAAGCAGTGCTTGAGTTGTCGATGTCTAAGAATGTGCCGAAAGTTAGAATTTTATGGGTCTAGTTGGGTATTATCGTAACTTTGTTGTAAAATTTTCGAGAAGATATTTTCCCATCACATCCTTACAAAGGAAAGGGAAGAGGTTTGAGTGGATAGAGAAATGTCAAGCAACATTTCAACTACTCAAGGAGAGGTTGACCAGGACTTTTATACTAAAGGTACCAAATCCCAATGGTAACTTTATTATTATCACTGATGCTTCAGGTGAAGGTTTGGGTAGAGTGTTAATGCAAGAAGGGTGATTCATAGCTTATGAGTCAAGGAATCTAAAGCCTTATGAACAAATTTATGCTTTGCATGATTTGGAGTTAGCAGCAATTTTTCATGCAATACATTTGTGGAGATACTATCTGTTAGGGAAACCATTTGAACTCAAGACCAATCATCATGGTCTCAAGTATTTTTTTACCCAACCTAATCTTAATGCAAGGAAAAGAAGGTGGTTGGAACTGATATCTGACTATGATTTCAACATCAGTTATATCAAAGGAAAGTTGAATCAGGTTAATGATTCTCTAAGTCGTAGGAGGCATATCTTCTCGATGATATCAACCCAAACTGACTTTAAAGGTCAAGTTTTTCAAGCATCCAAGGGTGACGAGTTTTATGAACAATTCAGGCAAGCATTGTTGGATAATCCGCAAGATCAAAGGTACGAGGGATATCACTTAAAACCTAATGGTTTATTAAGGTTTAAGAGGAGAATTTATGTACCTAATTCTAGAGAGTTAAGGAACTTGGTATGGAAATAAGTTCACAATGCACCATATTCAGGACATCCCGGTGTAACCAAGATGTTGGCTGATGTAAAGCCATTATTTTTTTGGAAGGGTATGAAAAGGGATGTTGCAAGGTTTGTAGCAAGTTGGTTAGAGTGCCAAAGAGTGAAGGCAAAGCATCATCATCCCACAAGTCTTTTATATCCACATGAAGTTTCAGAAAGTAAGTGGTAAGTCATTAGCATGGATTTTATGCAAGGTCTTCCAATGTTGAGGAATAAGCACAATGCCATTCTAGTAGTGGTGGACAAGGTCACTAAAGTGGATCACTTTATACCAGGAAATCTGATTGATGGAGCTCTTATAATAGCTTAGAATTTTGTTTAAAAAATATTTAGATTGCATGGGATTCCTATAAAAATTATATTTGACAGGGATGCTCATGTGACATCTAGATTTTGGAAAACCTTGTTTTCTCACTTGAGATGAAATTGAACATAAGTTTCGCATATCTTCTGAAATTGGATGGACAAATTGAAAGGGTAAGCCAAGTATTAGAAGACCTACTAAGGATGTATTGCGTGAATCAAAAATACAAATGGGAAGATTACCTACCATTGGTTTAGTTTGCATATAATAACTGTTATCATTATGTGATCAAGATGGCTACATTTGAAGCATTGTAGGACATGAAATGTCAAACTCTTATGAGATAGGATAAGCTAGAAGATAGGATAAGCCTTGAGCTAGAGATATTATCAAAAATAGAGGAGCAAGTTGGTATTATTAAGCAGAGGTTAGCAGAAGCTAATGATAGGCAGAAAAGTTATGTTGATGCCAAGCGGGTACCCAAAAATTTCTCAATTGGAGAAAAGGTTTTGTTAAGGGTCAAGCCTCACAAGAGTTCTATCAAGTTTGGAAAGTCATCCAAACTAGCTCCACACTATGTAGGTCCTTTTGAGGTTCTTGAAGAGATCAACCCTATAACATATAGGATTACCTTGCCACCAGATCTTGTCGGGATGCATAATGTCTTTCATGTCTCATATATTAAAACGTTTATACCAGGCGATAACCATGTTATTGATTGGAATGCTTTACATGTATAGGACCCAGGAGTGGTATCAATCAAGCCTCTCAAGATTCTCGAGACACGTAAGCTATAATTACATAATAAAGAGGTTCTGAAATGCAAGGTCCAGTGGGATTAGTATGCAAAAAATTCTACCACTTGCGAAGACTATGCTAAGATGAAGCAAAAGTTTGCACAAGTCTTGCTAGATTTTGAAAACTCTTCAAAAATAATGATGTTTAAAGATGTTTTTTGTTTTTTGTTATGTCCATGTCAATACTTAATAATCATCAGGGACGATGATTCACAGGGGGGAATATGTTACACCTCATGTGTTATTACCTATTTACTATTACCTTGTTTGGTTAAATTTCTTAAATATATGAATGTGTTTTATGAATCTTGAATGGAAATATGATGAATGAATAATTGATGCAATTTGAAATTTTATAATGATTCTATCTATGAAATGCATGATGCATATGATTATGTTGTGATCAACTAACTATTGTTATTATGTGCTAAGTTGAATGTAGGAATGGGTTCAAACCTCCGGAAGAGAGGGGAAGTATCACTCAGGATAAGAATTTGGTCTAGTAACCCTTAATGAGCCTAACTAAGCATTCACACACTCACATCCTATTTGGTCTATGTTGAGTCAAGTTGGTTTTGGGAAAAGGTAAGTAATCTTTGGTTTAGATGTGAATGTTGTGTTGGGTTGTGATTTTGCCCTATGAATGTTGTGATTGAGGAATGTGATTAAGTCTTGATGTCGAGTGAAAGTCCTTCCTTGTGTGTTTATTGTTATGTTAATGAGATATATGCATAAAATGTATATATGTATGTGTCTACAATAAACTCAAACATGCGAGTGAATACGTACATAAACATATGTAGGTAGATGTACCTATGCATGCTCATGGATGGATTACCCATATGCATGGGATTACCGATTGGACTAAGGTGACATATGTATATGTCAATCAATGGATATGAGAGTATGAGTGTTTTTGTAAATATATTAAAATAATATTATGTATCTAATCATACATATATATTAATATATATTTTTATATAATTATGTATATATATAATATATATATGTAATGTTATTCGATATATAATATATGTTTGATAATCGACAATTAATATATTTGATAACTATGTGAAATGAGTATATGTATTAAAAAGGGAATATATATACATATTATAATATAATTTATAATCATTTGAGATATTTCTAAAGCGCTATACATAGCATTATGGCTGATTATAGAAAGCAATTTAAATAAAGCATGGGCGCATAAGGCATTTCCTTGTAAATGCATTGCAAAGTAGAAAACTATGCATAAAGCAAACCAAGTCAACCAAGTCATGCATGAAACTAGAGGTGTGGTGTCTAAAAGTTGCAAAATAAAGTTAATGCAATTTTTAACATTGTGGAAATAGTCTAAACCACACTAGTTTAAAGAGGCGCCAACATATGAAATGTGGCACCAATGCAGAAGTAAATGAATTGCATAAGAAGTCTTTTGTTTGCACCCAGGTCTGGAAAAGCAATATCATAGCAATGTGACTCAGTCAAAGTAAACTTGGTAGCAATATAAGAAGGAATTCAATATGTAAACCAAATAGGAAACTTGCTAGTTAGCTTGTTGTTCATTTGACTCATTAAAAGAGTCTTGTTGTCCCTTGAAACAAGTCAACTCAACCATTTAAAAGATGAGGATTGTTATGTGTTTCAAACCTATAAGTTAGTTTGATGTGTCGTTGCATGAGTATGGAAAGGTGGCAGAAATATTGACTTGTTTGTAGCCTTTGGTTGCTAACAATTTAGTATAAATAGAGGTGCTCATTCTATCAATTGCTACACTTTTCAATCTGATTATCTTGTTGTTATTCTTCTATGATTTCTATGCTAGTAAGTTGAGAGCTTGAGAGTTTGAGAGTTGTTTTGTTATTTTACATTTGGGATTGTTGAGAGAATTAGTGAGAGGTTAGAAGAAGGAATTAAGTTGATCTCGGAGGAAGTATCAAGGGGGCTTGATGAATTGAGCTAGGAAGGGAGTTTAATCAATTGGAGCTTTTATACAGGCATTGCTAATTTCTATACCTTTGTCATTTATGTTGGAAATGTTAAATAGTTTTGTTTACTATGTTGGAAAGGAATGGTTTTGAATATGTTGTGATGCTTGTATATGCTTGCATGTTTCTTGGTTGTTTATTATGTTGGAGAAACCTATCATATTGGTTTATATTTATATAGATATGTATATACCCTATATATGGGAGTTTGTAAGAATGCAATGTATTTATACTATACATAGTTGTCATCGCTATATGTAGGATTTCTCTACTATAAGTATGTAGCTCAAAGTAAGAAGTTTCTAGATTTAATTTGGTAGTAAAGTCATTTTGATTATGAGTTGTTAAGTGGGTTATTCATGGGGTTAGTCTAATCCATGGGAAAGGGGGTAATCTAGATATAGAGTATGAATGGTCATAAAACCAAATCGAGCTAAGAAGGTAGGTGAAATAGATTACTCTTGCTCGAAATACTAGGTGATGAATTATTTGGCCAAATTAGTGTAAGTAGCCACTGTTTACACTATTAGTTCACTCTGATCCAAGTTTACATACTAGGCAAGGATATTCATACCTGTAGGTTGTAGCCACTATATGGAAGCTCTAGATATGCAAGACACAACACCATGCTCAAAAAAGGCTAAGGTTATGAGGTTACCAAACCAATCTCTTCGTCGAAGGGTAGGGCCATCATACTAGTTTGGTAGATGTGTGAGGGACCACAATAAATCCATGGTTGGCAAAAAAAACACTTGTGTGATGCTTCTCCTCACATAGTTGGTGGCCAATATTTGAGGAGGATATTCTAGACCATTTGTAATTTCTATATTCAATAAGCTTGTTGAAGCTATGTATGTAAACGTGTATCCATCTCTATGTAAATTTTAAATGTGAAATATCATATTGAGATTATGTATCATCAACACTTGTATGAATTTATTTTTCAAATATGCATTTATTTTTCAAATATGCATTTATGTTTCAAATATGCATTTATTTTTCAAAGGAAAATATTTTTTTTTCGCTCTTAAGGGTTAGATGCATAAACTATTCACTTGTGGGTAAAACATAGTAAAATTACCAAGTAGAAGAATGGGAATGTTACATTTTCTCTCTCTCTCTCTCTCAATTGATTCTAATTACCTTGATCTTGATCCACTTTTTTGTTACAATAATTTATACCCACCAACATGTCCTTGATCATATTATTACCCTTTTATATCAAGTTTTATCTTGCTCTTTCTATGATCATACAATGGTTTGTGTTACCCAACACTCTTCCTTCCCTTAATTTTTTCCTTGTGTTATTTCTAAGATCTTTCATTTCCCCCTCTCCTACATCTTCTTCTCCTTCTCTTTCCCATGACACTTATTATACTTCTCTAACCCATTCTTCTTCATTTCTTTCTAATTTTAATATTTACCACAAATCTTTATTTGGATACGATGATGCATATGTTTCTCTTCTCCTTGCTCTTCTCCCTCCTACTACACCTTCTATAGTATATGATAATGATATTCCTAATTTTACTTATTTCTCTTCAACCACGTGTTTCCACTCCATGAATTCATATAATATAACGAGGCACTCTTACTATCTTATGTATTCTTGATGAATTTACTCCTATAGTTTCTAGATCATATTTCCATTCTAAAGATATTTATATTGATTCTCATTTGGTACCTATAGTGAGCCTTCCCATGATAAAAATGAGATTCATGTGCTTTATGATGACCATATTTTTCATGAACCTCATTGGCACAATAATACAACTTGTACCAAGTCTTCTTTCCCTTCTCTTACACATATTCCTTTTGATAACAAGGATATTTATTATGATGAAAGAGAACAATAAGTCATCATAAATCATCTTTAAATATCACATTGGTTACATTCTATTATAAGGACTAAAACATTACTCCTTCTACTTATGATTTCCATATACATGATGTATTTACCTCTACTTCTTATTATTTCAACTCTTTTTATATACCTGTATTTTTTAATGATGGAGATCCTACATTACATCTGAAATATTTTCTAGATTCTATGTATGATAGTCATCATGAGTTAACAAATGATTTTATTGATCACTTTGCACATATAACTCAAATGCATTCTTCCCTTCCTTGTATAACACAATGACTAGTTGTATTTTATCTTCTCGCAACTTGGCGTAAATAATTACACATATGGTTAAGGATCCTAATGGAACATGTGTATACATAAATAAGAAAACACTAGTCTCCTTCCTTTCTCTAGTTCAAACATTTAATATGCAATGTTTTGTTCTTGTGCTTCTATTATTTTTGCTTGTAAGATTGTTGTATGTGGAGATCTTTTTCTCCTCCTTCCTAACTAATTCAAACACAAGTAGTGGTACATGTTCTTCCCCACTTTCCCACCTCTTTTATCCCTCCTTCTTATCCTTTTATCATAAAGGGGACATTTCCTAACATGGATTATCATGTAGTGAGTGATATAAATGATAATCAAAGTAATAGGAAGAACTTATTGATCCCAAATTATCTTATTTTTGGCACTATTAATTTTTCTCCTCTATTTATTCTCACTTATGAGAATCCTAAAGAGTACAGTCTCATGAAAATACAAGTTGTGTAGGCTAAGATCTCACTTTAAGACTATATCCCAACTTGTTCTTCATATAGGGACATAGTTTAACATGCTTTGTGGAAAATTATCATCCCATCTAATGTTAGGCCTACCAAAGTGGATTTTATGCTTGAATACATCCATGACATATCCTTTCCTTATTTTGAGTTTCCTCCTCTTTTCATTGTGGTACCATAATCAAGCAAGCTCTTCTAGATAATAATTTTGGTCTTAACATACATACCAAAAAATTTCTTATAAAATATTAAGATTTATACTTTGTAACTACATATATACAAATTTTTAGAAAAAAGTTGAGTTTATAATAAGGAAGACCCATAACACTATTTATCTACCAATAATTACTAGCCCTATCATACTTTCCATGATATTCCATATCATACCTATACAACTATCTTATAATATTTTCCTTTGTGATTCACGACATGTGAGTCATCCTTTCTAATCCTCATCGATCCCTAAAGTTATCATATAACAACTAATATTACACTATATTCATTGGTGAAGTCCCTTTTCAATGCAATCAAGTGGTAGATTCTTATGTTCTCTTTAACCCTCAATCACATTTTTCTTCTACTATCTCCATTTTTGCACTAATAATCTACTACTCCTTTTGATGATGGAATCTCTCTCAATGTTCTTCCAAAAATTTCTCCTTCTTTTGATTCACCTTCAAATGATGTCAAGTACTTTCCTCTTCCTCTTTTAAATCTTCAAGTCCTCTTTATTAAAATTTACTTGGTGATAATCAGGGTTCTTTAGACTTCACCCTTTCTTATCCACATGAACATACATTCAACCCCAAGGACTTTACTCTCATTGTCTTAAATATAAATCTCCATAGAAATTCATTTTCTTTCCCTCCTACTCAACATGCTCCTCCTCCTCCTAATGATCCATTATATTCTAGTTCTAATGATTGTAAATAGGATGGTAAGGGGTTTTTGAATTTCACTCCTTCACAAGTGAATATAAAGTTAGCCTCGAGGAATTTGATAGTCCATTTTGTACACTAACCCTCACATTCATAGTCAACCTCCTTAGGCTCATTCCTCTTCTTCTTCCTCACCAACGAGTAGGTATTTGGTATCAATTCTTATTCAGTTGTATCTATTGGTGAGGATCCTCCTTTCTCTTTGTTTGAACTTGAAAGATTCTATGAAAGAGGGTTTTCTTTTTTAAACTAATAACTATAAAGGAAAAGGCCTTGGCCCTTGTAAAGATGATATTATTAAATATATTAGACTTAAATTATATCTCTATAAGATGGTCTTGGATATTGTTATCCTACATGTTCTTACTACATCTCCCCATTCTTGTCATGTTTATTTCTACTCCTTGAGATTATATGGTTAAGTTATATGTTTACACGGTCTTCTCTATTTCTCATGGGTCAAGTACTTTCCTATCCTTCAAGGGTATTCCCAAGTACCCTTTTCATCTTGTCAAACCAATCTTCCTAGGGAGAATCTTTACCCTTTATTTTCTCCACAATCCCTCTCCCTCCATCTCCTCCAACCGAATGAGGACACTTATCCTTCTCTTATTTGTTGGTCCAAACATGGGTTTTTCCTACCTAGTTTACCCCTTGTAGTGTGAACAAGGTACATTATCCAACTAGTTCCTACTTAGTAAATTTTCACACATGTTCACATGTTAAGTTTACTTAGCGAGTTAGGAATATTTCTAGAAGTCTTAGTTGTCATGTGATCTTATCTTGTCTTATCCCCTAGTTGTCACATGGCATAATATTAGGAAACTTGTCATCATCCTAGTAATTTCTATCTCCCAACTTTGCCTATGTAAGAAAGGTCTCATTTGTACATTGTGTTGCATTGAAAATTTTGTATTGATCACATCTAATCTCTAATATTTTGTATCCATTATTAGAAAATTTATGTTATTTCTTTTCTCTCTTGTAGATTTGGTTTTGCAGGTGATCTTAGGAGCTTGATTCCTTGAGTTACTCTAGCATTATCTTCCTGTGGACCCCATCCATCCATTTTTATAGCTAAAAATCTAAAAATTGGATGTCATCCTAAGTTATTTAATCAATCTTCAAATGCAACCTTATGTTGTTGGTAAGAGTACTCACATATCAACATCCTTGAGCACAAGCACTATAGCATCGTGCATCAAGGGTTAATTTGGTGAGATATTTTGTGGATTTTTATCATTTTTTGCTAACTATTATACTTAATCACAAGTGTTTCTTGTATTTTAGGTAGAATAGGTTAGTATCATTTTAGCTTGTTCTTGCATCCTCAAAATACCATGTATGCACTTATAACCATTACATAACTTTGGCCAAATATTTTTTTATAAGTCACGTGAAAATATGGGTTATTTATTCACAACACTAATATCTCTTGCTTGAATCATCCAAATTAACCATAAAAGAAAACAAAATTTATAGACCAACATATTGGTAATATAATTTAATCAATCATTTACCATATTCTTAACATACTATACCCTTGAGTTGGTTTGATCAATTTACATGTTTTGATTAGAACCAAGATACAATTTTTAAAAGAGAACCAATTGAATCAATACAATATCTACATATGTAAAATCTACATTTATATCTTCTTGATTATACAAAACAAAATGCTAACAAATACTACACAACTCTATAAATTCACATATTAATTTATTTTCTATGATAAGTTTATATCTAGGCATACTGATAATGTCATGCAATGCATATTGTTGGAAATTACATGTTCAAACTAATAAATAAATTATATATAAATCTGAATTCCCTTATACACATATGTGTGTTTACATACATTAGGAGATCATTTCATGTATAAAATATATGCACGAAGTGCATATATTCATTTTTTGTAATGCCTCATGAAAATATAAGTTAAGAAACAATATCATGTCTCGATGATGCAATTCCTATATATGTACAAAGTGCATGATTCATTTGATAAAATGATAGAAATTACAACCATAAATTGCAATATGACAAAAAGCCAAAGGTTTACAACTACAAACTATATGATGGAAAATAAAAGGTTTACAACTACAAATTGTGTGAATAAATGCAAAATTAGTATAACCTCAATGATATCTATTAAGGTCATAATAAATCATAAATAATAATGATAATACCAGTTCAAATGCTTAGAAATTCATGAATGCATTTAGCCCAGCTCTACAAGGGAATTGGAATGACCTTGCCTCGTCATTAACAAAGTTTTTAAGTATTTATAAAATAACAAGAAGCATGAAAACATCCATTTGGCATAACCGATTCCAACTTCTCTTATTAGACATGAAATATGGAGAATTAACAATGAGATCTATTTGAAAGGTTTGTTTGTTGGTGTCATATATATGCATGTGTGTGTGTATGCATACATATATATATATATACACACATATATATACATATATATACACACATATATATACATATATATACACACATATATATACATATATATACATACATATATATACATACACACACACACACACACACACACACACACACACACACACACACACACACACACACACACACACACACACATATATATACATACATACACATATATATACATATATGTGTGTATTTATGTATGTATATATACATATTTTTCTTTTCTAATTTTATTTGATAAGGGCATTGAAGTTGTGCATGAGTTTTGGTTTGCAATTATATTCCATTTTTATGGATTATTGTTGTAGTTGGGCATGCGAGTAAAGGAGAAATTTTGAAAGTATTTTGGAGCAATAAGTTGCTTGAGTTATTTCTCTCTTGGAGTTGCACTTCAGTACTTTTGTGGGATTACAAATAATCAAAATAATCTTATTTTGTATTTAACTATTTAGTTTATACATACATACATGTATATACATATGTGTATACATAAAGATACATAGATACATATACATATAAATATATGCATATATAATATGTATATATATGTATGCATATGTACATCTATATATGTATGTATATGTATATATGTGTATGTGTATGTATTTATGTATTTATGTATGAGAAGAAAGGATAAATTTTGAAAGTATTTTGGAGAAATAAGTTGTAAGTTATTTCTCTTTTGGAGTTACATTTAAATACTTTGGTGGGATTGAAAATGAAAATAATTACAAAAAATATTATTTTGTATTTAATTATTTGGTTTCATTTACAACTATTTTAATCACTTAAATATAAATATACATGTAGTTATTTTATTTGTATAACTACACCCAAAGTACAACTTGTGCAAGCTTACAACTTATTGCTCCAAAATACTTTCAAAATTTATTTTGTATTCGCATGCCCAACTACAACAATAATCCACAAAAATGAAATAGAAATTCAATCCAAAACTCATGCTTGAATTCCATGCCCTTACCGAAGAAAATTGTTAAAGAAAAATGATAAAAATAATATCTTAAAATCTACACATTAACTCTCATGCCCCTATAGAACAAACTCGATGAAATAGTGCCAAAAAAAGAGGCAAGTTTGGCATATCAAGGTTGAGGGCATAACCGAGGATTTATTGAAGGAAGAATATTTTTGTTCTAAAGAACTTTCTAAATGGGAACTTTATGAAGAGCTTAAATTTAGAAACATAAAACTCATTGATGGGCCTAGGAAATAACTATTTTTCTTCCTTTTAGTTTATATCTATCTGACAAAAAATCATGAACCTTATATATATTTTATGTCTTTTATGCATCCTAAACTAGACTTTACCATGTGCAAATATAATTATGATATGATGATGTTTGCATGGATAAATCTATGAATGTTTATGAAACTCAACATGATTATGTGTTTAATTCATGATTGTTAATAGTGTGTATACTCTAGATAAAACTAATCTCTTGCAACCAGAAGAATTGTAACTAGCAGCAGTTGAAGAGCTCAACCCGCAACGAAAGGATTCCAGGAAAATTACAGGCGAGAGTTCAGAATGCTAAGAACGTGATAAGCTACAGGAAGTGATGGAAGTGATCATTAAAAATGTCAATCGTGAGTCACTAGATCATCCAATAAGATGATAGGAGGAAGAAGTTTGTATTGATAAGGAAGCCAATGTGATGGTTTTCACAAAGCACATCTCTATCAAACAATTAGGGCAGAGTTTTAATTCTATTTGTCTTCTTTTATATTTTTTAATTATATTTTTAGTTGCAAAGTCTATTCCTATCCCTATTTTTAAGGAGAGCGGACATTTGCATTTAGTTTTTTTGTTTTTAGTCCTTATGGAAATAAAGCTCCTCTTGAGCCTATATATTTATATTGGTGGTTGAGGAGCATATCTAGATAGAGATATATGTTTGATAGTTCCAATTTTGTTTCAAAAATAATATTTCATTGTTAATTTTATGCTATTCAGTTGTAATAGTTATGTACTCATGAATGAGAGATTTGTGAAGATTCTTGTCATGTTGTAAGGGTTCAATTATATGCATAAAGATGTTCTAGTTTACTGTTATGATTAGTTGATTCAAGAAGCCCATATTTGTTTTCTCCTATGCATACAACAACTCGAGCAAGGGCCACTTGAGGTACTATTCACTCACCTTAATTTATGTTATTAGATTATAAGATTACATTTTTGCATTCATTTCAAGTAGATTCTCAATTACATGCACATGAATGATATCTTGCATCATGAATTATGCTCTGTAATGTGTCTTTGAGTCATTCTCTAGAGAGGTCAATAAATTAGAAGTAAGATTCAATAGTGCTAGTAAATTGCAGAGTTCAAGTTTACCAATTAACAAGTATAGTGCTAAGTTGAAGGTACCCGTAGCATCAATAGTAGATTAAGTTATTTCCCTTATTTTGCAAGTTAACGTTTTATTTACTTTTCTAAACTTTACTTCTTCTTTTTTGTACATGTGTAAACCACCTATACTCACTGATATAAGTCATGTAGAGTCTGTGAATGCACATACAGTGCCAACATCATCAAAATCTTACGAAGCCCTGGTTGATAATTAAATGAAGTCTTTATGAAGGTTTAGTGAATTGTTCAGATAGGAACTCCTCCTCTAAATTATGTGTCTAGCACCAAGTTGACTAAGAATTGGAAGAGGCCTTACACTCATATTGAATAAATTTAGTAAGGAGATTGGAGCACCTCTTTTTTTATCATTCAATGAAGGAGCATAAAACTAGTAATATAACCTCCCTTTTTTCAAACCAGAGAGACCATTTGTCCTCCTTTCAAGAAATTTCCAAGGAAATTGTTAGATAGTTTCCCTCGATATTTACTAAACATTGGCCATAATATATGGAAGAGAAGAGACACATTCTCAAATGTATTTTTCCCTTGGTTTTAGAAGGTATGAATAGATCTCTCTTAGTTCTTGTGTCTATGGAGGAGCTCGAGGTATTTGTGTCTAGATGTTCAGAAAGATAAGGCTCTTGGGCCAAATGGTTTTCTTATTAAAAAAAAATAGAATTTTTGGGAAATATTGAAATTCAACCTTCTAGAGGTTGTTAGAGAATCTCAAAATAATAAATAGATGCTCAAAGCTATCAATTATACCTTTATCTCTCTTATCCTCAAAAAATAAGGGGCTACCTCTTTGGATTTCTTTCATCCCATCACTCATTGCAATGTTACTTTATGAAGAAATATTTAATCTCCCTAATTTCTCCTAAGTAAGAAGGTTTTGTGAAAGGGCATCAAATTTTAGATGGTGTTTCAATGGCAATTGAAGCTATTCGTGCTCCATATTTATGAGATAAGGCCATGCTTTCAATCTTGATATGTACAAAGCCTATGATCGGATCATATGGTCATTACTTTGTAATATCTTATTGGCTTTTGGGTTTAGTTATGAATGGAAAGATTGGATTATGAGCTATGTGTCTTCAACTTCCTTCTCAATGTTAATTAGTGACATTCCTTCGAATCTTATTTTAACTATTAGGGTACTTAGACAAGGTGACCCTTTATCTCTTTATTTGTTCATTTTAATGGTAGAAGGTTTAGGCCAATTGATGAAGCATTATAAGGAGAGAGGCCTCATTTAGGGTTGGTCTTGGGCTTGGAATTTCGATCCTCAATCCCACCTTCAGTTTGTGCATAATATAACTTTAATAGGGATGGATACAACCAAAGAGGCAACCAATTTTAGTAGAGTTTTGGATATATATTTATTTTATTTAGCAAACAAATTAATGAAGGTGAGTCAATAATATTTTTGTTCAATACTACAAAGCTTATTTAGCATAAACTTTTGAATATTATTTATTTTTAAATTTGTATTCTTAATGTGGACTATCTTGGGATTCCCTTATTGGATGGAAGTCTTAAAAGGGGTCATTACAAGAATATTTTAGAAAAAATGAATATAAGAGTTAGCTATTGGACCTTTCAACATTATCCTTTAATAGCAAGCTAACAATTTTAAAATCTATTTTGTAGGCTCTTCCTATTTGTAAGTTTTCAATACTTTATACTCCCAGGAGTTTTCTCAAGGATTTTGATGCTCTTTGAAGGAAATTATTATGGTTAGGAAATTTGGAAGATAAAAAATAGAGCCTTGCTAGCTAAAAATTAGTCTATAGGCCTAAACAAGTTGGTGGGATTGGTCTTAGAAAATATGAGTTCAATTGGTAGGTTGGCAACCAAACTACATTGGAGATTGTGTAAAAATTCAAAACAACCATGGGAAAGAATTATCAATTCTAAATATTTGAGAGGGGTGGCTAATGAAGACATCCCTTAGATGTATTTGAAAGGGAAAGGTTTTGTGATTTGTAATACTCTTAGAAAGGAGGCTCAACTGATTAAGGAAGGGATTTTTTGGATAATCACCCCCCTATTCTTTCTTATTTTCCCCAGCTTCAACCTCTACATGATATTTTTTTATAGGTTGGATGGTCTAAGGTTGCTAAATTTATGTACACCGTTATTTTGGGAAGGTCCATTGTTCGACATTGGAAGGAGCCCTAGAGTTGGCTTTGCAGGGTTCTTTAGAGAATTGAAATACTCTTGATTCTATTATGGTAGATAGACTATGTTGCTCCTTGTAAGAGATTAATGTTCTTGCATGAGACCATGATTCTAAAGGTGGTGTATTTAGTCTCTCTTGGTTATTATTATTTAGAATAGTAGGAAGAGGAGTTTAAAGAATTTCCTTAGTGGAGAAGAATTTGAAATAAGTTTGGCTTACCTATGTGTATTTTTTTTATATGGTTTCTAAGTCAGAACAAATGTCTCACTTACAAAAATATCAAAATGAGAGGATTTGACGGGCCTTCCATTTATTTTCTTCATGGACATAATGAAGAGGGTACTAATCAACTTTTCTCTTACTATCCATTCTCTATGGCTATTTGAGTACGTGGTGGCATATATAGAATATACTTATTATTTAGAATAATTCCTTACCAAATTTTTGGAATAGTTCTAGGAACCCCCTGCTTCTACATCTTTTTTTGGATTGTTGCACTATGTCATCATCAGTGTTGTCATTGATGTCAACCTCTAGTATGGATATGTTAAAAAGGTGTGTATGGTGTTGAGCATGTGTTTCAGATGTAGCAGGGTTACTTGGTTTCCAAGTGCTTTTGAGAAAATTTGCATAAAGACTATACAAAGTGACTAGGAAGTGTTATGTATTTTGCTCTGGATTTCTTCATTCTTGAAGATGTGCTTGTGTGGTTTGAAGGTGATGATCAAAGGTCTTTGAAGGTGTTATATATATAGTTACAAGTTCTAGATCATGCAATAGTAGAAGATTTATTTGACAGTGTGCTAGACTATCTTTGGCTTGTGAGAGGGATATCTGGGAGAAATGGAATTGCTTCGCATTTCTCCATGCTGAATTTTATTGTATTGTGGATTTGGGAATGTGCTAATATTTCTTGTATCTACCTTCCCTTGGTTTTTTTAGTTCTCAGTTGTTTCACAAGATTGGTTCATGAGTTTAATCTCTATGGTAGTTTGATTGGTTGCATAAGATGATAGTATTCTTAGTTTCATGTGTTTGCACTTGTGGATTTGAATATTTTGTTGGTGTTGGAATATTCTAGGATGTTGTGTAATCTTGCTACATGATTTGTAGTATGTTTTTAGCCTTGGTGAAATGTGAATTTGATTGCTTGTTAGTGTTAATGTCAGTTTGGCCAACTTGGCGTGTTAGTATTATTTGCGGACGAGCTTCGTGGTTTGTGGAAGCCTAGTGTAGTGTATTGATGTAGATATGGGTCTTGGTTAACCCTTGATGTGGTCTGCTCTCACTTCTTTCCACCATGGAAGTGTTTGGTGCCAACCTATTTGGTGGTTGCACATTTGAAGTGCATACATTTCATTGAAGTCAACCTATAGAAGGATATTTGAGGTTGCAGAAGATATATATGCAAGGTCAAATCTTTGGAGATATGTGTAGTATGGAATGATGTATGTATGATCATGTGTTGATATTTTAGTACGAGCAAGAACACCTAAGACTATCAGAAGGAATGAGTAGAAGGTGTCTATAGTTTAGTGTACTAGAATTCACCAGAGGTTGTGAGTCGAAGGTTACAGATGATAGGGAGAAATTGTGGTGGTTTTTCTTGTTGCTCTGAGGTATTGAACCTCCTTGTAATGGTTTCTTTGTAATTTGGAATAAGTGATCTTCCTAGGCAGTGAGCCCTTTTCTTTTGGACAATGAGTCCTCTGGGTAGTGACCTCTCGTAATCAATTTTGGTTTTCATATAATGAGTTAATCCTCACCGTGGTTTTTCCCTTATAAGGTTTTCCACATTAAAATATAGTGTTATATTGTGAATGTTTGTGGATGTGGTTTTATTTCATTTTTATATATTCTTAATAAGGTTTTGAAGGTTTTAATGCACAACTGATTCAAACCCCCTCTCAGTTTTCATGTGTGTAGATAAAAATTGGTATCAAAATAGAGGTTCCTTGGAAGAAGCTTAACCACTTGAGGTAGATTCAGATGGGACACAAGAATGGTTTCAAATATCTTATGTTTGATGGAACAAATTATGCTTTCTAGAAGGCCAAGATGGAAGCCTTTCTCACTGCATTAGGGTATGGTGTATGGAAATCAGTAAAAAATGGATATATTGTGCCTAATACTCCTCTGAAAAGTGAAGATGAAATCAAGAAATATGAGAACAATGGAAAATCAAGGAATGATATTTTGAGTGGGCCTTCAGACTTAGAACTTGTGAAGGTGATGAGCTGAAAAATTGGTAAAGAGGTATGGGATAAGTTGAAAAGTATTTATGAAGGGGATGATAAGGTCAATCAAGCAAAGATGTAGAATTTTAAGGCCAAGTTTGAGACCCTAAGGATTTCAAAGGATGAAGATATTGCAAGCTACATGCATAGGGTGGATGAAATTGTCAACTCCATCAATGGTCTTGGTGGAAAGCTAGAGGAAAATGAAGTTGTGAAAAAGGTATTAAGAACTCTTCCTAAATCATATAGTGATAATTTTTTTGCTATTGAGGAAGCTCAGAATCTAGATCAATAATCTAGAGATCAATTTTTTGGTGTTTTAACTACTTTTAAATTAAGAGTTTGAAAAAGATGTTCCAAGAAAAGAAATTGATTTTAAAGTCATCAAGAAAGAGAGGAATGATGAATCTGATCTGGATGATTTTGATGAAGTGGAAGTGAATTTTGTAAAAAGATTGAAAAAGAGTCGAAGCACATATATCTAGGTAAGTTACCTTTCAAGTGTTTCAATTATGGAAAGATAGGTCGCTATGCCTCAAAATGTTCAGATAAAGTTTCAAATGACAAACATAAATATCATAAAGGTATTTATCCTTCAAGAAGAGTTATTATGTCAAAGAAGATGTGGTACATGTAGTGATGAGGAATCATACTACCTAGGTAATGAAAGTGATGAATGCTTGTTTATGGCTTTGAATGTTGGAACTAATTCTACTGACCTTGAGAGATGTGTGAAGGAAATTGCTTCAAAAATACGTCATAGTATTGAAGGAACTATGTTGACTGCCTTTCATGCAAAAGAGGAGAGAAACTACTGGATAATTAACAACAAATGTTCAAATCATATGACAGGTGATAAGTGTTAGGAAATAATGCATGAATACCCAGAATCTTAATCTATTTCCTACATAACCCCGTGAGAGATAAACATGCATACAAGTAACCATAATGCATAGATCAAATAGACAAGTCACGAGATAACACAAGATATACCCTAGGAAAACCCTCAAGAGGGAAAAACCCAACCTCCAAAAGCATCCATACTCCATCTATTATTCAACAATAAAGCATACAAGAGTTACAATGAATACCTTTGAAGCATCAAGCCTCTCCAATGCACCCTCATGTGTCCAAGCATGAATTCACAAATCCCATGCCATGCTTCACATATGCACTCCTCATAAAGACTCAATAATGATAGCCCACTCACCCGGCCAACCTTAACCACTAAACATGTGCTCACTTTTATAGATTCAAGCTCACACAAATACAACCAAGTGATAAGATAAAACCATGTGCCACAAAACCACTAATCCATTATTTAATATTGGGTACTAAGTTTTCACTTTATTAAATATTTACCCAATATTAAATTATTATCCCATGTCTCTCACACATTAAAAATAATACAATATACAATACAACATACAAGTGGTCTCAGAATAGTTACCTTGTATGATTAACCACACCACCTACGTGCATAACAACTAAATAATTATTTAATTACAATATTATAATATTATAATATATCATATTATGCAATGGTGTACAACACCATATCCCAACATTCTCCCACTTGTTGTATGCATTACATAAGGGATCAATCAGTGAAATACATCATCAAAGCCATACATGAACCTACATGGACTTCCAATATGCTCTTGTGCTCCATCAAGATACTTGTAATAAGAACAAAGTGACCACCACCTCAAGCAAGAATTGTTCCCATCCTCTAATGTGCCACCTATGAAAGAAAAGGAACATGATAAGGTGAAGATGCACTGATCCAAGAACACAAGCATCAAGTCTAAGTGATAACAAAGGCTCCAAACAAGCTATTGTCAAGTGTAAAAACCCACATAATCAGAAATAGCATCCACAACACATGTTAATACATTCAACCATGCATACCTCCTAGGCATCAAATACATTAGTAAAATTAAGCCAACAACATATGCAACCCATAAACTAGAATCACAATATCCTTGTATCAACATGTCAACGAATAACATACATATCCAAGAGCTCCCATTGCATGGATAATGTCAAATCATATCAAGTCTACCAATCAACACTATATCAAGGTGTGATAAATAATCAACAATGAAGTACCAAGAACAATAACAAAGATCCACACATGCAACACCAATAGCTACGTAATCTCTCACAACATTTCACCACCATCCTCCCAAATCATATGGACATGAACCTCTAGGAAGGAACCAGGAAGAGAGAAAACTTGTAAACCATAACATGTCCTTCTACCAACACCTCAAAAGTGCAAGTATGATCTCCTAAAAACCCCAAATAAGAAGCCTCAACAACACCCAAAACAACGTTCAATCTCTTAGATCAAACAACATATGAATCATGTAAATTCCAACATGGATGTAATCCTCTCTAACCAAGGAAATCAAACTCAAAGTAACCATTCCCAAATCAGGAAATCAGCCCATAGAACATCTCCTAAACTCCCCACCAATGAATGATAACATAAACTTAAATGCACAAGGAGATAACCATGCCAAACATCTCTCAAAATGAATCCTCCAGAACTAACTATCCATATCTCAGAATCCATATCCATGTAATACAAAGAAATATAAACTCATGCTAAACAATCCTCAAATGAGTCTCTAAAATCAATCACCATGACTCTACTCATTCTCATGAGAAATCAAAGCACGAAACATAACACATCTAAAATAAATAATGGGTAAATACCTCTCAAATGATAAACCAAGCCAAGTACACCAAGAGTGGGGAATGAGAATGCTCCTCCAAGATAACCAAGCCATCATGACTCACTCTAAGAACAATCTCCTCTATCGGTCTATCATGAACTCATGTCCACATCTAGGTGAAATCTCCTCGATCTTCCTGCTAAAACCTCCAAAGAGTAATTGTCTCAAGAAAATGTCTCTAATCACAAGAGAACTCTAGCCTCACCTACATCTCCAAGTATCCATGAGCACCTTTAACCAATCAATACATGCCAAAATCAAAATGCAACATAGCACCATCATGAATTAATTAAGAAAATGATCATGTACTCAATACAAAGAGAACCACCAAGATCAATGTCAATGCTCCAACCGAAAAAATTAGGAACCTATCATGAGATCACGATCTAACCATCTCCTCCTAGGAGATCACATGCACATGCACCAATGCATATAGCCTGATATCAAGAGAACATGTACCATGCCTAACTCTAAACTAGTATCAAGAGTAAACCATGACACAATACCAATCACACTCTAAACCAAGAAACACCATCTCCAATCACATGAAGATAACCATCTCCTCCGTGAAGATTATCCAGGTCCACACACACTCAACTACAATCCCAACAAATCTAGAGAAAAATTGAAACCAAGATCTCCAAACTAAGAAGATACATACAACTGCCAACAAAACATCAAGAACCAAGCCTACACCTCCAAGTCATCACTGTCAAAAGCTCCCACTGAAAGTGCATAACAACGAATGTACCAAGCTAACATGACATCATGATCAAACCACATGCTACAAGTCCCATCAACTGACTAATCAGGTACTCTAATCATCCATCCTCTCATCTCAAAGCAACATACCAATGCACAAATGACCACAGACAAAGCCAACTAAAAAAGTCTGCAACAACAATGAATCAAAACTGGTGGTTATAGATAGTCCACATCCGATTCATCCCAATATAATCAATAGACTGCACATACCTACCAATCACATAACTCATAGATCCAACCACTGAAACATGCAAACTTATCATCACATTAGTAACCTACAAACCAGGATATCAAATAAGATAATATTGTAGATATCAATACTCAAACACCAAATCAACCATAAAATTGATTTTCCAACCATGTCTACAAATGAGTAACCATAGTCAAGGAACCATACAAGCATGAAGGAGATAATAACAACTTTCCAACTGCAAACCAAAACACCACCAAACAACCACATACATGATCATGTCATGCCAATGCATAAATGTACTTGCATACCCATGACACTGTAACCATAGCCAACATTGTACCTACACTCAACTATCACCCATATGAGACTCCAGTTCTCCACTCATGTCAACCCATGTCCTTAGAATCGAAGACATGTGTACTTGTCACCATCGAAGTCCAACTCTACAAAACACCTGTACACCTATACCAAGAAGCAAAAAATTGATAATCAGTTTTACTATCATAAATATCATATAAAAATATGTACTCCCTCAAGGTTTCACCTCTTGACTCGTCTGGATGCTCACACAATCACACCCTGAATCTAAGACACCTACAAGTGATCAAAAAAGTACCATACATTCCCTGCACCACAAACTGATAAACAAATTGATCCATTGTGTAGTACATTGTACATGCTCTCCAATACCTATTCGAAATCAAAAATCCAATTTCGTATGCAAAAGTTATGCTTAAAATCATGCAACCAAGAACATTTGCCTTATGAGCTCAAAGAACTAATCAAAACTACAAAATCAAGAAACCAAACCTATACCACTATGTAGTGCTCGAAACCAACTTTACAATGAGTATTAAAAGTCAAAAAACATACTCCCTTGAAAAAAGTTATGCAAGTTTGAAAAAAACTACCTATTTGGCCATGTAGAGCAAGCTGAGGTGGCCCTCGAGCGGAGCCACTAGCGGCCCACCGGCCAATGGAATTGAAATGCCATTTAAATTTGTTTTAATTTTTTTATTTAAATTTTTTTTGTGCCTCCCCCTTATATGGATCTGACGACATTTTGAAATCCAATTAAAAAGTTTTTAAGTCTGACGGATTTGAATTTTTTAAAATGTTTTATAATCTATGGTTGAAATTTAATTTAATTTTTTGCTTTTAAAACCCTTACAGGCTGGCAAGTGGACCCCCACTGGACAGGGGCCCCCATTAGCAATAGGACCATCAGTTGGGGCAGGTCGACAACCTGTTGTTGAGGACTGACAGCCCCGCATGGCAGTCTATAGACTGTAAGGGGTGGGTATAGGGTCTGCCGGCCCCAACCCCCTTATTAATATATATTTTTTAAAAAATGCAATAGATTTTTTATTAAATAATATTTTGACCTTTTTCAAATATTTGTAGGAATTTTTCAAAGGCCACAGGATTTTTAAAAATGATTTATTTTTTGCACACAATGAAATTGGATGACTGTATGGCTAAAAAATTGCCTTTTTTTCAACTTCTCCAAAATAAGGCAAATTTTATGTCATTTTTCATGTCTCGGGCCTCTTGGATCCAATGGTGAGGTCTATTTTGTCTGAAGAGGTCATCTATGAACATTCCTCTACAAAACCTCATGTGAAAACTCAATCCAAGAAAACCCTTTTGACCCATATTTTGAAAGCTTCAGATTTGTAATAAACCCAACAAGTCTTGACAACCAAAAAGTCCAAATCTACAAACAAACACTTGCAAAATATGTTCCATATCTTGTAATGCCTCAAATATAACATGCATGTCCATGGATTCAACTTTGCACAAATCTACTCAAACAAGGGTTATAACCAAAAATATGGAAGCTCACACCTCCCATCAACCATTATAACTCTAATATCACTTGTTAGGAAATAATGATGAATACCCAAAATCTTAATCTATTTCCTACATAACCCCATGAGAGATAAACATGCTATAAGTAACCATAATGCATAGATAAAATAGACAAGCCACAAGATAACACAAGATATACCCTAGGAAAACCCTCAAAAGGGAAAAACCTAACCTCCAAAAGCATCCATAGTCCATCTATTATTCAACAATAAAGCATAAGAGTTACAATAAATACCTTTGAAGCATCAAGCCTCTCCAATGCATCCTCATGTGTCCAAGCATGAATCCACACATCCCATGCCATGCTTCACATATGCACTCCTAAAAAAGACTCAATAATGACAACCCACTCACCCAACCAACCTTAACCACTACACATGTGCTCGCTTCTATAGATTCAAGCTCACATAAATATAACAAGTGGTAAGATAAAACCACGTGCCACAAAAGCATATAAATATAAAACCACTAATCCCTTATTTAATATTGGGTACTAAGTTTTCACTTTATTAAATATTTTCCCAATATTAAATTATTATCCCATGTCTCTCACACATTAAATAATAATGCAATGCTACAATATAACATAAAAGTGGTCCCCAGATAGTTAGTTAGTGTGATTAACCACACCACCCAGGTGCATCACAACTAAATAATTATTTAATTATAACAATATAATATATAAAATTATGCAACATGGTGTACAACACCATATCTCAATAATAAGAGTAAGTTTTGATGGTGTACAACATTATACTAAGATCTATGGAAAAGGTTCAATTATTTTTTATGGAAAACATAAGATAGATGATGTTCTTTATGTCAAGGGTCTCTGGCATAATCTTCTCAGTGTAGGACAAATGTGTAGTAGAGGATACAATTTGGTATTTCAGGATGATGGTTGTGAAATAAAAAAAGAAGATCCAGAATCTTGGTTGCAACAAGAACAAGGACAAAAGGAAATGTTTATCAACTCAAAAGTGCTAGTGGTAGGTGTTTTATGACTCAAATCAATTAAAGTTGGTTGTGACACAAAAGAATGGGTCATATCATTTTTTTTTATGGAGGTCATCCACAAATTATTTGTAGCTACCTGATATGGGAGTACGAGCCTTCTTAGGCTGAACCTCTTCGACTAAGAGCCAAGGACCGAGGCGTATCCATTCTGCCAAATTCTCCTAGGGCATGATCTCGGCCTCATCCCATATGATGTTAGAGCCTTGCACTCAACAAGACTTGATCGCTAGTGGGCTCATTAAGAACCATTCAATTTCACCAACAGATCAAGGGCCCATTGACAGGTCATATCAATTTTGACAACCTAGTAAAGATCAACTCTACTCATGTTGTGAGAGACTTTCCAAGAACTAAAAAGCCTATCAATGCATTTCATAGAGTGTCGGTTTGGAAAAAAAACAAGGATCAGGATCAAAACTGAGGAAAATTCTACTACAATACCTTTAGAGTTGGTGCATGCGGACCTATGTACACCTACCAAAACAAGAAGTCCTCAAGGTGACAAGCATTTTATGTTGTTAATATATGATTACTCTAGAATGACTTGGGTGACCTTTCTTGAAGAAAAAATAGAAGCTCTAGATAAGTTTAAAACATTTAAATCTATGATTGAGAATGAAAGGATTTGAAAATCAAGTGCTTAAGGTCTAACATAGGTGGAGAGTTCACCATAAATGATTTTACTAGTTTTTTTGAAGATCATGGGATAAAAAGACATTTATCAGCTTTTAGGACTCCGTGGCAGAATGGGGTTGTGGAGAGGAAGGGCAAGACCATTCAAGAGGCATCAAGAACCATGTTGAAGAAAGCAAGTCTACTAGATGTCTATTGGAGAGAAGTTATTCATACTGCAACTTACATTCTCAATAGAGGACAAGCAAGAGTGAATAATTCGAAGACCCTCTATGCACTATGGTATGAAAAAACTCCTATTGTGAAATATTTCAAAGTGTTTGGTAGCAAATGTTATATCATGAGGGATGAAGAAAACTTAGGAAAGTTTGATGTAAGATCAGATGAAGGCATCTTCCTTGGATACTCTACAAAGTGTAAGGCATGCAAGTGCTACAACAAGAGGCTGAAGAAGATAATTGAAAGTGCAAGTGTTAAAGTGGATGAAGAATCACATAAGAACTCAGTGCTGATAGAAGAATATGAACATGATGAATCCATTTGCGAAAAGGAAGGAAAATAGATGCTAGTGGAAGAGGAAGAAGCTTCAGAAAAGAACCCTAAGATGCCTAAGTATGTGTAGAAAAATCATTCTAAGGATCAAATAATTGGAGACAAGAGCAAAGGTGTGCTAACAAGAAGACAAGCTGCTATGACAAAGGAACAAGTAAATTTTGTTTGCTCTCTAAAGTAGAACCTAAAAAAGTTACTGAAGCATGCAGGGATGAAAATTGGATCAATGCTATGGAAGAAGAACTGAGGCAGATTGAGAAGAATTAGACATGGAACTAGTCCCAAGACCAACAAACAAGAATGTGATAGGAACTAAATGGATTTTTAGGAACAAGTTGAATGAGGATGGAGAAGTTATCAGAAACAAGGCTAGGCTTGTGTGTAAAGGCTACTCACAAGTGGAAGGAATAGATTTTGAAGACTTTTGCTCTAGTAGCAAGAATAGAGGCTATTAGGATGTTTATAGCTTTGCAAAATATAAAGACTTCAAGGTATATCAGATGGATGTAAAGTCTACATTTTTAAAAGGTGAGTTAGAAGAAATGTACATTGAACAACTAGAAGGTTTTCAATTATCAAAAAATCTTGATATGGTCGGCAGGTTGAAGAAGGCATTATATGGGCTCAAATAGGCTCCTAGAGCCTGGTATGCAAGATTGGATAGATACTTACTACAACAAGGATTGAAAAAGGGTACCGCAAACAACAACCTTTACTTCAAAATTGAGAAATATCAAATCCTACTTATGGTTGTGTATGTTAATGATAATATTTGGAGGAAATAAGACCATGTGTAAGAAGTTTGTAGAGGAGATACAAAATGAGTTTGAAATTTCAATGCTCGGGGAGATGACTTTATTTCTTGGGCTACAAATTAGTTAATTAGAATAAGGTATATTCATTTCACAATCAAAATATGTAAAGGAAATGTTAAAGAAGTTTGGGATGGAGGATTCTAAACTAGTATGTACTCCTATGGTTACTGGTTGTAAATTAAGCAAAAATGATGAATCTCCTAAGATAGATCAGACTAAGTATAGATCCATGCTTGGTGGATTACTATATCTAACTACAACTAGACCTGATATTATGCATGTAGCATGTCTTATGGCAAGATTTCAAGATCACTGAGAGTCACATGTGGTAGCAGTCAAAAGGATATTCAGATATTTGAAGGGCCCTTCGGACTATGGTCTATGGTATTCTAAGGATGCCAATTTCTCTTTAAGTGCTTATACCTGGATGTAGATTGTGTGGATGACAAAAGAAGTACAAGTGGAGGTGCTTTCTTCCTTAGAATTTGGCTAGTTTCTTGGATAAGTAAGAAACAAGATTCAATGTCATTATCTACTATAGAGGCATAACGTATTGTTGTAGCATCTTGTTATACACGGGTGCTATGGATGAAGCAAGCATTGAAGGATATTAGAATATCATATGATGAATCTATTCATATCTTGTGTGATAATACAAGTGCTATCAAAATTTCAAAAAATCTGGTAGTGCATTTAAGAACAAAGCATATCTCTATCCAATATCACTTTCTAAGAGAGAAAGTTGTTGAGAAGGAAGTGAAGTTGGAGTATGTGCCTATAAAGGATCAAATAGTATACATTTTCACAAAGGATCTTCCAAAAGATACATTTGAGTATCTCAGACATAAGCTAGGGTTTATTGCCCCTCCTTTCAACTAGATGCATAAGATTGTGCATCTATCTAGGGGAGAAATTCAAGATGTTTTCTTTGTCCTAGATTGATGAAACCTACCTCTCAAGGGGAGTAGGTAGTGGTGTTTTTGATTGGTGTAATAAGGGGGATCCCATCTTGTGCCTAAAGTGAAGTGTGTAGGTGTTGCCCTTTACCATTGATATCAAAGGGGGAGAGAGAAATCTGAAAAAAATAGGGAATGAAATGTTCAAGGGGGAGAACCAAAGTAAGGGGGAGAGCTACTTGAGTATTGGAGATACAAATTTTCTTTTATTGTTGATGGTTTTTAGTAGAGGTTTCCATCAATGATAGAGGAGGAGATTGTTGCACTATGTTGTTATTGATGTAAACCTTTGGTATGGATATGTTGAAAAGGTGTGTATGGTTTTGAGCAGGTGTTGCAGATGCAATAGGGTTATTTGGTTTCCAAGTGATTTTGAGAAAATTTACATAAAGACTGTACAAGGTGACTGGGAAGTGTTATGTATTTTTCTCTACATTTCTTCATTCTTGAAGATGTGCTTGTGTAGTTTGAAGGTGATGATAAAAGGTCTTCGAAGGTGTTATATCTAGAGTTTCAAGTTCCAGATCATGTGGCAGTAGAAGATATGTTTGACAATGTGTTGGACTGCCTCTGGCTTGTGAAGAGGGATATCTAGGAGAAATGTATTTGCTTTGTATTTATCCACACTGAAGTTTATTGTCTTGCAGATTTGGGAATGTGCTAATATTTCTTATATCTACCATCCCTTGGTTTGTTTAGTGCTCAACTGTTCTGCAAGCTTGGTTCATGAGTTGTATCTTTATGGCGGGTTGACTGGTTGCATAGGATGATAGTATTCTTAGTTTCATGTGCTTATACCAATGGTTTTGAATATTTTTTTGGTATTGGAATATTTCAAGATGTTTTGTAATGTTACTACATGGTTCACAAGATGTTTTCAGTCTTACTAAAGTGTGAATTTGGTTGCTTGTTAGTGTTAATGTCAGTTTGGACAACCTGGTGTGTAAGCATTGTTTGCAGATGAGATTCATGGTTTGTGGAAGCCTGGTGTGTTAGAATTGTTTGTGGATGAGATTTATGGTTTATGGAAACCTAGTGTAGAGTGTTGGTGTAGATTTGGATCCTGGTTAACCCTTGATGTGGTTCACTCTCACTTCTTTCCACTACAGAAGTGTTTGGTGTTGACCTATTTGGTGGTTGCATGTTTGAAGTGCATACATTTCATTGAATATGACCTATAGAAGGATATTCAAGGTTGTGAAAGATATATATGCAAGTTCAAATATTTGGAGACATGTGTGGCATGAAATGATGTATGTATGATCATGTGTTGAGATCTAAGTGCGAGTAAGAATGCCCAAGACTACCAAAATCAGTGAGCAAGAGGTGTCTACAATTTAGTGTACTAGAAGTTGCTGGAGGCAGTGAGCTAAAGGTTGTGGATGGTAGAGAGACATTGTGGTGGTTTCTCCTGTTGCTCTAAGGTAGTTAACCTCCTTGTAATGGTTTCTTTGTAATTTAGAAAAAGTGATCTTCCTGGGCAATGAGCCCTTGACAATGAGCCTTTTTCTTTTGGATAGTAAGTCCTTTGGGAAGTGAGAGCTCTAGGCAATGAGACTCTTGTAATCGGTTTAGTTTTTCATATACTGAGTTAATCCTCACTGTCATTTTTCCCTTATAGGGTTTTCCATGTAAAAATTTAGTGTTCTATTGTGAATTTTTGTGGATGTTTTTTTTCATTTGTCTACATTCTTAATAAGGTTTTGTAGGTTTTAATGCATAATTGATTCACCCCCACCCCCTCTTAGTTTTCCTATGTGCCTAACATGGATATATGGGATGTTGGTCCTACTTTCACTCCATAGCAAATTTGGTTGGAGAGAAACATATATATTTTTCAAGAGTGTCAAGGCTTAATTTATTAGGTATGGAATAAGATCTAGAATATGCTGAGGGATACTATGGAGGCTAAATTCAAAATGGACGGACCTATTACCTCTTTTGACTTATGATCATAAAATATTCTAGAGTTTTTCCTTTCCTTTACCTCTCAGGATAGATCTAACCTTTGGTCCCAAACTTCTAGGAAGGTGAATAAGTTTGGCAACTAGTCTCCTCCTTAGTATGGGTTCTTTAAAATCAATATGGATGGCTCCTCTTAGGGCAATCTAGGTGATGTGGCGATTGGTGGAGTTGTCTAAGATAGTGATGAATTGGTTTATGTATTCTTCTCTACATATATGGGATGTCACTCAAATAATAAAATAAAACTTTGTCCATTCTCATGGCTATGGAAAGAACTTGTGCTAGAGGTTGGAACAAATATTATATGTGAAACAAACTCCATGATTCTAGTCTCTCTTCTAAATAAAATAATTTTTGTAGAGTAATCTTAAAGGTTGGTTCTAAATCCATTGCATTTATTCATATTCCTAAAGAATGGAACAAAGTAGTTGATTTTTTAGCTAAATAGGCTTTCGAAGGCGAGTGTAACTAGAATGTTGTTGATTGGGAGGATATGGCCAAAGATAATTCATAGTAATTTATTCAACTTATTTAATATGATCAAGTGGACATTTATTAATTGGAAAGTATGGATAAGTGAGTCTTGGTTGGTGTGTAAGCTTTGTGAAGTGTTATGGTAACTAGTGTTGCAAGAAACCCCCATGGTTTCATCTTTTGAGAAATGTAATGATAGTTGTAACTATCTAGAAATCTATCCGATGTAATTATATTTAATGCTCTTTAAATAAAGTTTTTATTTTTTCCTTGTCCCAAAAAAGAGACAAACTTCCATGGTCAACTATAGAAGAAATTTCTGAATGGAGTAAAATATAACAACAAAACCAAACACCCAACTCTCTCAAAAACTTTAAAATAAATTATAAAATTATAATGCAAGAGATGGCATCCCATTTTTCATGCCCATCTCACTTAATTCCGCCTCTAAAATGTAATACACCATTCCTGATTTGGGTTTGCTAAAAACAAGTTCTAATTGATTGAGGGGTTTTTCAAAAACTCTTTTATTGTCAATTATGGATGATATTTAATGTTGGGGTTTTGAAAATAACTCTATTCTTTTTCCAGATATAAATAAATATTTTAAATAAAATAAAATGGTTATAATTTGACTCTAGCACAATGAAATTTAAAAATCAAATAAATCCTTGAAAATTATTTTTAGAAAAAATTATTTTCTTTTAATTTTTAAAAATCCATTTATCTATTTATCTATTTAATACAATTATTTTGCTTGGAATACTTTCAGCTAGATCCAATAAATAACCTACACAACTTAGACCAAACATGATTAATTATAATACATTCAAACCAAATGTCCCAAGGGCTTCAAAAGAAAAGACCAACAAATGACAACTTTAGGAAAACCAATAATATGCCTATAATGCATTTATCTCATAGTCAAATTAGTGCAAGTGTCTATAGGTTCTCAAATTATTATGGTTTGACCACCTTAATGTTGTCATTTTCCTTCATCTCCTAGATGATCCTCTCTCTTAATGTGTGCGATGGGAAAACTCTATCTTGCATCCAACTCATGTCAATAGATGGTAGTTAGTCTAGGTCATTATTAAAAAATCATATTCGTGAAATAATTAAAATATGAATTACATTAAATTAAGAAACCTTTGTTAGTTCACAATGATAAATATTTATAATTATTTATTTAAATTAAAATCATTTCATAAGATAACAAATTATTAATTTTTTGTAATATCATGCAAATACAATACCATCATTTTTAGTGTTTTTCTTAAAACATTAATTACACACCTAAATTAGTCAATTAATCGTTAAATAAATGTATTCTTAATATGATAAACATGGGACATGACACATTAAACATTTGCAAAGCAACCTTCCCTATCATAGGGGACATCTCCCCCTCTTTTATTTACTCTCCCACTACTTGCATGCATTACTATGTTTTTCCTCCTCATAACTATTTACCTTAAATCTATTGACTATTTCCCTTTGCCAATTAATTTAGAAGGGGCATATGACTTATATTATCAGTTTTATGCTTTCACAACATTATCACCTGCAATAGGTTAGCCTATTTGACCATTTGAGATGGTAACCACATATAATTGAGCGTGACACTCTCAAACACATTTTTATTTTATATTTAGCATTAATCTGTTTAGTGGGAACCTCGTATAGTTAGGTGGTTTCCATATAACCATCACTGTTTACCATTTTATTTTATTTTGCCCTAGTCTGACCAATTTATTTAGTGGTAATGATATTATCAATATTACATACCATAATTCTCTATCTATCAAAATCCTGGTGGCTATGACAATGAAACCTTTTTGCTAAGGCAATCTTATCTTGTGTGATCCATCCAAAATATTATCTATCATTACATTATCCTATATGGATCTCCTTCTTTCTATCTTTCCCTCTTTGGTGTTATCATAGTAGCCATGTGGATAGTTTGGTCTTACATGTGTGTACTGTTAGAATTGTGAAAAAAGATGATCCATAGGATCAAACAACGAACAAAGACACCTTCTACACAAGATAACTACAAATAAAGTTTCCTCAATAAGAAAAATCTACAAAATGAACCTCAAGAATCTTCAAAGAAAATAAGAATCCTCAAAGGTTGAGAGTTCTATCAAAGGCATGAAAGCTCGAGTGAGCATAAGAGATAGTACAATGAGGGTTGAGTGTTATATAGGAGCAACCCTAAATGGTAAATGGATTAGATCATGACAAGTGTCAACATCTTATGCAATGAGATATAATGGTCTAATAATACTTCTCTAGTTAACATAATAAATAAATCCTAAGTTTAGCTTAAGTGTATGAGAATAAATTAGACTAATAATTAATTAAAGATTATTTAATTATTAGATAATGCATGATTACTCCAACACACCCTCTTAAGATGAACTTAGGGAGTAGCTAAAAACCTTAAAAAGATAATGCATGATGGGTCTCGATAAATAAGGCCTTGTGAGGTATCCATGTATAAATAAAAGATCTCTCAAAATTAGAAAAAAGGGGAAAACCACATGGGAAAACTCCTCTCCAAAAGAGAGAAAGGCGAATGAAGGACTGAAAAAACCTCCAAATCAAGGTGAAAGACTGAGAAGTCTCCAACCAAAACAATATCCCAAAATGAAGAGGAACATATGAAACATCATTGAAGCATAAAGAAGTTGTAGACAGATGTCAAATGATGACTGATATAGTGTTGAAATGAAGAACCTCTAGAAATAGGAATGCAAGAGTGTCCATATGGTAAATGATACATCTCACTAAAATGCATGTAACTAGTCGTTGATGTACGTTTCATCTAAAAGTACATAGGAATAAGAACTAGATATATAAATCACTCCAACATGAAACCAAGGAAGCATTAGCACCAATAGTAGAAACCCCCCATAATGTTGAAAAGGGAGAGCCATGATATGTACACTAAAACTGTGTAAAACTAAGAAGTGCATGTAGGAGAAAAACTTACAAATAAAAGAGTGTGCAAACTAAGGCACACACACATGAGGCAAGAATCACTTGGATTCATTATTGTCGTGGAAGGGACACTCACTTTGACAAAGGTGTGATGGAAAACCAAAGACAAACATCAACCCCCTCATGACACTTTATATCATAGTGTGAGCACAAAAGGCACAACATGATGTACAAAATCCCTAAACAATATACACTAGAATGGCACTTTATCTCAATATGTCTATAAAAGAGAATGTGTTAAAAAAGGATGTCTAAAATACCCAAATAGGATGGAAAACTGGAAATACATGAAGAACATCCAAAAATGAGTCATCCCATGCAAACAATTTTTTTCCAAGAGCTAAGACTTCCAAGTAATTCACCAGAGTGCAAAAACACAAAAAATGAATAAAATGTACATGGAGATAAATCTAGAAAAAAGTGCATGAATGACTGTGAAGAGCTCTGAAAGACCTTCTCAACGTCGCTGGAATCGCAAAAATGAAGAAATAGGTCAAAATTTATGAGCTTGGGACTGAAAATAACACATCTGACTTCAATAGGCTATAGAATCCATTAGTAGTAGAAAAAAATGATGATACCCACCTTGCTAGAAAGGTGGTGGAACCAAATTTTTGGCGATATCTCGTTCACCAAAATTTGATACCGTATGCCCAAGTTATGGCCAAAAGAAAAAAAGAACACCTCTTTTAGGGCTAAAGATGGTCTTGAAGGGGCCATGGCAATCATTCGTACTATTGACATTAGTAGGAATATACAGGGAAAATTTTGTTCATCGACAAAAAAACCTAGTTCATGAAAAATAAAATTTGCCAAAATATTCTGATACCCTTGCTTGAATAAAAAGGAAGATGCTGGAATATTTTGGTTGCTGGCAAAAGTTGACACTGCCTAGAATTTCACCATTGATAGGTGAAGATAGGGTTTTTTTCCAGTAAAAGAAGTTGTCGAAGGTGAAAGGAAGTCACTGACCAGTTGGAATAGTCACCGTTGGTTGACTTTAAACATGTTGGCTTCGAGAAAATGAGGCCCACAGGCTTGTGCATGCAAGTACTTGCGGGTACCCAAGTACAAACCACCCCCTAACAAATTCAAGACGCCCCTAAAAAAAAAATTATTTAAAAAAACTTGTGTTTTTTATAATTTTTTTATTTTTAAAATTCCTAAAAAACCAAGAAATTTTAAAAAAGAGTAGACCTTTTTTATTTTTTATTTTTTGGATTACGTGCATAGGGTTGTACTGGGGCCGTACAGTCTCCTGTGCAAAAAAACTTGCCTTAGAAGCTACTGATGCAGAATATAGGCAAATTTATAGTCAAAATTCATCGAATCAGCCTTTTGAACACAATCATGAGGTTGTTTTCGGTCCAAAGTACTATGGAATTGCAACTACCCTTCGGATCTAAGAAAAAAACAATTGCTTCAAACCCTTGCAGATCTGACCTCAAGAATCCAAATCAGGCCAAACGAAATGCAAAATGATTTTTTATGGCTTTGAATCCAATGAAAGACTTTGTTTTGATCCTAGATGCACCAAAATTTTCCTGCCTCCAAAATTTGCAAAAAAGGTCAAAGGGGATTCCAAATCTGAAGGCTATAACCCTTGTTAAAAAAATCTCATAAATTGAGAAGGGGTTCATTGGATCCACACTCTAATACCATGTTAGAATTGTGAAAAAATATGAGCCATAGGATCAAACAATGAACAAATACACCTTCCATGCAAGAGATCTGCAAATAAAGAATTGTTATATCCCTCAACAACAAAAAGCTATAGAATGAACATCAAGAATCTTCAAGGAAAAAAATATTCCTTGAAGGTTGAGAGTTCTATCAAAGGTATGAAAGCTAGAGTGAGCAGAAGAGATAATACAATGAGGGTTGAGTGCTATTTAGGAGCAACCCTAAATGGTAAAGGGATTAGATCATGACAAGTGTCAACATCTCATGCAATGAAATAAAATGATCTAATAATAGCTCTCTAGTTAACATAGTAGATCACTCCTAAGTTTAGCTTAAGTGCATGAGAATAAATTAGACTAATAATTAATTACTCTAACATGTACTAGTTGTGTGTAGTGTTCTATCTCCATTTAGCACACCATTGATGTTTAGTGTTTCATTATTGTGTAGTGTTTCATTTATTTATTATATCTTTACTTTCTATCACATAGGAACTACGTTTCTTCCACTTTTATATATTAGGATAGGTACTTGTGGATGGGTTTGAAAGAAAATTGAAGAGGGTGTTGAAAGCATTTTCTTCTTTGCATATACCATTTTTATGTGTATCATTTATGAAAATTTTAAATTATTATATATTTTAAATTTACTTTAACATGGTTATTTACTTGGTGTCATTAGTCTACTAAAGTTGGGGGATTTAAGGTTAGAAATTGCTTACTTTGGGATCCCCACCATATGTTTCTACATTCATTTTGGTGTCCATTCCCTTAGTGTGATTTGGTACCATCTCACATGATTATGGCATTTTTATTGATCATAAAAATGATGTAAGCACCCCTAATGTAAGAAACACCTCACTTGTTAACCCTTTAAATAGATTCTTGACTCTTCGAGGACATCTATGCTATTTGAATGCTAGTGTTTCTGTTCAAGTTTAAAAAGGCAAAGTGACCAACCTATTCATGTCTTAATCCTTGCTACATTTTTTATGGTACCCTTCATAAAAAATTAATAGGGACTTGTTTAAACCTTATTTTCTAAACCATTCACTCATGTAACACATCATTGAGAAAAAATATTGACACTCATTTCCTCTAACCTGGGTAAAATATAAAATCCATTAGAGAAGCAAAGAAAAAACATAGGAAGCTAAAAAACTAAATATTGTGAGTTCCCTTAATGCCATTAAGCCATGGATTTATTGTAATCTCCTTTTCCTCCTTTCATTTATCTTATATATCCTACCATTATCTCTATAGGAATCCATTAAAACCTTATTCCTTTCTCTATAGCCAAAACAAAAATCTAAAAACCCTTCCCATTGTTCTCCAAACTAGATTTAAAACACTTCCCATTCATTTTTATCACTTGCCTCATTCCTTTTGATCACTTTCATCTCCCTTTTATCTCCATCACATCATGCACCAATTCTTAGTTTTGCTCTATGATTTCATCTTACAATCACCATGCTTATACACACCACACTCACCATATCACTAGGTCTACACACACCCCAATTTTTTGTATTGTTCTTTTTTGAGGTTGAAACATATCAAATAGGGGATTAATTGAGGGAATATACTTACAAGATATAGTTTCCCCCTCATTCCTATATTTAGCCTATGTTTTCTTACATGTAGAGGTAAATGTGCATGATTTGTAGTCAAGAGAGACACCATGGATAAAATACAAATAAAGCTTGTAAGTTTGAGGACTCTTAAAAATCTAGACACTTGCACCCAAGAGATTAACTACTCCCCCTAACACTGCTAAAATATCCACAAACTCTACATTAATACCCATGATAAACAATTGTATCTCCTAATATAGGTACAATGCCCATATCTCAATTTTTAGGTGCATGTGTTTTAGTCGTACATTTCATTTATGTACTATTTATAGTTGTACTTGTCATTTCCGAACTCTTGCACTTTTTATTACATATTTGATTAGGTTAAGTTTCTATTCTATGTTAATTTATAATTTAATTAAATCAATAGCTAGTAGAAATAAATAGTATAATCTCTTAGGCATATTTCCATTTTTAGGAGGTTAGTTTTTTTATTTTATCTTATGGTTTAGTTTTAATTGATTATCCCTTTACAAAGTGGTTAAAAAGGGTAATAATATCGAATGTCTTCAAGAACTTATTTTTTTATATTTAACACAATAACATTATATTTATATGGGATATGTGTTGCAAGTATGAAGGTGTTGTCATTGATGTCAATTGTGTGTTAAGGAAGTTGTTGCATGATGAAAATGTCGAGGATATTGAGAAAATTGTGGAAAATAGGAAAACAAGTTGTGCATGTGTAGTTGAGATATCCAGGAAGTGTTGTGAGTACATGGAGCTATCTTTTGTTGTAGTGTTTGGAGATGAGTTGGAATGAAGTAATGAGTTGAGATGATGTCTTTTGTACTTGATTTCCAAGTGCTTTTGAGAAGATTTGATAAACAGAGAAAATAGTGTTGTGCAAGTGTTTAGAGTGTGCTTTGGATCATGCTCCACATTTCTTCTATAATGATGTTATTCCTCTGCGGATTTAGTATGTTGTTCAAAGTTTTTAGAGGTTTTTATATTCAAAATTTTTGTTTCTAGATAGTTGGTGAGAGGAAGTTGTGTTTACTAATATGAGAACTGTTTTTGCAGTGTTGTCCAGAGGTGTCAGGGAGAAATGTATTTGCTCCACATTTCTTCGTAGCTGCTTTTCAGGACTTGTGATTTTGAAGGAGATTTAATGGTGTTATTCTCTTGTTTGTGTCAAGAGGATTCATGGTTAAGTGTATCAAAAGTTTTAGAGGCGTGTACTTAATGTTTAATGTGTTTTCACAGGTAATGATTGGCATGGTATCTACACTACATTAAAAATTGTTCAATTATTAATAGATGAATAGCGTGGCATGTGAGACTTAATTTTGGGTCTCAATTAAGTGTTTTTTTGGTCCCTTTTCATTCCTATCCACCATGAGAATATTTAGGTGCCAACCTAATTTGAATTCGTAAACAAAACAGATAGAATGCCGACCTTGGAGAAGATGTTTAAAGTTGAGGTTGATATAAATAAGAGTTGAGTTGTTATGAGTTGACAGAGGAGGAAGAGAGAAGCAAGATAGATGTGAGGTCAATGTAAGTGATGTGTGTGATGCAAATTTGAGCAAAGTAGTGCAAACTTCAAAGTATTGGATTCTTGAATGTAGTGAGTCAAAGGTGTCTGAAATCTTTCAAACAAGACTATGAAAGTGTTGGAGCATTGTGGTGGATTCCTTGTTGCATTGAGAAGTGTTCTTTGTGTAACATTTCTCTTTTATCTTCTTGTTCTTTCTATGGTTGTGAGCCATTTTGGACAGTGTGTTCGATTTTGGCAATGAGCCCTTTTGTACCGGCTTTGCAATTACTTATATTGTGAGCTAATCCTAACTATGGTTTTTCTCTCATTGGGTTTTCTACGTAAATATGGTGTTCTCTTGTGTATGGTGTTGCTATTTCAGTTTATGTTGTCTACATTTCATGATTAATCACATTAACAGAATAAGGGTTTATTGAATGCATGTGGATCTAATTACTGTTGAGGGTTTTTGATGTTTTGATTAGATACAACTAATTCACCCCTCCTCTCAGTTGTCTTGTTCATTCAACAATATGTCTTTCCCAAATAACTCACCTTCCATACTCGTAAATTATATACAATTTAATATTGGTATAATTTGACAAAAAAGAACAAACTCATTGAAAAAAAAGATGATGATAATAATTAAAAACTCACAACTTTTCAACCCCAATAATGTGGAAAATACTCATTCTTTAATGTAACATGATGAGATACAAGTGGTACTAAGATATAATTAGTGGAATTTTTTTTTTTTCTAAATATCAAGATTCACCTTATTAATTTGAGTGAACTCAAATAGATAGATAGATACACAAGGGTGATTTCTTAGTAAAATAAGAACTACTATTTTTCCAACTAGGGAGTCAATTGATGATGTAGTATTTAATTAATATAAATTAAAAATAATTTAAAAAGCATCCAATAAACTTAGTTCTAAGTTAATATATCCTAAAAATATTTATACACTAGCATAATCAATAGATAATATCAACTTAGGTAATCAAGGGAAGAAGTATTATAGACTATATGTATTTGGCTATTAAAATGAGGATGACTCCCTTAAATCTTACCATTATTAAATTTTACAAATCTTTTATGACTACTACTAAAAGCTATTCATTGATGAAGGAGTTCCCCTTCTCCCTATCCTTGATGAGAGTATTACCAAATACATGTCACATGACATTGTTCTTGATTATAACCACTTTCTTAACCATCTGCTCTCCTTATTAGAAATAGATAAATCTCTATTTTCAATGATTTTGGAGAAGATTCCAGAGATTGATGGTCTTCCTATAGAATTTTAGAAAGCTTAGTGATCTCACATCTGGGAATATTTCTACCGTGTCCACCTTGAAGCCACTAACATGGGCTCTTTAGGGGGTGTTATTAATCAAAATTGTTCCCAAGGGTAAAGATAGAGACTTTGTTAATGGTTGGAGACCATCGCCCTTCTAAACACCTTTTACAAGATCATAGCCAAGGATTTCTAGCTTGGAGAGTAAAGTACATTACTCAAGAGATTGTCAAACCTTAACAAATCAATTTCTTAGGGGGTAGATTTATTATTGATAATGTTCTCATTTCCTAGGAAATGTTTGAATGCAACCAACAATCTATCCAAGATGCTTCAATCATTAAACTTAATTTTAAGAAGGTTTTTGATCTTGTTCATTGGCCTTTCATCCATAATATACTTAAATGGTTATGATTTGTACTCACATAAATTTTTTGCTCACAAATGATAATGTTAGGATGGTTATTAATGGTACTCTATCCCCTCAATTCCCTTTGCAAAATCCATTCGTCAATTTCCTTGTTGTTGATGCTCTGAGATATCTCTTTGGGCTTTCTCTATCATCTAATCTTATTAATGATATTTCCCTTTTGAGGAAATATAAAGCCTTTAATTCTCATCTTGCCAATGACAACATGATTTTTATTCAAAACTCAACTACTGAAATAACACACACCTTGAATATTTTAGATCTATTCTACACTATATCATTCTCTAAATTAGCCATGCACAAAAATAAGTTCTTCATGACCTAACCTAACCCTCAACCCCCTTGGATTTTGAAAGATTAGTGTGAAGTTAAACATGGAATTATCACAAGATACCTTGGAATTCACTTTAGTCTTGGATTTTCCCTCTAGTATGTAAAACTGGTTCAAGAAAAACATTTAAAAAAAATTCTACATTTGACTAACCAATTCTTGTCTGAGGTTAGGCATATCCAAGTTGACAACAAGATTTTTATTGTTAGTCATGCTTATATCTTGTCTTGTTAGTTACCCTCTACATGGGCTAAGTGAGGCAATAAAAAAGGTTTCCTTTGATATAATGACTATATTGTATCCAACCAAAAGATTAAGGTGGTTTAGGTATTCTTGATCCCTTCATGTAATATATTTGTCTCACTACTAAATGGTTATTGAGAGCTCTTAGGTAATGTATCCATTTTTCCTTGGTGGGAAGCCTTTAGGATTTAATGAATAAGTGATACAAGCTTCTTCTTGCACCTTTGTTTAAAACCCATGGATCTACTCCCTTTAACTCCATTTGGAAGGCTTAGAAAATCACCTCTAGAAGGATTATTTGGTATGATCAATATCTTAGTCGTGATTTAAGTTTTGTTTTTTATTTATTTGGTGGAATGGATTTATCCATTAGGACAATAAACCCTTGGGTCTAATTCAACAACTCAATGTTAAATTCTTTTAAAAAAGGGAATTCAAAATTTCAAATATCTTTGAGATCCTACAAGATTCATTTGGAAACCTTGGGAACATCTCATTTCTCAATACAATATGTCATCTTTTGATAAACAAATAATACTTGGCATCCAAAAAATTATTCCCCTTGAGCTTTATAACTTGTTATCTATTCACAACCATGTCAATTTATGCAAATACTAGAGATAGTTTAGCACTCATAATCTTTGCTTCTCATCAAAATGATCCACATGTAGCTCATCCCTTCTATTAACATTTCTCCCTGCCTATATATTAATTAAGACCTTGTATTTTTTATATCTATTATATTGTGATAATTATGATATTGAAATCATGAATTATTACAATAAATAGATATTGTATCACATTATCTATAGTGATAAATATTATTTTTAATTATTTTGTAATTTTTTTGGCAGCGTAATAATTTTTGTTAAATTCCTTTTGTCTATAATATATTGTAATAATGTAAACTAATTAAGATACATATTTGATATATTTTACCTATTAATCTCTCTAGTATGTGCTAGTTTAGTTTAATCTTTTTCATTTCAATTTATTATTGAGGCTTTTTTGTATCCCACATCTATTATGAGTTTTTCTTCTTTTTGCAAATTTAGCTAATTTGTTCTCGTCTCTCTAACATCTTGCTTGATTTATGCCTTCCAGGGTCTTGTTTTTTCCTCTCCCTCTTATTCTTTTTGGTCTTTAGAATTGTAATTTTTTGAATTTCGATCCTATCCCTCCAACCCCCCTCAACCTTTTATCTACCCAAGTCTGCTTCTTCATTTTTCACTCTTCTCTCTATCTACATTGCATCTTGATGATGGATCATGGAGTATGGTTCGAAACATTGATGTAAAAACTAACACACAATTTAATCCATAAATCGTATTACAATTGTAAATATAGCCAATCCAAGTTTTGGAAATGCATGGTTGATGCAAAATCCTAATTCACTTTTTGGAAGACCCTTCAAGTAAAACTACCCATTGGCACTTGCCTCACTTTCCTTCACCCTCCAACATGTCTATTTGACTTAAGTTAAAATCCATCAAGCATGCGTTCTAGTCATGCCACATTCTAGAAACATCCAAACCTTCCTCTCCTCCACACTTCTTGCTCTTTTCCTTATCACCTAGACTTGGAAATATGCCCTCTTTGGAACCTTCACCTCACACAACTTCATCACCCACACTTGTAGGCATGTAACTCTGAAGTTTATTTGGAAGTATTTTTGCTTGGCAATTTTCTTTAGTATTCTCTATCTTAGAAAAAATGAGATACAAATAATTTGCTCCATTTTGGCTCTTTGAATATAATTTATATTACCACTAGTCTTCAATCCATGAGGGTGTTAATACCGATTTAAGTAGATTTTCTCTCATACTCCTCCTATAATTCTAAAATATTGAGGTAATTTAGTAGCCACCAAGTCTATCTTGGAGACTCATCTTATTCACAATGGCTTATGAGCCCTTTCCTTTAGTTTCTTGTGAAATTTCTATAGATATTCAATTTATGTTATGTTCATGACTCAACGTTTTCTTGCCATTTGTAGGAATGTTGATGAGAAGCACCATTACTTAGAGGACCTCAATCATTTGCTTACCTATCACGGTCCATGCAAAATTTAGGACAAAAGATCTTTAGAGACTGTCTCCTTTTGGTTGTGCTTAGGGCCATTGCAAACTAGAGGATATGATTTATGACTATGATGGTTGGCCCATTCCAACTAATATTAATTAAGCATTATAGGTATCTTCAACTAAGGATAACATAGTTAATGTGAGATTGTTAATTTAACTTGGTCCATTTGTTGCTTTTGGAAACCCTATTGAATTTGAAGTACAAAGTGATAATTATGAAACTTATGATATTAGTGAATAGCCTACTAGTGTCATTCCTAATAATTTTATTAATAAGCATAACCTTTCTTCTAACAACACTCTAAAGTTAACTCTCTTTTATAATATTTTATAATCAAATTATTTTTGCTCCTTATGAAATTGTTTTATATGATATTTATGCTATCCAATTATTATGATGGCTAGATATTTGATGTATATGCTACTTGTTTTTTTTGTTTTTGTGATCAACTATTTAGTTTATTTTTATTTTTTGCAAATTGCTACTAGAGAGGGGATTTATAAGATATGGCACCATTGGAAGGGATCGAAACCGAGTCACTTGTGTGATAGGTGATCAACTATTCAGTTATTTCTATGACTATAAAAAATGTATTTGTTATCCTAAACTATAAATTGTTCACTCTATCTAGTCTTTTCAAGGGGTAGCATGTTTTGCTACCTTCCAATATTTTTTGTAATATTAAATATAATATTCTTCTAAGGCTTTGATACATTGTTCAATGATTTATTCATGTAATTTCTTCTTCCAATATAAAAACCATATATATTATCCCCCAATAACAACTTTCTCTACATTGTAGACTAAAAGATGGATGAAAAATTAAATGATGATGTTTATGTGAGGTAGTGTTGATGATAGAGCTAAACTTAATCGATACACACAATAGACAAAGCATAGAGGTCATAACTAATATATAAGCTCCACATCTAGAGAAATGCTCCATATCACATAAATAAATGATGTGCAATAAAAAACCTATTTTTTTACAAAGATTACAAGAGAAAAGTGAAAAGATACGTAAAATTTAAGATGGGTAGACTTGAAATCCTTGAAGAATGACCAATGTCATATAGATTCAAAATACCATTTGTAACATACTTGGAAAATTAGTATAAAAAAACTAATATGATGATATCACCAACAAAAATATGTCAAGTTATAAGAAGGATCAAGTACTTCAAATTAACTATGGAAAAGCAAAGTTATCAAATCAATATGTCCAATAAGGTAGTCACACTTGAATCTATGTGTAGGGAGAAATTGGGAAAGGAGGCATTAGAGACCTTCACCAAAAAGAATGATGAATTAATTAAAAGTTTATGACTAAAAACACATGTGATTTATAAAAATAAAGAAAAGGCTATTGCATACCAATATATGTTAAAAATAACTTTCATAGAAAAACAAAATAAGCTTTAAAAGTCCAATCTAGAGTTTGGATAAAAAAAATTGATAGAAGAGGAAACTTAGATTAGGGAGAATGACATTTGAATGATAAAATTTCAAGTCAACTAGAGAATTTATGATTTGGAATGGTTTCCAAGACAACCCAAAAATACAACTTTGAGGTCTAATATGTTTATCTCATAAAAGATAAAAATAATTAAAGAACATAATATGAACCCCAATAAAATTGTAAGTCTAAACTCAACTTTTATTTATGGCATAAATTACAAAGCAACCCCCAAAACTCCTCAAAATTTGAATGGAATCTCCGTTTATATAATTTTTTTAAGGAGTTGTAATCTAAGCACTATGAAAATCTCAACCCATTTAAATATTTTTAAAGGACATAACCCATTTTTTGAAGAGTTTTTAAACTAAAGAAGTATAAATACTTCTATAACATATTATATAGATTTGGGGAGTGAACAAAATGTCCAAGAGATATGAAGCACTAACAAGACATGCAAATGGAAGATAGCAGGGGCCATAATGCTATGGATTGATATAATTTGCATTCTATAATGATATATTTGATAATCTCCCAAAAACACACAAGATGAAATTGTTTGGTTGAGACACAAATGAGAGAAAATAATTTGGAGAAAGAGAAGGAACGAAAAACAATGAAAGTGCTAATGACTTAGATACTATTTGAGACAAATGTTCCCCTTTTAAGATACTAGATCTAAAGAATTGAGAATAAAAGCAAAGGAAAACACAACGAGAAAAATCATTGACCATAAAGCACAATTAGAAGAATAGAAGAATCATGAGAAAGCAGCAAGAAAAATAAATTATCCTTTGCTAAGAAGATAAAGGAATATAAGAAACAATGAATTAATGCTATCAAAAGGCTACAAAGAAGACATGATAAGAGTTAGACAAAGATGATATAGTCGAGAAGAAAGATAATTAGATAGTAGCTAGAGAAAAGAAAGCTTGAGAAGAATAAAAGAGAGCAAAAAGGATTCTCAAAAGGAAAAACAAAAAAAGAACAATTTTCATAGAAGGATAAAAGAGAGAATAATTGTAAGTGGATTTGGAAAAAAATATACAATGGATGAAGATGTATGACAAAGAAAAAGATCAAGAACTAAAAATCCAAATCTCTTAATTGAAACAAGAAAGAACAATGAGAAAAAAAATGGAGGATGAGATATCCAAGAATAAGGAGAATGAGTAAAAAAGAGAGTTAAGAACAATGAAACAAACTAAATAACAAATTTAATACTTGAGTTCCATAAATGCATACAATAGTAGGTTAATGACACAAACACCATGGACCCTAAGTATTATAATACAAATAAGGAAGATCAAATCTAAGAAGATTAAAGGGGGTATGAAGAAAGATGAGGAGAAAAAGATAATGAGAGATGATAGAAAGTCTTAGAGTCGAAGATAAAATAAAAATGACAAAAGGACTAATATGACTAAAATAAAAAGTAAAATAAAATATACCATAAAAGAAGAAAAAGTTAAACAAATAGCCTTTATATCACTTTTGTATGATCCTATGTACCTTTTAATTATTAATTTAACCTCATAAAGCAATTTAGTTCACTTTCAATTAAATGTAATTTAAAGTTATTTAAAAGTATACCCATTAAACCATGACTTCACCACTTGTTAACTAGAGGAGTGGAAAGGAAACAGGTCAAACCTTTAAAAGCCCAAATATCTTGTTTATACACGTGTAAACAAGGTTCCAACTTGATTCGCACGCTTAAAAGTAGTTCTTTTAGCATGACACCATAATTCCACAGATTTAAGAAAACCTAAATTGAAATTTAATGCATTGGAAAAAACAGAATAGTAGTAGTACACGACCCGCACTTTGCTTTAAAAGCGAAAACAATACTTAGTGTCAGTACCATAGCAAATAAATTTGCAAGATCAGGTTCCTTGGAAATTAGACCGTCGTTATAAAGTTTTCTGAATCATATATTTTACAATCTCAACCTCTTTCACAGGTGCTCTTATCTTCCGGGGATTACTAGTAAAACCCTAAAACAATTTTCAACGGAAGAGAAGAAATGAGGAATTCAGAGCAGTGGGCGATTTGACGGCCATTTTTAAGCGTATTCATCGCAGATTGTTTCTAAGGTAAGATTTCATAGTACTCGTTGCATATTTAACTTCACCCGAGCTATTTTTCTGGGTCTTTTGGTGGGATTTTAGGAATTATAGCAAGAGTTACAAGTGAAGTTCTATTTGACTTAATTACATTGCAGTTGTATTATTTTGGTCCTATGTTGTCATTCTCTGTGAGCTGCATTGTAGGCAATAGCAAACCCAAAGCACAATCTAGGGTTTGAATAATTCGTGCGTTTTGTACGGTTTAGAGTTAGGGTAATTGCAGGTTCTTTCCTTAAGTGGAGAATCAAAGGCCTAGTGGGTATTTTAGAGTTTAGAGTTGGGAAGTTACTCCATTTTTTCTGAAAAAAGCTCGTCAAGAGGACATTGGTAGTATTTCTCAAACATTTCACAAAATATTTTTTACAGAATTTTTATAATCAGTATCATTTCAAGAACAGGTGTTAAAGGATTGTAATACTCAGTTGCGTTTCCATATGTTGAATGAAGGATTTTGATACCCAGAAGTGACATCTGCCATATACTTACTGTATCGCGAAATTAATTTAAGTAGTCTAGAGAGAATGGAGGAAGTGTCCGCAAAGAGGGGTCCAGGAAGGCCTCGCGAAAATGGTAGTCTAGAGAGAATGGAGAAAGTGCCTGCAAAGAGGGGCCCAGGAAGGCCTCGTGTATTTGGTAGTCTAGAGAGAATGGAGAAAGTGCCTGCAAAGAGGGGACCGGGAAGGCCCCCGAAGACGCCGAAGAGAGGTCCAGGAAGGCCTCCAAAGAAGGCTACTGAGGTAGTTATGGGCAGCTCCCCTTCAAACTCCCCTGAATTTGAGAAAGCTAATAATACCGGCAAGAACAATTCTGTAGAAGATTCTCCCAATGGCAATATTGATATTCTAGTTAGTGTAAACCCTCCTGGAAGGGGAAGACCAAAGAAGCACCTCCTGGATTTGAATTCTGTATCAAGTTTGAATAAAGTTGAGAATGCAGATGGCAAGGGCTTGAAGAGATTGAAGAGTGAACGGCTTCGAGACATGTCGCCTCCAAGGAGAAGTGGAAGGTATTTTGAGAGCTTATCACCGACTCATAATACCATTGTTCCTGTTTTGAGTGATGTAATAAGGCAGAATGCTACTGCTGAAGTAACTGAAGATGTCAAAGGTTCGCCATCAATGAATGCAGTAGTCAAAGTTTTTTGCGTGCACACAGAACCAAACTTTTCACTTCCATGGCAACGCAAGCGTCAGTTCAGTTCAAATAGCAGCGGATTTATCATTGATGGTCGCAGAGTACTTACCAATGCTCACTCTGTAGAGCACCATACACAGGTGAAGTTGAAGAAGAGGGGATCGGACACCAAATATCTGGCTACTGTGCTTGCAATTGGGACTGAGTGTGACATTGGTAAGTGCCGAACTATTATATTTGCTTGTGAGAATTGGCTGCATGAGTGAGTCAGCCATTGACAAATGTGATTTGTTTGATTTTAACAGCATTGTTAACTGTGAATGATGATGAATTTTGGGAAGAAGTGACTCCTGTACAATTTGGAGCTCTGCCATCTCTGCAGGATGCTGTCACTGTAGTAGGTTATCCAATTGGCGGTGACACAATTTCTGTGACTAGTGGAGTTGTGTCACGTATTGAAGTTCTTTCATATGTACATGGATCCACAGAACTACTAGGAGTGCAGGTGACTTTTTGAATGTCTTATTTGCGTTTGAGGATTTATGTAACACTGCTGCATTGCTATGCCTTCCTTAATGATAATGATGTCTTGACGTTTTGCTTACACTGAATGGACATTTTAAAAATATATATTGGAGGGGATTGTACTGCATTTGAAAGTGTGAATATAGGCTGATGTCTTGTTTGAATAGATTATTTCAGATTGATGCTGCTATAAATGCTGGAAATTCTGGTGGACCTGCTTTCAATGGCAAGGGCCAGTGTGTGGGAATAGCATTTCAGTCTCTGAAACATGAAGATGCAGAAAATATTGGATATGTTATACCAACTCCTGTGATTGAACATTTCATCTCTGATTATGAGCGTTCAGGAGATTACACAGGTTTGGACTTGTCATCTTATGAATTATTTGTGAAGCTTTCTGGTCTGTTTGTAATGTTGTTGTAATTGTGTTGGATATTTTCACACTGATTGCACTCTGTTAGTGTTTTATTGCTCCTTTCAGGACAACACAAAATGCATCAGTGTGTACAGTTAAACCTTTCTTCAAATTGGAAATGGAAGCTCCTTTGTATGGAAAAACTAAACTAAAGCACCAGAACTCTAACTTTGAAGATGACTTGTGGCTTTATACAGGACATGCAAAATTAGCTTTTGGGTTTGTGGCATGCAATGCAAAAAAACTAAAAGCTACCCCATCTTTTGGTTCTTGGGAATGATCACAAGGCCGATACAGCTCTTCCACACATAGACAAGAGAGTTTAATGTTTATGACCAACACAAAGAACCTAACCTATGACAGCTCAACTCGCATGTTTTCGAGCTAAAAAGCTGACACTAGAAAGCTAAGTCATAGAGATCATAGAATTTTGTCCATGAAATTCAAAATCCGGCAAACATAAACACAAATGTAAAAAATACTTCAACTTGCCTACAAATGTGGCCATACAAAAGCATAGAATGTTTTATTGTAAGGTTTTATATTTTTCATCCATGCATGCTCCACCTCCTTACAATTTTGTTTTGTTGTGATTGGACGATGGACAAATGCTATTACTGTGTGAGACAAAAGGCATTGTTGCTGAATAGAAATTGTCTATGGGTATCTAGGTATGACATTTTGATACGACAACATTATTTGGAAGGATTGGGTATGTTTTGGGTACATTTGTACAAAAAATTACATATATAATAATATTCAAATAATATTGATACAGAACTTTTTCCACAAAGTGAAAAAATGTTATTTACCTTTTTGGTTAAAAAATAGGTAAAAGTAAAAGTCATGTTAAAACCCTTAAGACTAAAAGGGGTAAAACAAAAATTCCATTTCTATTTAATCACCTTAAAAAAAAGGTAATATAAATAAGTGAGTAGTGGAAAAGAATACTCTTGAGAGATAAAAATGGGATTTTTTTTAAGTGTTACTTGTGTTGTGAAAAGGTGTGATGGTTTGGAAACTACCCCTTAAAAAGATTATAAATCATTTATGTGAGAATTGGAAAGGGACATTGAGAACACTCAAGAAAGGTGGTTTGGTGGGCTATGGGCATTGGAGAAGGGGTATACAAGGTGTGTCCAACTCAAGGTATATGATACACTTGGGATTCTCATATCTAGGGCTTGGTGTTGAGTGGCTGCTTTGTTAAAAGCATGCTGTGTTTTGAATAAGTTTTTTCCTCTTGGAGCGTGCCATAGCGAAGAGGGCTTAAACCATTGAGGTCTTCTTGGAGTGAGAGTTGCCATCGATAGAGCTGTCTTAGATAAAAATTTAATCTCTTATTATTGAAAATAATGGAAAATCAACAATTGAATTGTGTGATTGCGTTATCTAAGTCAGTGTGTTTATTATTTGTTTTAGAGTTCTTACTAAATTACATGTTGTAATTTACTCTAGTTATTTACCTCTAATTTGATATCATTGCATATTCTAAATTATTTTAACTAGTAATAACTATATATATATTTGGCAAATTTCTACCTTGGGGGTTACCTCCCTTTATATTGAAACCCAAAATAGTTACAAAGTTTTATAGACATTTGACCTTGCGGCTTTTTTTAATAGAAGATAGTACGTAGACCTCTAATCACCTCCTGTAGTTGTTCAAATTTGTGTTGGAGTGAAAAGATTCTCATGGTATGACATGAAGAAAGCATAGGTCTTCATGTTGTTCCTATGTAGGCCATCATGCATCAAGGTTATAGCTTGTTGCATATCTTCATTTTTCCTTGCCATGGAGATATAGTTGGTGTCCCCAACCATCCCAACCACCAAATCTCTGTTGAGATCGGACATTGCGTTTATAGCTTCAACTTAGTAATTGGGGATAATAATTTTTTTTTTGGCAATCGCAACACACTCAAAATTGTCCGAAGTTCTAATGATGTTATACAAGAACAACTCCATCAGAGTGGCATCATGAACATGGGCGTAGAGCAAGTGTTTTTCTCCAATGGTAGCACGTATTGCTTTCTCTTCTCTCTTGAACTGTATTGTGAACACTTGTCATAACTGATCATTCATGGCTTGTGGAACACAATGACAAATACATCTTGGAAAGACCAATCTTTCTACCATTGTAGCTTGAGTTTGTATGTGCATTAGCTTTGTGAGCTTCTTCTATGTAGGAAAAATGAGCTTGATTGAGACAGTAGCTAGGCAATCTATGCTTAGTAGAGACCAAATCTGTAACCTATACTTTGCTTGAAATGATGGATGGATCCATATCTTTGCATAAGATATTGTGCATGCCATTCTAGTCAAGGGCATCATTTGAAATTCTGGTTTGATTGTTCAAAGCAACACCTGATTGGATAGGAAGCCCACAGTTTGGTTAGCTTTTCGATATACATGCCTCAAAGAGTATTCTCCAACTTGCTCGAGGTACAAATGTGTCTGCTCGATCCATTTCAATATCTTCCAATTGATGGCCTTTTGGTAATCAATGGCTTGAATAACAATCAGTGAACCCCCCTTGATATTGATTGGACTTAGTCTCTCCTTAACACACTATTTAAGGCTTGCCAACAAAGCAAAAGATTTTGCATCATTGTTAGTACCGTCAAGCAATTTGATTGATCCAACCCACCAAAGGTCTCAATCATTTCAGATGACAAATCAACACCAAAGGCCTCGAGATTGCCTTTTGCAGCCTTGTCAAAGTTTAATTTTTATCTTCCCTTTGGGGGGGTTGTTCTATTGATGTTGGCCCAATAGGTCAAGGGGATTGAAAGGTAAGCATGGATTTTTTAGGAGATGCCATGTTTTACTGATGTGGTTTTCCCAAATTGAGAAGGACCATTTTTTCTTGGTTCAATTTTTAATGTTTTGATGTTCGTAATTTCCCACCTCAGTTTTGTTGATTAGCGATACCATGAGGGAGGCAACTCCTTTAAAAATTCTAGTGTTACACTTGTGCTAGATATGCCATATGGTCATGGCTAGGGCTTCCAACCAGAGACCAACCCATAGAGAAACTTCGTATAATTTGGGCCAGCCAAGGAAAAGGTTGTCGATTGTTGCAAGGAGAGGGTTGGACCATCCAAGTTTTCGTTGTATCCAATCGCAACATTCTTTTGCATATGGGCAAGCTAGTAGTAAGTGATCAATCGATTCATCATTACATTCGCACAAAGGGCATCGAAATATTTCCATAAAACCAATTTTTGTTAATTTATTGCCTTTTAGAATTTTGTAATGCAATGTAGACCAAGTGAAAGTGCTTACCTTAGGGAGGGCCTTAGTGCCCCATTAGAGATCTGTCGGCCAAAAATGTCTTTGGCATTCTAAGGCTTATCTTGTCTCCAATTCTCATAGAGAATTTTCCAAATTTGACCCCACACCAGATAATCTGGTCATCCTTATTTGATAAGAAAACATTTCTTTTGGAGAGCTCCTTGGAGAGAATTTCCTTGGCATTTGGGGGGAGGGGGTCTGTGAGAGAAGGGGGATTCGCTACTCACGAGTTTTCTTCAATCAAAGACCCTCACGGGACGAACTGCCCTAAACCACCTCAAAGGACAACGACGAAGGTTCTAGAACTGGAAGGAGCAGGTCATAGAGATCCTTTGGACAAACTGTCAAGCTCTCGGCCAAAGGACAACATCGCAGGATTCAGATGACAGCGCGACGCGATGGCGTCCCCGAGGCGTGTTGGCATCTCGTACGGACCAGAGAGCGAGTTTATCACAAAGAACAACAAAGTGACTACCAACAATCCGATTACTGAGAACTTCTAGAAAGTGATAAAGTTGAAATGGATTGAAATGTAAATGATAAAGACAAGGAGAAGAAAGGAAAGGGAATGCTTACAACCGTGCAAATGATGAAGCCTCCAGCACGTGAATGTCTTCAATACCTGCACACAAGAGAGAGATAATGTTGGGGCTGTATAGGGGTTTGCCTCGGTCAAACCCCCGTTTTGGTGTTCCCACTTCCACGGATAGCTAGATAGATAGAGAGAAATGTAAGAAATGAAGCAAAGTATACAAAGACACTACAAAATAGTGTTATGCTACTCAACCAAATAATAGAGGAGTGGAATGAAAGCTTACCACCTCTCGCTTAAAGCACTCAAGGCTTGTGGAGGAGAAAATGAGAGGAACTCAAGCCTCTGTTGCAATGGTGTTTCGTTCCACACTTGCTCTACTGAAGTGATGGAGTGTTGATGTTGCTGCTGTGAAGTGTAAAGTGTTGAGTGATGAAGTTGCTTTGGAGCTTGTGAAGAGCTAGTGAAGAGAGAGTTAGATGGAGAGGTCCAAAGGATCCAAGAGATGCAAAAGGGAAGTAGGAATAGTGAATATGAAGGAAAGAGGGAAGAAAATGGCCATTTTCGGGTCGGTCAGTCGAAAAGGGCATTACAAGTCGATTCCCAATGGGAATGGTAACGCCTTTGCAGGCTCCGGACGCGGGAATCTGTTAGGGACGTTAGTGCATCGTGCAGACATCTGCGCGGCGCGCGGGCGTCCTAGACATAAATGCTTCCACCGACACTCAAAATAGGTGCCAAGTGGAACGAAGGCAACAGGCTTATGTGGAATTAAACCTCCGCTTTCGGTTTTCTAAAGTGTAAGGGGGTAAAAGGGAATTTGTGTGAGGGGTGCAAATTCATGTTGATACAGGGTCAAATTCTTCCATGAGACAGATGAACCCTAGGTTCGCTTGTTGGAATGATGTAGTCTTGAATTTTTCTCCATATTTCTTGATCACGAGATCTATTTTGTCTCGGATCCTCAAAATATCTGCAAGTGGGTAGTAATCGTTCCAAGAATCGTTCCAAAATGATGCTAGTGTACCATTGTTTATTTTCTACAAAAGATTTTTAGAGATTATTGGGTGGCATTTCATCATAAGTTCCAGAGGTGGGAACCATTTGGGGGATTTGTAGTAGTGACCACATGGGTGGGATCATCATTATTGAGGTATTTTTTTTGTATTATTCCGGACCATAAGGCATTTGTGTTCTTAAACATTTGCCAGGTAAGATTTGCTCCAAGTGCTTGATTTTCGAGGTGAGTATCCTTGATGCCAACTCCCCCAGAGTTTTTTTTTTTGTTTGACTTTGTCCCAAGCAATGGGAGGGATTCTTTTTATTTCGTTGAGGCGCTCCCACAAGAATCTATGTTGAATTTCCACATTCTTTTTCAACTCACTTGTTAGTTCCAAGCATGAGAGCAGTGTTGGGATTGCAGCCAAAATTGCCTTGAACAATGCAATTCCCCTTGGCAAAGTGAGCTATTGCCCCTTCTAAGATTCTGCTTTTTTCTCGCATTTGCTAACAGTGTACACTTACATTGTAGAACACATAGCCCCTTGATCTCGTCTTTTGCATTTTAAACAATTTTTTTTGGGATTTCTTTGTTTATCTCTTGGATCCATGAACTTGCAGCAGTGAACAATTTGATGAATGTCAAAATTTCTTTAATTACAATTAGCTTGATTTGAGCGAAAATTAGGTTTCCTTGCCTTGTAGATCTATTTCTAGGGTTTTTTCAATAACATCTCTGATCTTCGACAAACATTTGCCCAACTAGTATTTAAAAGGAAAGTTGTATTGTCAGATCCAAATCAGTCCCTCTGTTGGGAAAGTGTCTTAAGGGATTAAAATTAGGAACCCACCTTTGCAGATAGAGGTGGGACTTGCTAAACTTCCAAAATTCGTTCATTAGAATGCTCTCCCTTTCTTCATGTGTCTCGAAGACAGTAGTGAAATAACCTTTGGGAAGGAAGTTTAGATTTGGGTCATATTTCCAGTGTGTCGATACCCATTCTTTGATGGCATGTCTTGTAAATTCCATGCTCTTAAATCAACCAATTATAGTAGTTTTCTCTAGAAAGATAGCATCTTTGCTAATGATGGATGATACATCAATTATGTTGCAAGGTGTCGCCCTTGGTCTCCTTAGTGTGGGCCAGCGTGGTGCTTAGGCTTCGTGACATGGTTTAACCACCTCTTGTGGATCTTGGATCTTGTATAATTCTAGTGGTTGTATCGGGCATTAACAAGTCTTTCTTTTGGTGCAACGATAGTTGTCTGTGCAACAATTGGTATCAGAGCCGAGGTCACAGGTTCAAACCCCTCGCTTGCGCCAGGGGGGGGGGATTGTTGCAAGGTGTCGCCCTTGGTCTCCTTAGCGTGGGCCAGTGCGGTGCTCGGGCTTTGTGACATGGTTTAATTGCCTCCTGTGGATCTTGGATCTTGTATAAATCTAGCGGCCGTATCGGGCATTAACAAGTCGATATTTTGGTGCAACGATAGCCACCTGTGCAACAAATTATACATTCCTTGTGTTTGGATCATCTGTTGTTGCCCACAAATCCTTGCTTTTTGTCTTCTACTCTGCTTTGCTCTCCATTGAAGCAAAAAATGATGGATTTTTTGCACGTGTTTCTAGTAATAGTTATATCAAATCCATTGCAATGTTAAATTAAATTAACTTTGATAACTTGTAATTTGGAAAAATTAACATCACAATTATAATAAAAATAAATAATTTTAATATGTTAAGAGTATTAATGAATTAATATTAATTAATTTTATAAAATAGCTTAAACGGCTAGATATGCATATTTATAAATAATTTAATGATAGTAATCTATACATAAAATTTAAATGTTATAATATAAATAAATCATAAGTATTTATATGTGTAAGTAGAACACGCATAATATTATATATTGCACTAAAACCAAGAATGTAATGGAAGGCACCATAATATTATGTTGTTGGTATTGGTACAAGGATGAGCACGCATCGAGGTTCATGTATGTTAGTATGACATTTTTTAACTTGGGTATGGGTATGCATTTGTGCATATATATTAAAATTTTGAAAATTAAAATAGCAGTATTACTCATAATTGCCAATAAACAAAATATTTAATTACCTCATAATTTGTAGAAAAGAAAATACTCATTAATTTATAGTATGATAGTGATTGGTCAAATGTCAATACAAAATGAAAATTACAATCAATATTCAATAATTTTCATATTGCTTTGCATCGAAAGCATCAAGGGATGTCAATACAAAATGAAAATTACAATTAATATTCAATAAGTTTCCTATTGCTCTTAATTCAGAGCATTAATGTCAGCATTTAGTTTAGTTTCATTGGAACCACAATCAATTGCGGTACCACTCCCACTAGCCATGTCATATGTAGAAGCTATCTCATTTACAAAGACTTCGACAAGTTGTGTAACTGTAGCAACAATGTTAGCACACTCATGAGTTAGATCCCAATTCCTCGTCACTTTCTCATTGTAATCAGGTCTCTTATGTGACAAGAGATGCAAGCTGGAGTGCACGAAGACCAAATCCTCAACTTTTTTGCACCCAATTGGTTGCGCTTAAGTGAGTGGATAAACTAGTCTGTACACCAATTCTACTTAGTTGAAAAATTCACAACCCGTTGAATTTGCATACGATATTTATTTTTTACAAAACATAAATTATAATATATAGTAGAGAAAGAAAAATGAGGAAGTTAAGAAATAAAAAGATGCATAATTGAAGAGATATTTTTCACTGAAAGAGGTTGGAAGTAAATAGAGCATTATGATGTATGTATCACTATTCATGAGCATCTTTTCTATGCTTGTCTTGAAGAGTGCAAACATCTTGATTCATTGAAGATATGAAGTAGCCAAACTCACTCAAGACAACACTTTGTATATCTATATCTAGGAATATTTTTGAATGTAGTTTTGTACCTAGTAACAACCTCTTCATCTCTATATGGAGCCACCCTCCTTGGCAGAGAAAGTATCTTTGAGTTATATGTTTTAGAGACAAAGCAAATACTAAGAGTTGCAAAGGCATGGTTGTTTTGTTCCAATTGTAAAAAAATTGTCGTTTGCACCTTTATGAGAAATGCTTTTGTGTAGTTATGCTCCTTGGCTTCTATCATGGTTATTATTTTTCCAACCACAAAGACCATGTCATCATAACTTTTATCCAATCATGGATGATTTGTATTAACATATCTAATCATGTTGTTGATGGACTTAGTGAAACTCAAAACATATTTCACACAAGCCCACCACTCATCATTGATGATCAATGCTTTGATTTTTTGGGCTCTCTTTGTATTTGATTGCATTTACACACTCCAAAAGTGTTGATGACCATACTGCTTTGCCTCTCACACCTTCACAAGTCATTTCAAGATGATTGCAGGATGCAAATTGAGTCTCAATAACCTAACATTGTTTAAAAAATAAAACAAATTAAAATCTTAAAAAGTAAATGACATGAAAAAATAAAAAAATAAAAAAAATACTAAAAGATAAAATTACCTTCAACAATTCCAAGTTGGAGATCTTGAAGATGCCTTGTGACATATGATGATTTGTCACAAACATTTGGATCTTTTTGTTCCTCATGTAGATTTCTTTGACCCAATTGGTCTTTGTGCCTATTTTTTGCTATATCAAGTTGAGTGAGTGGACAACATATGGTGTCCAAAAAATATGCCCATATGTACCCTCCACTATTAAACCAACTGCCTTACAATTTTTAGTGTTGTCTATTATGACTTAGACAACATTTTAGGACTCACTATCTCAATGGATTGCATGAGGTTATTAGTAATGAAAGTTACATCTTTCACTTGCCCCTCACAATTTAGTTGCTTCAAAAACATCGCCCTTTTAGGGGACATTGCAATGATATTGATTAGTAGTCTATGTTTGCAATTTTTCCATCCATAAAAAATGATGGTGCCCCTATTTGGGACCGTGTATCCCTAATTGCTCTAAATGATGCCTGTATGAAAGCTTTCCCTTTGGCCAATAAGGTGGTGTAACATTTTTCATACCTAGGACTAATGTAATCAAGATGTGCATTGGCAATTGTTGTCACCATATTCCGCCAATATGGTGGTGATCTAACAAAGTTGAAAGGAAGCTCATTGCCACAAATGCAATGAGCAATACTTGCAACCTCCCTCACCTTCACCTCATTCTTGAAGGTCTTTTCCAATGGGTCTCTTTTATGAGAATTAAAGGAGTCATTCTCTTCTCGAGAAGATGGTGGCATGAAAGGATATGGGTCAGTTAGTTGTGTTAAGCTGGTAGGAGGTTTTTGTGATCCTTTCCTGAAAATAGAATGTACTCTTTCCTTTGATCTATCACTTACCATGTTGGTGTCCTCTTGTTTTTTGATATATCCCATTATTTGTTGCTTTGACAACCCTTTTCTTTATTTGTCTTCAGACAAACTTTTGTTTGTAAGCAGCTAATAGGGCACATGTGAGCTTTCAATTGACTATATGAGCTCTTATTCTCATTCCCTCATTGGCTACAACAACAATAACTCATGCCACTGAGAAGTTGTTCAATCATAGTTGTATGTAGCCAAAAAGGTGATGTTGCATCAAATTTAAATGAACTCTCTACATGTGGGATAGTTGAACTAGAACAACCAACCATTCTGTATGAACATAACATAACTCACCTTTGATAGATATATCTTCTGTGTGCAACTCTTTCTATTTGTTGGTGTAGGTCTTTCTCTCCTATAGTCTTCACATTCAAAGAAAAAATGCAACAAGTTTCAAAAAACAACAATGGCAGCTTGGAGGCAAAAATGCTGTTTTACTCACTTGTGTTTGTGAAATGAGGTAAAAGAGCCTAAGAGTCCTCACTTCACGGCAGAATTAGGCATTTAGGAGTTTTTTGGTTTTTAAATTTTTTATAGAAGATATATTTTTGTTCTTTTTTGGACAGGTGGCTTATTGGTCTGCTTGGGTTTGCCCAGGTTCTCTGTGGGTCCTTCCATCTAGGGTCAGTAAATCTTATCATAATTATGTTTATATGGCAAACTTATCTTATTAGCCGTTTAGATTTTTAAAATTTTTTTCTGAAGCTTATTTTAATTTGTCAATTTATATTTATATTTGTGTCATATTATTTAAAATTTTGTTTAGTTTTTTATTTTTTAATGGATTTTAATATGTTTAAGATTGAGTAGTGCAAAGATTTCTGGATTGAAACTGTGTATGATTTTTTCTCATCAATGTTCCAAAATTCAGATCATGCTCTATGATCCATCATCAGGATGATAAGCAAATAGAGAGCAGAGAATAGATCATCATGCTCCTATTCTATGCTCTCTATTTGCTTATCATCTTGATGATGGATCATGGAGCATGATACGAAAGGTTAATGAGAAAAAATCATACACAGTTTCAATCCAGAAATTTTGCACTATTCAATCATGGACTGTGGAAACTTATGGTTATTAATGTTTAAGATTTTTTCAAGTTACATGTTCTTTATTTAGTTCATATTTATCTTGAGTTTTTATTGTGTTTTATCCTTAATATAAAATTATTACATTTTAATTCTTATCAATAACTTATCATATTTAATTTTAATTAGCGTTTAGTTTTTATTAGAATTTAGTTTATTAAAAATGTAAATATTTATTATTTTCGTATTTAATCATGATTTTTTTTCTTGAATTTTATCAATTAACTAACTTGTTTTGAATATTTTTCACTGAAGTTGAACCCGAACCTTGTGAGTTAGCCATAAAGAGTGTGTACACAATGGACAGATTATACATCAGAAACAAGATTCTTGTAAAACTAAATCTAATAATTCAAAGTTGTATACACAGCTACAACATCTACAGTAATGACGACTACAAAACATAGCTGCAATTAATCACTAATTTCTATTCAGTTTCCTGAATCAACACACAAGACAATACATAAGTTGATCGATAATTTCAGCAGCAAGTAGCAATATTAATGACATGCTGGTGCTAAAGTTTTGGATTGATAAAGAGAGAAGCCATAGATTTGCCAATTTGTTCTTTTGATTTTCCATCCAAATTAGTGAAACATCGAATAAAGTGATAGCCATAATGGGAGTTAGATAACCAATATGGATTATTTTCTAATCCAAACACTGTTCGATGGAATAGTTTTTCAATATGATTTATTTCATAATCTTACATATCAATATGCATGTTGTATGAATTCTTAAATAACTATCTAGATTGTTTGGATTTTCTTAATCTTTGGGAAACTATTGGTTTGTGATTTGTAAGGATGCCATTTCCATTGTTCTTGGCATGGCTCAGTGAAGATAAACCGAATAATATTAGACAAAAAAGGATATTCTCAAGCCAATAATCATAACTCAAAGGGGAGGAAAAAATCCTACAAATTACAACAAAGAACAAAAATGCAGAAGAGCAAGTTGAACATTAGTTCTGTTTAACACCCTCATGCAAGGGAATCAGTCAGCTGATTATATTTTATTCTGATATGTTTGAACCTAGAGAAAAGGAAGCCTCTGTATAATTTTTTGAATTTCTGCAAAATAATGTTTAGCAAAAGATCCCACCTTTAGCATTACCCAACACAGACTTAATGACCAGCATAGAATCACCATACTCCCAAAACTTTGAGTCCTTTCATAGTTGCAATTTTTAAGCCTTCGGAGAGAGCCAGAAATTCAGCTTCATCGCTTGAATTTTTCCCCAATCCTTAAGCAAACACAGCTAATACTTTTATTTCTTTATCCATGATAACTAACCAGCCCCAACAACACTTGGTTTTCCCTTGGAAGAGCCATTGGAATGGAAATGATATGAGTCCTTGAAGAATTATGAGTGTTTTCCCTTTCAATTAATATTGAGCTCAAAAATGTAAATTTCTAAAATTTGAATTAACCTTTCCTCTTTCTTGCTAAGATTTCAACCAAAAGATTTATAAAGCTTCTGTTAACTGTCTCTAATAGCTTTATGAGTGCAGAGACACAAGCAAAACTATTGCAGGGATTGACATTAGCATTAATGTTTATATCATGACTTCTATCCATCCATATATGGCAGCAAATAACTCTTGGCAATATCTTCCACAAATAATTAATTGCTGATTTTCCTTCAAATCTAAAAGGATATTTATCAGACCAGTTTATCACAAACATAGTGCAACATGTTATTAGGTTGGAAGAATCAAGTGTGAATATCTCTTCTGCCACACATGATTCCAAACCTGTTGAGAAAACTCACACTGGATGAAGAGGTGATTGATGTCTTTGCTATTCCTCTTATAGAGAATACAATATGCAGGTCCATAAATACCCCCTCTTCCTCAAAATTTCAGCAGTCAAAATGGTTTTGTGGGAAAGAGTCCACATGAACAAATCAATTTTAAGAAGAGATATCTCAGCTCAAAGCTTCCCCAAATGCCGTTTCTAAAAAATGTGGTTGAAGTTTTGAGTCAACAACAAATTATAACCCCGCCTCACAATATGTTTCTCAGATTTGTCAAGAGCTCCCCAAATAATTTCATCTTGGCTCTCTTTCCTTGATATTCTTCTTTCAATTTAAAAAAAAAAGGTTTCATACTACACTTTCAACTCCCTTTCATTATGATACTATCCTCCCACATTTTATTGTTATAACCGCCTTACTCACTAGGGAAGTTGTCCTTCAAAAATTGAATGACTTTACGAACACCTTGATTTCTATAAATATTACAAATACAAATTATTTCTAAAATACCTATGCTATGCTCTCAATCTTGTAGGTGCATAGGGTTATAGTTGACTTTTGGCTACCTTAACTCTTAACTAAGTTATATAAACATTAATATATTATTATAGAGGTAGCTAAGTCAGCTTGGGTGGCATCCAAGGCATAAAAATATGGTATATATAGGAGGTAGATGCTATTTATTATCACCATATTGAGTATTGTGTGGGTAGCTAAGTTGGCTTGGGTGGCATCCAAGGCATAAATATGATATATATAGGTGTTGGTGTGAATAGGGTGTTTTACTTAATTTTTTCATCACCTAGGTCCTATTCACATTAGCTACTTAAGTCATTGAATATTTTAATGGAAACTGTAATGTCCCCACTCTCAGAATGATATCATGGTGGATTAATTCTGGCCCATCCAGTATTCCCATGGGTTAGAAGGCATGAAAAGGGAATGATTTTGGTCATAAGAGTTAAATTTTGATTAAGATGTTTTTAGGGGATTAAGAGGGAATTATCCTTAATCCAATCAAAGTATAATGATTATCTTATTTTATCATTATCTTTTGGTCCACTTGTAAGTCAAAGCACACAAGGAGGTCAAAGCAAGCAAAGAGCTCTACTTGCCAGTCAAAGCAAGCAAGGAGGTCTACCTTGAGTCAAAGCAAGCAAGAAGGTTTATTTGCTAGACCAAGCTAACAAGGAGGACAAAGCAAGCAAGAAGGTGAGTTGACCTCATCAAATCAGATATGTTTCTAAAAGATTCCCCTTCCTATGGTGGTTTAGGTGACTTAAGGGAGAAGCTACCAAAAATAGTATTTTAAGACCAAATCTGATCTCTTCCTTGGGGCGGCTTAAGGAAACTTCCAAAATAGAATTTTATAATGTCAAAAAAGGCAAAAAGGCAATCAGATCTACTTAGGACGGTTTGGGGAAGCTTAGCCAAGAAGAAATTGAATATTTTAATGGAGCAAATCTGATCCTCTTTGGGACGACTTGGGCTAGTTGCCTTAGCCTTGAAGCAAAGTAAATATTTTAATAAAAGCAAATCTGATTCAACCCTAGGGCGGCCTTGTCTTAAGGTCTTATTTAAAGAAGGCTTGGGGGATGAGAAAGAGATGTTTTTGGTGTTACTATTTTGCTGTGACAGATTGAGGAGAGAAATCTCTTGACTGAAAGTGATTTTCAGTCCATTCAAGGTGGTGCTCCCTTGAATCCTGTGGCATGGTGATGTCCCCATCCCACCAAGTTAGTTGATTTCAGACAGAATTCAACACAGAGCTTAAACAGATTGCTTTGGCAAGTTCTAGCTGCAAATTACATCCTTAATTTGGTGGCACTTTCATCTCTACTTGCTGATAAGAGACTTTCAAGAGGTTCGTGTGGAAAAGAAGGCTATTTTGGGCGATTTCCTGCTTCAAACATAACCAGGTTTTGTTACAGCAGTCCTCAAACAGACTTCATTCTCATATTAGAAGAGTTTTTGGGCATCTTCAAACTCCAGTGAGCTGCTACAGTCAAGTTTTTGTCATCTCCAGCTGATTATATTATCACACTTCACATAGCTAGGGTTTGGACTTGTGTTTGGGCACAAGTGGATGTAATTGGTGGTCTGAAATTCAAATCAGACCTGACTGTTGTACTTGCAGCCCTCTTTAGTTGTAATCAGTTTCAAATCAAATAAGAAGATTGAGCTATTTTGCTGGGTATGTCCTTTTATATATTTTTGTGCCCTATTTAATTGCCTAAAGTCTATATTCGAGTTCATTCCTTTCTATTTGTGCTTGGAATCTTTCATTCTGCATATTACAGTAAACCCTAGTTGAAAATCAAAGTTAAGAACAAATCAGAATTTCTAGACCAGCACAGAAAAAATTTCAGTTTGAACTTGTAGGGGTTCTTACAATATAGGCGTTGGTGTGAATAGGGTATTATACCTAATTTTTCATCACCTAGGTCCTATTCACATTAGTTACATAAGTTTACTTAGGGTACACAGAGGATATCTTATAATTTTATGTCTTCAATCATAAGATTATGCAATCCTATGTCTTACTTTGGTCTTTGTAATCTTAATCCATTCTCATTCTATATTTGCATCTTTTGATAGAATAGCATTATTCTCTCACATTTGATCTCTCTTGTGCTTTGGGTGGCTACATTTTCAGCCAAATTTTGCATGGTATAAAGTAGTCTATACCAACTTTTATATGGTATAGAGCATTCTATGCCAACCAGTGTTAGACGAGGACTTGGGGGGATGTCCCCTCACCGACCCACCACCATTGTCGCCATCTCGAAGACTCCTGTAGGACTTCGAGGATGTTGGGGTGTCATCAAGACGTCTAGGGGATTCCTATTGTCTCGAAGATGTATAATTATACTTATACATCTTTTTATAACTATTTTTTCAAGTACTATATATTACCCCAAACTTAGACCCCGCATCCCCCGTCCCTGTCCCTGTGGAACACTGATGCCAACTCTTACAATAGGAGATAGAGGTTATTTATTATCATCATATTAAGTATTGTGTTCTTATTGAAGACTATAGGAGGATTACCACTTAAAGTGACATATTATTATCAAGTTTTTGCATTGTATTTGCTATTATAGTTTTCTATTGTGCAAATTGTTTGATTACAAGTGACATTAGAGCATGATGTTGGCATCATGAAGGAAGGAAATAAGGTGATTTTTGAATTTTGGATGTTATTTTAGGAAGTGCATAATCTATGATTTTGGCAGAAAATTTCTCAACTTTTAAAAGGTTTTCCAAGATCATATTGAATTTGCTATAGTATAGATTTGAGTACATTTGGAGCAGAATTCAAGGAGTTATTTCAAAATGAAGTTTTCCACAAAATTTGCTTTTAGGTCTATATCAACAGATTTTTTCCAAAACTATAGATTGTTGAACAAGCACAAGTTGATGCACTTATAGTATTGATTTGGAGGTAATTGGAATCATTTGTAAAAAGTTATTTCCAAATTAGTGTTTCAACCAAATTCAATCCTAAGGCAACAAATATGCTAAATTGTTGGAGACATTTTTTGGGAAGTGAGATTTAGGCCCTAGTAAATTAATAATAATTTTCTTAGACTTATTGGAATTGTTTTGTGTGGTTTATTGCAAAATTAGGGGTTCCACCAAACTTGCTTGCAAGGCTACGAGTCAATGGAATTTTTGGAGATTTTTTTTGGAAAGTGAGATCTAGACTCTAGTAAGTAATAATGAAAAATTCAAATTGATTGGAATTGTTTTTTGTAATGTATTGCAAAATTATTTCGTCATAGCATGGTGGCGGCTTCAACAAGAGGCAGAGGATGGATTCTTGTCACTCTTGGAAGGACTCCTTACAAAGAGGATTTGTCAATAGAGGAGAGGGACACCATAATCTTGGATGATGTATGGGTAGAGGTAAGCAAGATTGAGGATGAAATCTTGACAAGGGTGGATACGATAGAAGATCTCAAGGCAATGGATGGTTGGATTAATTCTTAGCCAAAAGTTATAGAGATTCCCAACACATATACTTCACAACAAGACTTGGGAAGAAGAAGAAGTTGAAGATGAATACTTTATGCAAAAGCTTTAACAATTAATCAATATTGAGGACAATCATTTTGTGAAGAGGAGGGGTGTGCTATGACCTTAATCCTATAGGTACATAGGGTTATGGATTGTCAGCTTGTGGCTACTTTAACTCTTGGTATATATAATCATTAATATAGTCTTATATAGGTAGCTAAGTTGGTTTGGGTGGCATCCAAGGCATAAATATGGTATATATAGGAGGTACGGGTTATTTATTATTGTCATGTTGAGTATTGTATTCTTATTGTAGACTAGTGGAGGTATCCCCCTTGAAGTGGATTAAGAGGTTGCCCCTTTGAAGTGGCATATTATTATCAAGTATTTGCAACATATTTCCTATTATATTTTTCTATTGTGCAAGTTGTTTCATTACAACCTCCTAAAGGGGCTTGCCATTTATGGCATCCAATCAAGTGTTTGCTTTCTTCTCATCGAGCACAAATCACATACAAGCGCTTTTGAACAAGAATTTGATGTAGACATACATAGTCAAATTTGAAGGTCTTCCATTCATAGCAAGAATGTTTTTGGAAGGTCTTCCTCCAAGATATTTGTTTTCTAAAATTCTACTCAAAAGTGAGTCTTTTTAAGAAATCAAACTTAAAAACAATTTTGCTTCATAAAGTGTTTAATGCTTGAACCATCCCAACAATTTGGAAGACATTCCCCATCCCATTTAACAATGTGGAATTTCTTTTTCCCTTAAATTTTAGCCCCTTTCCACAAGAAAAACAAGATGGTTTTATCAAAAAAAATAATTATGCCAACAAGAGCATGATTGGAAGACATAAGATAAAGGGTGAAAGAATTTAAGATGGATTTAATCAAAACAACTCACCCATCTAAAGCCAACTAGTAACAAGGTCACAAATTAGGTCTTTGTAAATTTGTGTGAAACTCCTTCCCACTACTTTTTAGCTTTCTTTGTATAGACCAATGAGAACAACAAGGTAACTAAAAAAATTTGCTTTGGATTTTCTAATTCTAAACCAAAAATCTGAGCCAACTTCTTATTATGCATCTTGGAACAATTATGGGCAAAAAATAATGGACTTCTCTACATTGATTTTTGCCCTAGTGGCTAAACAAAAGTTATCAAGAATTTTCATCAATTGTCTGTCTTCTTCTAGACCAAAGCATAACCCATCAACAAATTGAGAGTGAGTTGAATTTTCCAAATTTGAGGTGATTAGAACACCTTTAATTTGACCTAGCTCTCAACATGCTTAACCATATAACCAAAGGCTTCCATCATGATGACATATAAAGTTGGCAAGTGAGGGAAACCTTGCCTAATTCCTCTTGAGGCCCTAAAGAATTTAGTTAGTCCATTGTTTACCGATGTAGAGAAGGAGCTGGAACTAATGCATCCTTCCACCCAACCAATTCATTGTTTATAAAAAGAAGTTTTATGTTAAGACAATCATCGGCATTGGCAAATCAATTTTAACCATCAAAATTTTTCTTCTACCTTTGATGGTTGAATGTATTGCTTCCTAAGAGTGAATTCATTGTTACATAGTGAAGATTGAAAATGATCCTTAAAACCTTTCTTATATGGAGGAAAGGAACATATGAAGGATAGGGAAGATGTATTAAGAACATGTAGGAGAGTGGTATCCAAGGCCATATATATAGAAATATGGTTTAAGTTTAATAGGTTCAATGATGTCATCTTTATAGGGGCCAAGGCCTTTTCATTTATAGTCATAGTTTACAAAAAATCCAAATGCTTTTTTATAGAATCTTTCGAGTTTAAGTGAAGAGAAAGGAGGGTCCTCACCAGTAGATTTAACTAAATTAGAATCAATACCAAATGCGTACTCCTTACATGGCGAGAAAGATGAAGAGGAATGAGCCTAAGGAAGTTGACTATGAATGCAAGGTTTATTGTGCAAAATAGGGTTATCAAACTCCCAGAGGTTCTTTATATTCACCTATGAAGGAGAGAGCAAAATCTAAAGAACCATTATCATCCTATTGGCAAGCATTAGAATTAGAAGAGGATGGATCACTAGGAGTATGGGGACATCTTGAGTGGGAGGGAAAGAAAAGGAAGGGGTTGAAGGAGGTTGACCAAAAGTATGGAGGTTGATATGTAAGACGAGTAAAGTCCTTGGGGTTGAATGTATGTTGACATGCATAAGAGAGGGTGAACTCTAAACAACCCCAGTTATCCCCATGTAAAGTTTAATAGAGAGTAGTTGAAGGTTTCAAAGAGGAAGAGGGAAATACATCATTTGAAGGTGAACTAGAAGGAGAAACTTTTTGAAGGACTATTGAGAGAGATTTTATCCTCAAAAGTAGTAGTAGCTTGTTGGTGCATAAAACGAGGTAGTAGAAGAAAGATGTGATTGAGGGTTGAAGAGCACATGAGAATCTATTGCTTGATTGTGTCGGAAAGGCACTCCGTTGACAAAAATAGTGTAAGAATAATAGTTATACATAAACTTTAGGGACCAATGAATTGTAGAAAGGATGATCCACATCTCGTGAATCTATGGTCAACCAAGGAAAATACAATATGCTAGTTGCATAGGCATGATATGGAAGCACAACTTGGCTAGCAATTATAGGCAAAGAAGTAGTATTGTGAGGCTTCTTGCTTACTATCAAGTCCTCTTATTGGAACTTTGTATATTTCTAGTTATGAAGTATCAATCATAATATTTAATAGGAAATTTTATGGTACATATGTGAAGGCCAAAATTGTTCTAGAAGAGCTCATTTAATTGTGGTTTTCTTGCAACATACCACAATCAAAAGAGGAAGATTCTCATATATAACAAAAAGAGGAGGAAGCTTAAAAGAAGGAAAGGAGATGTCTATGATTGATTCAAGCACATAATCCACTTTAGTTGTCCTAACATTAGATGGGATGAGAATTTTTTGTAAAGCATGCTAAACTATGTCCCTATAGGAAGGAGAAGTTGGAATAAGGTCCCAAAGGGATATCTTAGCTTATGTGGCTTGTAATTGTTCATGAGATAATACTCTTTGGGATTCTCGGAAGTGAGATGAGGTAGAGGGGGCAAATTAATAGTAGTAGAAGGAAGGGAATTTTGGATAAATAACTTCATCTTGTTACTTTGAGTGTCATGTGTATGACTCATTGCATGATAATCCACTTTAGGAAAAGTCCCTTGCATGACAAAAGGATGAGGAGGGATACAAGAGGTGGAATAGGGAGGAAGAACATGTATCATTTCTCGTGTTTGAATTGGTTGGAAAGGAGGAGCAAGCGAGCTCCACATACAACAATCTTAGAAGGGCAGATAATAGAAGTATGAGAACAAAATGTAGCACATTGAATGCTTGAACTAGAGAAAGGAGGGTGCTATGTGTTGTCTTAGATATGTTTACATATGTTCCATTAGACCCTTAACCATATGTTCATTTAAATCTTCCTCGCCTTCTTTTTTTATAATAGAAATTTTGTTTCTCATTCATTGAGCAACAACCACTTTGTGAAAGAGTTTTGAGTTTGAATCATTTTTTTGTACCCAAAGAACTTTGGATTTGAGCTACAACAAGGAATTCTTTGTTCATGAAGTTTCACCAACTAAGAAAGCAGATCATTTTCCTTAGCTCTACTAGAATTTGATTGTAAATCATTTTGAGCCATGGTACTTACCAATATCGATCTCTTACAAGTTTCCTATTTTAACTCACTTAGCTTTCACAATGCTCCTTTGCCATGACATTACCTTATTCTTAGTATGTTGAAGTTTTGCATGGAATCTATACATTTTAGTTCCTTTTACATTGATCTCACTCCACTTTCCACTTTCTAATGTTTTCAGAAAAGTCCTTATGCTCTAGTAGGTAGTGGTTAAATTTAATGAGGTATTTCAAGGAGGTTCAAAACCTTGAGAGAACAAGATCATGATCAGATCTAGCCTTGGGAAAAATGGAAGATTCTACCTCAAAGTTGATGCTTGTCAAAGATCCATTATCAAGAAATCTATCTAATCTTTCCATAATCAAAGAATTTCCTTTCCTTCTGTTTGACTGAGTGAAAATACTATTTTCGGGAACTATATCAATAAGATTTCTTTCTTCCATGAAGTCCCAAGACAAAACAAGAGTTTTGATTCACTTAAGCAACTCCCTTTTTTTGTCCTCAACATCTCAAAGTCAAATTAAAATCACCACCAACCACCCACTTTCCAATCCATTAAAGGAATCATCCTACTAGATGTTTTGCCAACACTTTTTAGCCATAGAGTGAATATGAAGATCATAAATCTTTATAAGTTGAAAGGTTGTTTTTGAGGTTCGGCATTCCTGTAATGCCCCTGCCATAAAGGACATGTCCTTGCCCATTCGCAACACTCAGCCTGGCGAAAGAGACAAAATGCAGCAATTCCACCCAGCACTTAATAATTAATGAAGTTGGAGGCAGCGATAGGAGCCACATTAAATAATTAATAATTAATAAAGATTAAGGCAGCAATGGGAATGAAAGAAAGTTGGAATATAATTAATAAAGATAAAGGTAGTGATGGGAATAAAAGAAATTTGGAACAAAAAGACTTTTCTTTTGGAAAGGCGGTGTCTATCCCAAAGGATGAATCATTTCATGAGGACATGAGGATACATAAGGGAGGACAAATCATTTGCAAGAGGCATCGAGTCAAAAGATTGGACAAAGAGAAATACGAATTGGAAATATAAATATTATATTTCCAGCAAAAAGATAATTGTAAGTTTTGAATTTAATTATATATATATGTATGTATATGATCATGCAATAATGATGCTTGCAACAATTATTGATCCTTTTAAGTAATCATGATTCTTCCTTTATTATGAATACGAGATAATAGATTTGTATAATAATCTAATTTGAATTTAGAGAAGTGGATTGCAAATAGGGAGGCTGATCAACCTTCCGGGCTCACGAGAGGTGAAGGAAGACTGGTCTTCACGCTCTTATCAAGTACGCCACCCTGAGATGGAATGGAAGACCGACCTTCCATGTTCGTGGGCCAGGTGGTGGAATGGAAGACAGGCCTTCTGTGTCCTTGGGCTTGATCAAGGAGGACGATCACCCTCCAAGGTGAATTGAGGGGTGGAAGGGCAGACCATCTTCCATGCTTTCACAGTACAAGGCAACCGACCTTGAGACTGTGGTTTGCAAGCATTTCAACGGATTCCTAATAAGATTATTGTGGGAATCCACATTGGAATGGCTATTGCCTTAATTAGATTTTGATGTGAATAATGTACATGGATATCATGATGTTTACTAATGATTATATATATATATATATTACCATGGCTTATGATCTAATGTCAATTTCTAGTGACTAATATTGTGTGCAGGTGCTAAACCAAGAATTATCTTACAAGGACAATTTAATTGGTAATTTTATTATTCTTAAATATATTGCATCTCTTATTTTTAATGGGAATTGTGGTTTTAGGGCAAAATATAGAGATATCCCAATAGGGGACATTACAATTCCAAGGACACTTTGATCAATGACACCTGCTTATCTATCTCAATTAGTTTCCATTTTTTGTTTTCCCAACTTGTGGATATTCCTTGGATTGACCCCTAGAGCTAATGCACTTGATCTCAAATTTGCTATTATACCATTACTCTTTGATTTGTTAGATTTCATCCTTTGAAAGTTCGTTTCTTGAAGAAATATAATATCAAGTTGCAAGTTATAAATCTTACCTTGAAGGGTTCTTTTGATTGATGCTGAACCCAAGCTTTTTTTTCTAGTCTTCCCACTTTGAGTTTTTAGAGACATTTGGTCTATACCTTGCCTAATGGACCAACTTGGATAGAAGTTTGAAGATATTTGTTTTTGGAATCTTTCCTCCATTATTCTTTATGACAAAATCTTCAATGCCTCTTATTTGGTGGGACAACCTATTTTTCTATTAGTAGAAGTGCTACAATCAATTTGGGAATTTATTTAGAGTAGAGATGTCAAACCTTGAGAGGCAGTTGCAACAACACCATCACAGGCAGTTGCAACAACACCATCAAAGGCAGTTGCAGAAACACCATCAAGGGCAGTTGCAGCCTCAAATGCTTTATCATCTTCATTTTTTGATACATCTTAAATTATCGCACGCCCCTTTGTTCCCCTTTCCACCTTTTAAACCATTCCCCTTTCTTCACTCAAATAATTAATTTGCTAAGGCTCCTTCATTGTCTCACGATCTTTCTTTTCATGAGAATTGATACATGGAATTCCTACATCGACCTCCATCTTGGATGTAGGTGTCGATTGTTCATTATTTTCATTTTCTAAAGCAATAAATTATATTGTTGGTCACCTTAGGGGGAAACCTTCTTTTGTTTCACCCTATTTGTCTTTTATTAGCAACATAAACAAATCCTCATTCTTATTGGCTTTGGTATTTTCCTTAGCACTTGGCTGGCTTTGATAAGGCAATTGTGAGAAAATGCCCGTACTCATGGTAGATGGTAGTGCATGCATTTAAAGGGGATTTGTTCGTAGTTAGGATTTGTTCGTAGTCAAGTTCTTGTTCCTAGATTTGATCCTAAAGCTCTATTTCTATGTAATTTGGTTAACCTGTTGTAACATTCATTTCCACACAAATTTGGACAAAAGTAGTAATGTTGTGTTGAGAAGTCATTTTTGCAATTTTAATGCATCACTATGAAAGATTCTTGCCTCCAAAGCTAATGGGGAAGAAAGGTAGCTTTACCTAAATAGGAATTGAGTTGGGAATCTCTTCCCTAGGGTTAAAATTAGCATCCCAATATTTCATAGCACAATCCACTTCTAGCCATAAACCAAGGCCCTTTTTCAAAAACCGTTTTACTGTCTTTAATTGAATGGAAAATACCTAGAAAAAACACCTTTCTTAGGAAAAAAAATGTCATGCTCTCGAGAAATTAAAGGGAGCCAATTGCTTCTTACCCAAGCTTTGAAGAAGGCTAGAGGTTGATATGAGATTGAATGTCTTGAGAAGGCCATAGGTTGAAAAATCTATAAATTAGACTTTAATCTAACAGTGCATGGTATGTGCTTATGAATGTTGCAAGTGCGTAGAGATTTTTATATCAATGTTTCAGATCACACTTTTTTGTTCTTTCATTAGGAAGTTGATATACTTAGGTTAGATTGTAGATCATTCTCCTTACAAAGAGATGGGGATGGAAGAAGTGGGAGTGAAAAATGAGAATATATTATTTATGCTGTTAAAGTGATTTAATCTTTTCTTTTTGATCAGTAACTCGGTAATTTTTAGCCTGGCTCGAGCTAGGTGAGGCCACAAATGGGAGATCTCATCCCTGGCATGAATACACAATATTAACACAAATAGTCCAAACCCGTGAGCACACCAGCCCAGCGAGGGTTTGGAGCACAAAGTCACTTGGCATGAATGCCAACAACATCAATGCAAAGGCTCAAACCCACGAGCACAATGGATCAGCAAGGGCACAATGCCTGCAATCACAATGGTCCAGCGGGGGTTTGAACCTTGGTGGCTACAACAACAATGCCACTGTTTAACCATCACACTATGCAATGAATGGAAAGTGTCTTTAAATTTTTGAAAATTAGGTTTTGCTTCTTTTTTTTTCCTTCCATTTTTCTACATTTTTTAAAAATTTAAAATTTTCTCTATTGTTTGAAAAATCTCATCTTTTTGTTTGCTTATTTTTTCCCTGAAAGATTTTTGTTGCTATAGTGTAGACCCATGTAAGGGTGATAGGAACATAAAGAAAGGAAGAAGCTAACAAAACCATGCATTTTTTTCTTAAGGTTTTTAAAATTGCAATTTCTTAGATTCTACTTCAGGCCAATTACTCAATGACTCAGAAAAATGCTGATAAATTTAATTTAGAAACAATTCACCTATAATCAATTTTTTTGCATGAGAGAGTCCAGATAGACAACTCTGTCCCTCTTTGAATAGGAGTTAGAGATAGCAAGGGACACAGATCATAAATTATTATTCTTACAAACATTTGACTGGATTATATCTTGCTGCCTATCTTGTACTTTAGAATCAGACAAACTAGCTGCCATATTTAATTTGTGTTAGCAATCTACTGCCCCACAAAGGGATACTGTGACTCCATTTTGTAAGGTGATTTTCTTGAGAATAACACCTCCAAATTTTTATCATTAGAAAATGATCAATGGATTTATTCCAAGGCAGTTTAGCTGAGTAGCAAACTGATTCAAAAGATTCTGGTACAGTCTAGTTAACTGATAAATGCCCGATACATGCTCCTTTCCACCAAGTCGAAATTTTCAAAGGAGAAATTTTAACAGCATTACAAGTCTCTGCTATATGACCTACCTGAAAGTGTTTATGGCAATGGAACAGAACATTGTCATAAGCTAAGATTTACTTCCAAATCGTATTATTCATCTGCAACCATTCCTATCTGGCAGTGCTTCTGTTATATCTATTTCCACTTGAATTTGTGCTGCCGTAGAGTGAATAAGCCCACCCATCAATAGGGTCATTAGAAATAAAATGACCCAAAGCATTCCCCATACACTGAACACATGAATCAACATAAAACACAAAGGAAGGTAGGGTAGCTGATCCTAGATAGGTATTACTGAAAATATATTTGTGATTGTGTTAAAATCAGGTTGCTGAGGTTTTATGAGCAGCAAATCGCTATCCCAAAACCAAGGGCCTTGCCTAATATGAAAAGATTTACACAATAAAATGAAAAAACCTTGGGCACTTGGATAAATTTTAATCACACCTTTAAGATGCACATTCCAAGTAGTAGTAATCCAGGCATGCAAATTAACTAAACTCAGCTAGAAAGAGTTGAACTTACAAATCTGACCATGCTTGGAGTACCCTTCTTTTTCAAATATTACATCTTGCTCCAGAGATACTATCAAATGCTGCTCAAAATAGGGAATAATGCCCATCTTCCTTTGTAGATTATAGTCTGCAACCTGTGCTGCACGGGATGTTTTGTCATCTGCCTTGACGACATGATTAGGGGAGCCTTGCAAATGGGTGTTAGTGTTTCTTAGATCAGATTAGATAATCAATTTAACAAATGAAATGCAACACATAAGACAATGAACACAACAAGATACCCTGGGAAAACCCTCCTCTTGAGGGAGAAAAACCCAGCAAATATATCTCTTATATATTGAAGGAATAAGAGCAGAAATCTGCTTGAACTCAGGCCCAACACAATGCCGAATTTGATACAATGAATAATAGCACCTCTCCTAGATGCAAGGATACAAATGAATATGTTTCTCCTTGAAATCGGTCTGCTGCTACAAAATGATGAACTGCTGCTACAAGATGATGATCTGCTGATTAAGTATGAACTTCTTCTAGGACTGCGAATTCTGCTCTGCCAATAAAATGCGAACTTCTTGATATTCAAATTGTGTGAATAGTCAAGAAGTGACCTTGTATTTATATCTCCTAGGCGCCTCTTCACTTGGGTCGGCCTTTGATAAATATTTAATAACAATTAAAGTCGGCCAGAATAATTACATGATGTAAATCAAATATAAGGTCGGCCTATGTATTTAATATGAGTCTTAGTGAAGACCGACGCTGTATTAACATCAACACTCCCTCTCAGCTAGGGATGAACTTCCATCTGCACAAGACACATTATGTTAGAATGAAAACAAAATAAAATATCACCTCAACGTGATATTAACCATTATGGCTACTCCCATAGATGGTAAAAACTCATCACGGATTCTCTCACGTGATGTTGTCATGGAGTCACACACATGACATCCACCATAGCTTCTCCCAGAGGGTGGAAACAAGGGCTTTCACCTCAACTCTCTCTCATCAGAGAATTGCATTATCAAGGACTTTCACCTCAACTCTCTCTCAGCAGAGAATTGTATTAACAAGGGCTTGCACCTCAACTCTTTCTCAGCAAAGAGTTGCATTCTCAACAAGGATCACTGATTACTGAGACTCTTTCTCAGTCACGGCTGCATTCTCCACCATACCAAGTTTCTCTCGGAAGTATACAAACTTAATCCTGGCGAGAGGCTTGGTGAGAATGTCTGCCGTTTGCTCTTCAGTGCTGATATACCTCAACTGTATAGCTTTCCTTTGTACCATATCTCTAATATAGTGGTACTTGATCTCAACATGTTTTGTTCTGTCATGAAACACAGGATTGACAGAAAGCTTCACACAGCTTTGATTATCACAGTGTATAATAGTAGGCTCCATTGATTGTCCAAACAATCCTGCAAGGAGCTTGCGAAGCCACACTGCCTCACGAGCTGACACACAAGCTGCAATATACTCTGCTTCAGTTGTACTCAAGGCCACTGAAGACTGTTTCCTGCTACACCAAGAGATCATAGCAGTCCCCAAATTGAAGCAACAACCAGAAGTACTCTTCCGATCTGAGACACATCCTGCCCAATCAGAATCAGTAAAACCATGCAGCTCCAAATCCACGTTTGAAGAATATCTCAACCCATATCCGATTGTGCCGCATAAATATCTCAGGATATGTTTAGCTGCTACAAGATGTATTTGCTTTGGTTCACACATAAACTGGCTAAGTGCACTCACTGCATAGCAGATATCAGGTCTAGTGTTAACTAGATACATCAATGAACCAATCAACTGTCTATACATCGTAGAATCCACTGGTTCTGAACTAGCTGCAGCTTCTTTCAACTTATCTAAATTAGTCTCCATGGGTGTAGACATAGGTTTGCAGTCAATCATACCAAACCTTTTGAGAATGTCAACAGTGTACTTCCCTTGACTTAGAATCATCTCATCTGGTTTTTGCCAAACTTCTAAGCCAAGAAAGTAATGCATGAGACCTAGATTCTTCATCTCAAATTTTGAAGCTAATTCCTTCTTGCATTTTAGAATTAGATGTTCTTCACCAGTAATGATCAAGTCATCAACATATAAAACCAAAATTAATGCTTCACCATTTACTACTTTGAAGTAGAGGTTAGAATCTGCATCATTCTTTGAGAAACCCAGACTTGAAAGATACTGATCAATTCTTTCATACCAAGCACGAGGAGCTTGTTTAAGACCATACAAGGCCTTCTTCAGCTTGCAGACATGAGACTCTTTCCCATGCACCTCAAATCCTTCTGGTTGCTCAATGTAAACCTCTTCTTCTATTATGCCATTCAGAAAAGCTGTCTTTACATCCATTTGGTGAATCTTCCATCCTCTAGATGCAGCAATAGCAATGATGGTTCTAACAGACGTGTAACGAGCCACAGGAGCAAAAGTTTCTTCATAGTCAACTCCCTCTTTTTGTGAGAACCCTCTAGCCACAAATCTAGCCTTGTGTTTCTCAATGCTCCCATCAGCTGCATGCTTGATCTTGAAGAGCCACTTAGAAGACACCACAGATTTGTCTTTGGGTCTAGGAACTATATCCCAAACATCGTTCTTAAGTATAGACTGATACTCCTCAATCATGGCATCTTTCCATACTTGTTGACTAGAAGCTTCTTCAACATTTGAAGGCTCTGACTCAATAATCTGACTCATCAAGGCAACATAACTAGAGAACTTGTGAGGTCTCTTGCTTTCTCTGAAGGCTCCTCTTGGAGCTGCAAACCTTTCTGCTTCCTGCATTGTCCTGCGAGCCCAAAGAGGTCTTTTCTTTCCAATCACAATGTCTAGAGGCCCATCAGTAGGATCCAAAGGCTCAGCTGGATCAATATCTTCTTTAGGTTCTGTATCCTCCTTCAGATTCTCTGGAATATGGTCAACTTCCATATCTTGAGGAGGTTCTTCTTCATCGACCTCCATAGGAGTGCCTTTGGACCTTCTATAAGCAACATCTTCCTCAAATGTGACGTCTCTACTGATCTCAATAGACTTCTGTCCTGGAATGTAAATCCTGTAAGCTTTTGATGTCTCACTGTAGCCTACAAGAATTCCTTTCTTCCCAGAAGGTTCTAGCTTTGTTCTCTTTTCCTTTGGAATATGAACATAGACTGGACAGCCAAAGATCCTCAAATGACTAACTTCAGGCTTCACGCCTGAGAATGCTTCTTCAGGAGTTTTATTCTCTAAGATCCTGTGGGGACTCCTGTTTTGAACATAGACGGCTGTTCTTGATGCTTCAGCCCAAAGAGAGATTTGTAAGTCTTGATCATGGATCATAGCTTTCACTGCTTCCACAATAGATCTATTCTTCCTTTCAGCGATACCATTTTGTTGTGGATTATAGGGAACACTGAACTCCCTCTTAATCCCTGCTTCAATACAAAAGTCTCGAAAAGTGCCAGAAGTGTATTCTCCACCATTATCAGATCTCAATACTTTGATCCTCTTCCCAGACAGATTTTCAATCTGTGCTTTGAATTCTCTGAATCTTTCTAATACTTCTTCTGATTCTTTAGATCTCAAGAAATATATCCAAGTCTTTCTAGAGTAATCATCAATGAAAATAATATAATACAAGAAACCACTAGATGATGCACTAGACATTGGACCACACAAATCAGAATGAATGAGATCAAGAATACATTTAGATCTACTTTCACTGGAATGAAACGTACCTTTTGTGTTCTTGCCTAGGGCACATCCCTTGCATGTACCTTCATGTTCTTGATCGAATTTCGGAAGACCGGTGACCATCTTCTCCATGATAGGTAGAGCACGAAAGTGAATGTGAGCCAATCTTCGATGCCAAAGATCACACATGCTGGTACTGTTATGCACAAGTGCTTGAAGAGGACGAGTGCACAGCGTGTAGAGACATTCATGTCTAACTCCAATCACTTGAGCAGTTTTGAAGCTGGAGTTCTTTGCCCATATAAGAACTTTCCCTTTAGAGAAGGCAACTTGATAACCTTTGTCTTCTAATGCTGAAATTGAAACAAGGTTCCTCTTTATCCCTGGTACGAACAGTACATCATTCAACTCCAAAGAAATTCCAGAATCCAAGTGAAGAGTGGAGTTTCCAATCCCTTTTACAGAATATCTAGCATCATCTCCAATAACAACTTGATCACTGGAGTTGCTTTCCATTAAGTTTGAAAGATGACTTCTGAATCCGGTGATGTGCCTAGAAGCACCACTGTCAATCAACCAAGTATTAGAGTCAGTAGAAACATTGCTAGACAAGGCTGAATAAAATAGATAATCACTGGAGTCCTTTTGTAGAGCAACTTCTTCAACATCTGCAGTGGCAACTTGAAGCTTAGGTCGTTGGGGGCAAACCCTCGCAAAGTGACCATACTTATCACAACGAAAACATTGAATCTTGGACATGTCTCGTTTCCTTTTGAAGGTAGGAGCATCTTCATTTCCATCTTCTCGATTCCTTTTGAAGAAACCTCTCTTAAAGCCTTTTCCTTTGTTTGATGAATGAGAGGTAAGAACTTGTAATTCTTCATTCTTTGAGCTTTGACCAATCCCCCTTGCTGTTAGTCTTGACTCTTCTTGAATGCAATCAATCCTCAATCGATCAAACTTGGGAAGTTCGGATCTTGCACTGATTCCTTGGATGAACGCCTCCCATGAAAGCGGAAGACCATTGAGAGCAAGCATAGTCAGTTCTTTATCATCAATCATGTGACCAATAGTGGAGAGCTGATCTTTTATCTCTGAAATCCTCATGAAGTATGTAATAACAGATTCTCCTTTCGCCATTTTCACATGATGAAGTTGTTGCTTCAGAGCAAGGGCACGACTGGTGTTGTTGATTTCGTACATCTCTTCCAAGGTTGTAAACATCTCTCTTGCTGTATCCAACTTGAAGATAATTGGTACAATATGATCCTTGACGGAATCAACCAATGCTTTCTTTGCCCTAGTGTCTTTCTTCCTCCATTGCAGCTTCTCTTCTTCCCCCTCAGGTTCGGGAACTTTTGTTTTCACAAACTCAGCCAAGTCATTCTCTTCCAAAGTTAGCATGAACCTGAACCTCCATGATATGTAGTTCGAGATCCCTTCGAGTCTATCCTCGATTTTCAGACCGTTCACCATCTTGAGAAATTTAGAAGATAGACTGAAAAAGAATAAGGTGAGTGTTGCGAACTAAATCTGATCACGATCTTTTTCACACCCGCTCTGATACCATGTTAGTGTTTCTTAGATCAGATTAGATAATCAATTTAACAAAAGAAATGCAACACATAAGACAATGAACACAACAAGATACCCTGGGAAAACCCTCCTCTTGAGGGAGAAAAACCCAGCAAATATATCTCTTATATATTGAAGGAATAAGAGCAGAAATCTGCTTGAACTCAGGCCCAACACAATGCCGAATTTGATACAATGAATAATAGCACCTCTCCTAGATGCAAGGATACAAATGAATATGTTTCTCCTTGAAATCGGTCTGCTGCTACAAAATGATGAACTGCTGCTACAAGATGATGATCTGCTGATTAAGTATGAACTTCTTCTAGGACTGCGAATTCTGCTCTGCCAATAAAATGCGAACTTCTTGATATTCAAATTGTGTGAATAGTCAAGAAGTGACCTTGTATTTATATCTCCTAGGCGCCTCTTCACTTGGGTCGGCCTTTGATAAATATTTAATAACAATTAAAGTCGGCTAGAATAATTACATGATATAAATCAAATATAAGGTCGGCCTATGTATTTAATATGAGTCTTAGTGAAGACCGACGCTATATTAACATCAACAATGGGAAACCCAACCAAGTCCTGCCACTCATAGGAAGGATGTGCCAATCCAAAGAAGATCTGTCCCTTGATGTTCTCTCCATCATTTTGGAACAATTGATAATCTATGTCTAACTACATTTTTACACATGGTAATTAAAGCAGTAGGCCCAACTGATGTAGAAGTTGAGAGGGCCAAAACCACAAAATCCAAGACTACTGCATTTTTTAAACTGTCATAATGCTCATCCTTTATTGCATGCTCTAGACTAGGCAAAGATACTATGGTATTGTCATCCACCTTAGGGTTTCCAGAGAGTTGAGTGGGAAGCCATTCAAAAAAATCCTTATTGCCTTTTGCTATTTTATTTTTTTATTTTAATTTGTACCCACCGGCCCCACCTTCAGATTCCTCTTTTTCATGTTTCCTCTCTTTCCTCGTTGCTTCAGGCTTTTGAGTCCATGTCTTCCTCTTTTTGCCCATCTTTGATTATAGGTTTTTTTTTTTTCTCATTTCATCTTCCTTAGCTTTTTTTTAGGTTTCCCTATGTTGCTAGGTCTTCTCCCATGGTTCATTTTTGTTTTCATTGTATTTTGTTAGTAACCTTTCCATTTGATCTGTCTTGTTCTTGTGTTTGTGAGTTTTGTCTTGTGTAATATTATCTCTTTTTATAGTTTCATAATTCTTCTTTTGAATATTTATTTGGTTTACTTTTTCTCCTCATTTTAATTTGTGATTTTAATAATAATCTTAATTTTAAATTACTTTTCATTAATAAGATAATAATGTTCGGATTAAGATCCCATTTACCTTGTAAACCTATGTATATTTTATGTCTCCGACATTCTTGGAGTATGAACTTGGATGCCAAGGGTATAATTGGAAAAATAATTTGAAAGATTTATTCCCCTAGATTCTTGGCCTTTGTTGTTATAAACTTATATGCATTCATGAAGTAGAGCACAATAGTGAAGGTTACGGTTGACTTTGAGGTCATTTAAAACACTTTCCCATTTCAAGGTGCTATAGGAAGAAGTAGAGATCTTGTTATGATGGATGGGGCTCACATGAGCTAGTGAACTCCAATTGGAGCGCTAGACTTGAGGATGCGAGCAGTTAGGGAGTTGTTGGTCAAATATGCCTTTGGTGCTATGTTTTTTATTTGGGGACTTTGATTGAGCCAATGTGACACCCATTTGACTTTGATTCAATATTCTTGAAAGATGCTCTCCAAGGTGGGTGTGAGGTTTTGGCATTATACCACAGTTTTTGTATCCAATTTTTTTGTAAAATCATTTGTGGTTTTGGCCTCTCTACTTGCCTATCTATTGGAAGTATGAGATGGTGGTTATATATCATTGTTTATGAGTGCACAAATTCTGTTGGAATGCTGTGAAGAGTGTAGATTAGTGTGTTGATATTGTAGCCTGTATGTTGAAGATTAACGCATACTTGTCCTTTTTCTGCGGTGGAGTTTTTTCTTGAAAGGGTTTCTCAATGTCATCTTGTGTCTGTATAGTTTGTTGATTTTATCGGTATTGCTGATTTATGGATCTCTACATAATATTCTTTTATTGTATTCTTAGATGAAGAAACATATTTCAGAATTGTATACACTTTTTAGAAGATTTTACTATAGTAGATTCATCTTGCTTCTCAATATTTGATATCAAAGCTAATAGTTTTGCATAGAGGGGGATGCCTTTCTATTATTAAGTGTTGAACGTTTTTTAGTTGCAATGGGAGCTTTTGCATATTTGTGTGGGATTGAAAACCATGGCCTCTATCTCTTATGCGGATATTGAGAAATTCAATGTTTTAGATACTAGATGTGGAAGTTAAAGATGGACGATTTTCTTGAGGAAAGAGATTAGCGTGTGTTGCTTACAAATGAAACAAAGGCATCTAATGTGTCATAATTTAAAGTTTCAGCTATTGTGTGATTGATGCAATGTTAAAAGAATAACTTTGATTAGTAGAACATTAGAACAACAAATGTTTAGGTTGAAACTTTTCATGGTATCAAAGCAAATTGTTGGGATTGTGTGGGAAATTTGCAAGAGTTGTGAGATTTTAAAGAAGAAAATCATGGCCAAAGTTTGTGATAAATTCCAAAAATTTTATTCTAAAAATCACAATTGTTCCTTTGCAACTGGCATAGGTGTGCCTAAAAGGGCAAATTGTGGGCAAATTCTTTAGCAAATCGTGCCCATTTTTTTAAAAAATTGTGGTGATTTTTTGTCTAAGAAATTGTGGATTTCTTCTAGAAATCACAGCCAGGTTTTGAAGGTGCCAAGGACAAATAAAATCAAAAGTTCTTTTCTGAGCTTTTCCATACCTGCAGCTAGGGCTTTTGTTTGATGGATTTTTTCCCCAAAATATAAGATTTTGAAGTTGTTTTCTTCAAGGCCCATGGCTAAGGCAAAGTTTTGCTGGTAAATTTTCAACATAGTTTGAGCAGTTTTTTCTTTTAGATCTGGGAATTCTCTGATTTATGCTAATTTTTGCAACATTTTAATTAGTTATCTAATGAAGACTCCAACTTTAACTTGTATCATCCGATATTATGCAAAAATAATAAAAATGTCACTATATTTCACAATAAAATTAATCCAATTAATTCCTTTTTTATTAATAGTATATATATCTTAATATTTGTCACCAATTGTTTTTGGATAATTATCAATAGCATTCCATCAATACTATTACAAATTAAATATAATTAGTAGTCGATCTCCAATTGTTTCTAATTATATCCAACATTTCTAATTAGGGCTCCAACTCTAACTTAGATTATCCAATATTATACAATCACAATAGTATAATATCTTATTATATTGAGAATATAAATGAATTCATAGTTTTTAATCTCTCTAATTATGATCAAATTTCATATTCTTGAAAATTGTAATATTAGTACTAATGTCATAGTAATTAATGTAGATCATATTATTACTATCTTTGTTATACCAATGATTTTCTTAGATTATCCAGTATCATACATTTGCAATAGTATAATATCTTATTATATTAAGAATTTGAATAAATTTATAGTTTTTAATATCTCTAATTATACTCAAAATTCATTTTCTTAAAATTTGTAATAATAGTACTAATGTCATAGTAATTAATTTACATCATATTGTTATTATCTTTGTTAAACTAATGTATTTCATTTTGTAAGTAATAATTTAATCACACTCGATTTTCACAATATTGATATTATTCAATGTAGCTAGTATTATAATTATACTATTTATCCTCTATAGCACCCAATAATATTATTACAATATTAATATAATTATTATCTCCCTCTCACAACATTATATGCTTGTTATTCAACATTCTATTTACTTATAATAATATACATCTAAGGAGTAATATCTTCTTGTCGTTTCTTTGTTATACTACTATAATATTTTATCATAGTTGTATAATTATTTTTTTAGATTAATTATTGGGGTTCTTTTCTTCTTTTTTCTGATCAATAAAATGGGAATTTTTAGCCTCGTCTAAGCCAAGTGAGGCCATAAATGGGGGACCTCATCCTTGGCATGAATGCATTGCATTAATGTGAATAGTCTAAATTAGTGAGCTCAACTGCCCAGTTGGGGCACAAAGCCCACAAGGGCACTAACATGAACACCAACTTCTTCAATGTGAAAGGTTCAAACCCGTGAGCACAATGGATTCATGAGGGTACACCACTTGTGATCACAAAGGCCCAAAGAGGGTTTGTCCAATGTGGGTTTGAACCTTGGTGGCTACAACAAAAATGCCATGAAGAAGACTTATTGGAGGTTCTTATTGGGGTCTCTGCCCTTGAATTGTGAGGGTTTGTTTATGGGACCCAAATCCTATACAATTCATTTTGTGGGGATGTTTATAACTAATGCACCATCAACAAAGCGTATGGATGTAGTACATTTAAACTCCTCTTGTGGTGCTTTTGCTGCTTGAATGCCTCTTAGTCTTCTCACTTTCTTTCTCCTCCTACAAGACATTTGCTTCGTCTTCTCCATCCCTTACTCTTATAGCTTAAATGCTTTCTCCTTCAATCTTCTATTGCAAGGTATTTACTTCTTTTCCCTTCATTCCTATAGTTTGAACACTTTCTCCTTGATCTCCTACAAGGCAGATACTCCTTATTCTTCCTCACTTTTCCTCATTGTTTGTGGGCCTACCACACACTATCATTGGAGAGGGAATATCTCTGCAACATGCCCTACCGATGCTATGATGTCGTTTGGGAGAATGGTTGTCAATGTGAGAACCAAGTGGTCCTATACTAATTGACCACAATACCGTTGACTATATTATTATCATTATTATTGATATAATTATTATTTTTGTAGCAATTACCGTTATAAGTAAAATATATTCATCTGCCAAATTATATTACAATACTAATGTCACTTATTACTAACAAATTACTATATATATATATATATACAACACCATTTTTTTGTAATTTTAATACAATATTCCAGTTATATACTAATTAGACAATTTTTCAATATTGATTTTAAACCAATTTTGTATTTATAATTTTCAATCTAAATGGGTTTGACTTGTCAATATTCAATATTATTGTTCTTTATTCTGATGATGGATCATGGACTATGATCCAAAGCATTGAGGCAAAAACTCACACATAATTATATCCAAAAACCCTCTCAATCAATCTTATGGGTGGTAATATCATAGCAGCAAAAATCTTTTGGGGAAAAATCGGATTATTAAAAAATGTAGAAAATGAGAGAAAAACCTACTATTTTTTAATTTAAAGGCGCATTTTAATAGCATAGTGATGTAAAGAGAAAAAAAATGAGAGCAGAAATCTAGGGCGGTAGCCCCTAGCATGGTTGAGCGGCAATGCTTCTCATGGGGGTCTAGTTGATGATTAATGGGATCAAGGGGTAGTGCCCCTCATGGGGGTCTAGGGGCAATGAGTTACAATGCCACTTCCACTAGCCATGCCATTTGTACAAGTTGCCTCATCTAAAGAGATTTTTGGCAAGATGTGCAACAATAACGTCTTAAGTCAACACACTCAAGAGTTAGATCCCAATTCCTCATCACTCCCTCATTGTAGTCAAGTTTCTTATGTGTGACAAGATATCCCAATAACTAGTGGAGGTTGAGAGGCAATACCCCTCATGGGGGTCTAGGGGCAACCCCTGGGGTCAAGGGACAAAACCATTGCCACCAAGGCCAAATTATTTCCTTTGAAACCACGCAAACCTTCATGGCGCATACCATTTTCACAATTTTATCACTTAATGGCAAAATTAGGTATTTGGCACATTGTTGTTTATGAAGATGCTTTAAAAAATGTTTTTTTTATTTTTTATTTTATTTTTGGTTTGGGCAGCCCTTGGGTTCACCCAAGTTCCCGCCTAGGCTTCATATAAGGATCCACAACGAACCCAAGGTGTTTGGGTGTATCCAAGCCGTTCCTGTTGCAAGACCCATACCTGCACCTGTTTGGTATAGGATTGGGATCCCATAGGAGCGCACCCGATAACTTAGTAAAATCCTTACATAATTATATTTTACTTAAAAAATATTTAATAGTTATTTTATTTTATATATGTTTATTTTATTTATTAGTGAAAAACAATTTTTATTTATTAAGAGCTATTTATTCATTTCAAATTCAGAATTATTTTATTTAACTTAAAATTATTCTGAACTTATTTTATTTACAATAAAACTTGTTTGGTAATAACATTTCTTATTGATTTATAATGTTGTAATAATAAATTTTTTAAATATATAATTAATATTAATTAAAAATATAATATATCTTCATTTATAGATAATAAATATTATTTTTATTTAAATATAAAATAAATATCAATGCATCTTTAAAGAATTTGGTATTCAAACTTTTAGTCCAATTGCATTTTATGTATAAGCATAAACCCTACTTCACAGTGCGCAAAAAAGCCCATTGAAATCCATAAAAAATGTTGAAATAATGCATAAATTTTACCATTTAGAAAGAACCATTCAAAATCATGTTTAACTGCAAAAATATTGGGTTAAAAATCAGTCAAAATTGCGAGTCAACAATTTATTCAAAAATCATGATTTTAACAGGGAAAAACTCAGCGAATATGCCTTTCTGCGTATAATTGCGATTTTTTCATGATTTTTTGCTTCTTTGGGTAATATTATGTCTCTTATTGGTTTGACTCATGCTGAACATTTTTTTTTGGTGAGTTTGCTATCTCTTTTTAAGGAGCATGGTCTGCAATTTAACCTATGTTCATCCCTTTGCTGATGATGGATTAGGGAGTGATTCAAATGTTGATTAGAAATCTCTACTCAGTTGCAGCCAGATGCACTCTTAAGCACTACTGTGGACTGTGAAAATATCATGTCTATTATAGTTCATCATAGTTTTGGATGATTTTATGTTCATCAAATTTTACCTTTGGAAATGGAAACTGTTCCTTTTTCTTTACGAAACTATCTTTTATGATCAGAGAACCAGCATCCGTTGTCCTACTCTGGGATTCTGTCATGGCTTTGATGATTTCACTACAAGTTTATTTTAAATGCACTGAGCTGAGCTCCACCACCATGGAAAGGAAAGCAAACACATTCATTTTGAATTCTCCATAATCAGCTTATGGGAGATTCATTTCCCTGTGGAAAAAGCCCTTACACAAATGAGATGCCACACTACAGGCACCACAACAGCAAGCCTACAGACAACCAAAGGAGCTTACCTGCAAAATATTCTGACCAAATTGCTTCCCAAAGCCACAAACGACAGCCTGCAAACCCTAGCTCCTCCTGCGGTCTTGACCTCTTTGCTACCTATCTGTAATCTAGATGTCTGGCAGCCACTTTAAAGTCTTAAATAATTTAAAGCTAGAATCTTAAATTGCTAAGCCATCAGACACTGTTTCATTTCTCATCTTCAGATTCCATTTGGCTTACAGTGTACAGTGCAAAGCCAATGGTGTATAGAGAATTTTGGTTGTTGAATGAAAGTTCAAGACATTGAAATAACTATTTTCATTGATGGAACTGTAAGAATAGGTTCCGGTAATTCTTGGGATTGATTAACTCCACAAAGTAGGGATGGTACATACAATTTACCAAATTATAACTTTTATCAATTCTGTAATGCCTTGTCTGGTCATGCATAAAGTTAACTAGTTATAACTTATGACACATGCAAGCCTCTATTTTACACAAAGTAGCTAACATAGACCCAAATAAACCTGGATCTGAAGGTACCACAAAGTTGAATTGAATTGGATCTGATAGACAATAACTCCAAGGACATTACAAGTGGTGGCATCAATGTTGTGCTAAATAAATCTTAGCCCTGAGCATCCCAAGGTACTTCCACAACTGGTGATCTGAGGGCCTGCGAAGGTGGGTTTACATCAAATGTGCAAATATGACGCAACAGGTTTATGTAAGAGAGACTGCAATTTTATTTTTGATTAAAATCTATCTGTGGTTATCATATGCATCTGTCTATCAGTCAAACTGTTGAAACCATTTTTTTCTTCAGGTTTTTCAAGGTTTACTTGCTCCAGGTGCATGCACATGTATTATACACAACCAGTTTGTGGGTTATTTTTTTACCCTTGCTGTAATATTTAACTTGAATTATGAATCTTGATGTTCAATCCTCATAACTTCATAGTTTATCTTTCAGTTCTTTATAAATCATGTGAATGATGATTCTACAATCTTGATGTGTTTGAATGGTGAATATATAATCTTGATGTATTTGGTTTATTATATTTCAATATTAAAAAGCTTATATGTCTGTTTTCTGGAATTTCTGCATTTTTTTTGTTTCCCTCTATATGATCTTGTAGGACAACTTCTGTAAGAAAACACTACTCTTATCCTTGACAGGCTATGTAAGCATAAACTCCATAATGTCATTCTCATAAAGTAGAAGATTTGTGTTTTCAGGATTTCCAATTCTTGGAATAGAATGGCAGAAAATGGAGAATCCCGATTTGCGCCTTGCAATGGGAATGAAGCCTCACCAGAAGGGTGTTCGTGTAAGAAGAGTAGAGCCAACAGCTCCAGCATCTACATTCTTGAAGCCATCTGATATACTCCTCAGTTTTGATGGAATCGATATTGCTAATGATGGAACTGGTAAGGAATATTATGTTTTTCTTGCTATTTATTGAAAATATTTTGTGAGATTTGTAATTCACGGTGTCATTTATCTTCATCGTTTGTGTTGTCAATCATGCCCATTTTCTGTATAAAGCTATGCTCCACGGGGTTTCGGGGATGGCGAGTACCCAGTACGCCAGGACGAGTTTCTGGTACGGGGGTACTTTTGGGTCATTTTTTAGGGGACGGCTGATAAAAAAAATAGGGAAATTTTTAAAAATATAGAGAAATTTCAAATGTTCATAGCATAACATTGATAAAGCATTCATTCTAGACATTGTATAAGCTTATTACATATCATTAGACTTGAATTGAGATTTCACATGAGAATCGACAAACAAATTAACAGAATTCAAATGCTTTTCATTATCAGTGTGCATACATATCATATAAAAATCTGATAATTATAACCAAAATGCCCAAAGGCTCCAAGTCTCAACTATGAAATGACATGATAAACATAAAACTAAGAAAATATATCGCTGTCCAGTGTCCCTAATCAGCAAAAGGTAGGTCCAAATCAGCATTGCCCTCGTCATCGGAGCTTATATGACACTTACATTAGGTCAAGTGTGATGGGGCGTCCCTTGTGGGCCCGCCCATAGCTTTTATTTTATAAAAAAAACTGACTTTTAAAAAAAAAACGTTTTTTTCTTTGTTGGGCTGTAGGGTACTGCTAGCTATACCCGCTACGGTCGAGGTATGGCTGGGCAGTACCGGAAGTCCCCTAAAATCTGGCCAAAAGTCCCCTGGAAGTTTCGGGTACTTGGAGGGCAAAAAGGGACGGCCAGGGTATGTTTCCTAGCCGTACCCGCATCCCCGTTTCGTACCCGGTATGGAAAACGGGCAAAAAGCATAGGGGACGCGTCCCCGTGGAGCATAGGTATAAAGTTAAACATTTTATTTTATGTCATTTCTTGACACATGAGACCACATCTGATTTACACAATTGTCTAGGCTCAAGCAGAATGTTACCTGCTAATAAGCTTAGAATCCTTACTAGTGTATTTGCTTTCATTTGCAAAACCTATGGCCTTTGAACTTTATATTGGCTGGGTAAACATTATTGATTATAATTTATTTTTAACTTTTTCATAGTTTTACCATTTTTGGACCTCACATCAATTTTTGTTTTATCCGGTTCAGAGTTTCTGTATTTGTTCTCTTGGAACTTAGTTCCATGAATTCAACTGAACAATCCAACATGTACAATCAAATGCTTCTAATATATTTTTATTATCACTTTAGTCCCTTTCAGGCGTGGTGAGCGTATTGGTTTTAGCTACCTTGTTTCACAGAAGTACACTGGAGAGCAGGCTAAAGTTGGAGTTCTTCGTGATGCAGAATATTTTGAATATGACATTGAGCTTTCCACACATAAACGTTTAGTTCCTGCACATATCAAGGGGAAGCCCCCATCTTATTACATTATCGCTGGCTTTGTATTTTCAACTGTTTCTGTACCTTATCTTCGTTCTGAGGTATGTTATGGGAAGGTATCTAATTGTGTCGTTCTCCTTTTAAATGTGATGGTTTACTCATGGTGTGGGCATATTTTTATTATCCTTTTTTGTCAGACTACTGTTAAATAGCACTCAATTTACATTTTTTCTAGACACGATGATATAGCAAAGTCTATTTTGAGTTTTGACAGGATAAATGTGCTTCTGAAATGCAGTATGGGAAGGATTACGACTATGATGCACCAGTAAAACTGTTGGACAAGCTTTTACATTCAATGGCTCAAACAGAAGATGAACAGTTGGTGGTGCTTTCTCAGGTTACCATTTTCAAACACACAAACATTAGATTGTTAAGATTTTGAAGATTGATGTTGTTTACTGCTATCTTATAGTTTGGATCATCTGAGGCATTACTTTTTATAATGACAGGTGCTTGTGGCAGACATAAATATTGGTTATGAGGATATTGTCAATACTCAGGTATGAAAATGACACTTGAAAATATATATTTTATAAAGATCTCTGTAGTTGGTATTTTAAATTATACGTAATATGGCTTTGTAGGTGATTCTTATTCTCTAGATATTCATGATAAACGTTTGTCAGGTATTGGCTTTCAATGGAGTGCAAGTAAGGAATCTGAGGCACCTTGCAGAAATGGTAGAAAATTGTGAGGATGAATTTCTGCAATTTTCCCTTGACTATCAGCAGGTAGTATACTCTGTTCTATGATTCGGCACCACAATGCTGAGGCCCCTTTTCAGGTCTTTTATGTAAATATCAATAGTATTTCATATTTTTCTTACTTTTGAGAATGGCATTGTCTACAGATTGTTGTTTTGGGAACAAAAGCAGCCAAGGCAGCAACACTGGATATTCTTTCAACGCATTGCATACCCTGTGCCATGTCTGACGATTTGAAATCATGAAACAGTTTCCGGAGTTGAATATCCTTGCTTTCGTGATAATGTTTTGTATTAGGTTAGATAGGTACGATATAGCAAAGTGGCTTTCATAACCTTTTCTTTGCATTTTGGTCATCAACAAAGCTACAGATTGTAATAGTAGGCCATACTCCGCAGTTAGATCCAAATTATTTCTGTTGAAAGTTTGAAGTGTCATTGAGAAGAAGTCATAATGCAGATAGATGTCCTTTGTGTTGGATTAATCTGCACAAAATTCAAGTAGAATCCTGGAAGGCTTTTGATGGCCACAGATAAGCAGCAGTTCTGTGACAATTATAGTTTTATTTATTACAAAAGGAATTTCTCTCTCAAGTTTGTTTTCTTCAGCTGTTATCTGGTAGAAGAAATCAACAAAATGTCAGTAAGTGCGAAGGCTTCTTACTATCATAATTATTCTATCGCTAACATTCTCGGACAAAGATAACAGTTTGCTTTGATGAGCCGTGAGAGAGTACTGGCATCAATATGGATATAGACCATTATAGCTTTTTTATTTATGTCACATATATATAGTATTAAATCATCTCTTTTACCTTATATTCTATGCTTGGTAGGGGTGGTGCACTTCCTCTCAAAAGATATAATTTAAACATAGTATTTATAAATATGTTTTTTTGTTTGGTAAATTTGGGAATCAACCGCCCCAGGTGAGGCCACAAATGGGGGGGCATCATCCTCGAACTGAATCACTTTGTGCGCTAAGGATCAACTAAACTAATACAACGGCCACTATGGTACACATTACTACACCACGCATCCAGGTATAACAATACTTGTTTATAATTATATTAATTTTATTATAGTGGATTTTTTAATAAGTATAAAAATAAAACTAATCTATATAAAACTAATAATCAATTTATAATTGTATAAGTAATATATTATGTTAGTAACAATATATTGAAATCTTTGGGTGTCTTTTTATATAGTCGTATTTCTTCCATCAAAATCAACATGAATTCTTAACCAATTTCAACTATTGGTATGCAACACATCCAATAAGCTGGATGCAGTATTTTACATAGATGTACTAATGATATATATACTAGTTTAAAGATTTTGTAATTCTCCTTGACTTTACCTGTTTCTTTCATCAAAAGTAACGTGGAATTCTAACCGATTTTGACTGTTGGAATGCACCACATGCAATGAGTTGGATGCAATAATTTACCTAATTTTGACACTTTATCAAGTCTCCTGGACTTTTTATACATAGTGGAGAATATAACCACTTGCTACATGGCATCTTACTGAACACAGAATATAGATCGCATAGAACACAAAGTATAATGTTTTAAGCTCTCTAAAAAATGTTGAATGTATAAAACTGAATCTTGTTTAGATAGGGTTATCATCTGTCATTCAAAAATATATATCTGTATTAAAGCTTCCCTAGCGCTCTCATATTTATTATTAAGTTATTCTTTGACTGAATAATGCAGTGTAAAGTTTGATTAGGTTAATATCCTGATGGGGTTCCAAATATTAGAGTATGTTTTTGGCATAAATTTTTTATTTTTGAGAGGAGATGTTTATTACTATGTAATGTAAGATTTGAATATAACGTATGCTTTGATTTTGCTATTTTTCTAGCAGACATGCTTTTAAATCATTTCTCTCACTTACTATCAGACATACATATATCTTTCTAAGTAAATCCATATAGTACCCTGCTTAAATTAACATTTCATAATGAAATCATCACTTGTTCGAGGTTACTTCTTGCCTGTTTTGAGAGGCTCGTTTTCACTCATTTGAGACTTTGTTTTATGGCTTCAAAGTGATTTTTTTGGTGGGAGGTTAAGTTGTTTTTGGTTCTGTAATGCCGTAAATGCCATTTTTTTTAAATCATGTCATTTTGTGTTCTTCACATTGGTATATATAGTTTACTCTCATTTGCTTAAAAAATATATATCAAGTTTTTTTTTTTCTTTTTCTCTTTTTTTTATGATTACAAAATGATATTCAAAATCAAACAATTGTCTGTAAATAGTTAATTGGAAAATACATTATGTTGAGAGGCATAATTACAATAGGAACAAGAGGGTTGCAAATTATGTTATATGCTCCTTTACCATATTTAATGCTATTTTTTAAAACTTTCATTAATTATATATTTAATTAATTTATGTACAGTATATTTAAGTATTTAAGTTGATTTTTTATGTTATGTTCCACTTTTTAATTTTATGCATTGGATAATGTTGTGAGGGTGAAAAGTGCATCTTTGATACTCATTCCTTTGTATTTTATGTTGGTCAATTTGTCTCAAATACAACTCCGTCTCAAATCACATATTTTTTATGTAAGAATTGTTATTTAGCTTATATCTTATTAGATCTTGACTCCTTGTGTTCTTGTGATTTGAATCCAACCTCCATTTATGTTGTTCCTTGTCTCAAGTCGAGCCCATAACTTAGTTTAGATTTGTAGATCTAGTGTTTAAAATCAAATTTAATTGTGCGCTCAATATTACTTGATCTTAATTAGTCATTTCTTGATGACTCAAGCATGACATGAATTTTGGCACTAAGGTCTTGTATAAATTGACAAAGCTTGATTCATTTTTAGGATACATTTGCTATCAATGAAGAATATTCACATACATATCATGGCATCAACATTTGAGATCATTAGAACATAGAAATTTGCTTTTTTGTTTGTTTATTCCAACTTGTTCAAATTGTTAAATCAATTTTGAGGGCTTGATTAAGGCAAAAGGATGGGAGCAAGTTGCATAACTTGACATTGTGTGTATGTTTTTCATTGCTTGACGATGTGGTGTGTTAGATTAGCCTAGAGAGATCTACATATATGTGGTAAGTTTAGGGCCTTGTGCCAAGATTTAGTCATTCAATGAGCCTTATTTGTCACATGAAGGTCATGTTTAGGATTGCATTGATTTTGGAAATATAATTAACATCTAGGTTGATGAAGAACCTTCTACACCAAAGATGCACTATTGAAGGAGGTTTAACCCATTTGCAAGATGCAAAAGAGGGCAAGAAAACAAAGGACTAGAATGTGTTTGATTAGTTAATATTTCATTGTAATCAAATGGTTGGGGCCTAACATGTTTAAATCCACTACATCAAAAAATAAGGATGTAATTTTGATTGTTGATCATACATATTAGATCAACTTGATTGTCATGAGAATATAATGCTTTTGATTATCATTGTACTTAGATTGTGTGTTTGTGTTGAGGTTGTACTTTGGTGGAGGTTTTCCTTGCAAGGGTTTCTATAGATATCTAGAGTCATGATTTGCATTTTTGTGTTTATTTCTCTATTGTTGCAATAATCTTATTGGATTAATCACTTTCTTAATGAAGTTACATATCAATTATGTTTATATTTTCATTATGACATTTACCTTGTTAATTAACTTCATCCTCTCACTTCCCCTATATCTCTTGCACTTGGATTCACAAGACTTTGTAGATTGTAGGTTCACTAGAATGGGGCCCTCATGACACTCAAAGGATATAATCACAACATCAAGATAGTATTGATGCCTACATCGCTATCTTTAGATACATAGTCTTTATGTAAAAAAAATATTATTATTGAATGGGATTTAGCAATTGAGGAAGATTATAGTTCTTTATTAAGGAATCACTCTTGGTGTTTGCTCCCACCACTTAAGGGAAGAAAAATGGTTTGATAAAAGTTGATCTATTGGACAAAGCATAATGTAAATAGTAGCATTAATACGTTGAAGGTTCATCTTGTGGCAAAAAAAAAATTGTTAGTTTTTTAGTTGAAACTTTTCCCTAGTACCCAACATAAACTCCATTTGTTTGACAATGGTTTCTTGCAATTGTCATTGCTGACACTAAGAAATATATTAGATGGACACAAATAGTGTTTCTTCATTGGGATCTTCAAGAGGAGATATACATGGAGAAACCATGAGGATTTTTTCAATATTATTCATTTGTTTTCTAACTATGGAAGTCTCTTTGTGGTCCTAATAAGCTCATTGGACATTGTACAAAAGATACTCTTTTTTTTCTTTCAAAAGGATTCTCATGATGCTACTTATATCTTGATGTTTATTTCTTGTGGAAATGTGAGGATCTTCTTATCTTAGTTCTCTAAGTTGAGGACCTCATCCTCTGAGTACTTCTACAAACTTCATTAGTAGGATCAAATGAGTTTTAAAAGAAATATTTGACATAATAGACTTGAGCCTTTCATACTACTTTATTTGCATTGAGATCACTTAATCTAATCCTAGTATATCACATGATATGTGCTCTTTATTTTCTCACAAGGTTAGTTGCAAGTGTGCATTGAATCCCTTTATTTCTAGAGAAAAGCTTGAGGCTAAGTGTTATTGATCTATAAACTACCAAGGGTATTTGTTAGATTTAGTCACCAACTAAAATATCAATATAATAAAAATTTAAGATATTCAAATGAGCAATGGAAACAAAATAGAAAGGAAACCATAAACACAAGAGGTACCTTGGAGAAACCCCTTGTGGGTGAAAAGTCTAGCTAAATTCTAGCTATCTACATAAAAATACTCTAGTGAAAATAATAATGATTCTACAACTTCTAGGTTGATAACAAAGCTCACATACACTAAAAAATCCCAAAGATCACTCCAATTTTTTCAACAATGCACTCACCTACCTTAGAAACTTTCAATAGTCATAAGATGGTAAATTTTCCTACATAGATCTTAACTATAGCTCCCAACAATCACTAAAAAAGACTCTCTTCTTACTTTTCACATGTGCAAGCATGACTTATAGAACTATATCTTATTTGGAAGCCAAAGTGACTCTTTGTAAAGAAGAGGAATTTGAAAATGAGAGATCAAGAATATCATTGGATGTATGCAATTATTTGTGATGAATTTGCCACTTTCACTAGTGGGTGATTATATGCTTGTCATAGTCCATAATGATTCATTGGGTAGCTAATTTATTCACGATGGTATATGACACGTCATGATATATGATGAATTTCGCATTAGAGACTTCACATTTTTGTAGCTTGTGCAAATTGATAATTTCACCAAAATGGGCAAAAGGCTCTATTTTGAGTATCTTCACTCACATTTAAACCTACATATGGATGTCTCATACTACCCTGAATATTTTCCAACATACATGAATTTGTCCACTATCCCAAAATATTAAATACTTGGCAAATGATGGTGGAAGGACCCTTCAATTAGTGACATGTACCACCTTGTCTTCCACCATCACACAAACACAAGACAAATTTTGTTACATCTTTGTCTATAGTTGTTCATGTGATAAGAAAGTATATTGCTTGAACTTGAATAAACTTGCTCAACACTTGTTCTATCCTAATGAAGCATCCTCCCATGAATATTTAAGAACTTTTTAGGCTACTCTCTACCCTAAAATATGTAACATGAAGGATTTACAATTATTGATTATCTAATATTAGCTAACCCTCTTGTGGAAAACTACCTTAAGGTCATACAAGCATCAATTGCCTAAGATGACGCCACACACATATAGAGGAGTGACATCAAACACTATTTCATCAACAAAGTTAGTTCCAACTAAAAATATTAACTTGCATTACTTATTAATTAGCATATTGACACCTTGTTTGACCCAACCCAACCTATAAGGCTTGGGGTGTTAAACAATTTTAAGGCCTAGCTTATCCACCAAATCTTGTGAAACTAAGTTAGCTTGAGAATAAGAATCGAACAAAGCATTAATATTAACACTGTTAACATGTATATTAGTGTTGAACAATGTCTCCCTATCTATTAAGCCAACATTTTTAGTACTGCATGTGAATTAAGGATATTCATCAAAATTACCATCAACTTCTTTACACTTCTTAATCATTAAATTGTCCCCATTAATGGAAATCACATAGTTCTTTACCCCTTCTTACATTGTTTGTGAGGGTTGTTTTCAATGTGTAATGTCATAGGTTAGGAAGGGTGTCTCAACCTTGCATCCTAATCTCCAAATGTGTTTTTTGGCCTATAGATGTCATTTCTAGCCCCAAAATTTACTAAAATGGGCTTTAACTAAGTAAACTAGGTTACAATGGTAGAGTTTTTGAGATATTCAATTTAGAAAAAGGTTTCGGTTGAGTTCTTGGATCAAAAGGAATGCTTGGCACATTAGGAATGTAAAAGAATCTGACACAAAAGAGAGCTATAAGAGGTGGTTACATATTATAACCAAGAACAACCCATTACATGTTATTATGATCATAGTAGAGCATCTTTGGAGGGTTTGAATAAGACAATTTCAAGCACACAAGTTAGGAGGACTATTATGACACATTATAAGAGCTTCTTATAGGACTTCTCTTGGGATTTGGGTGTTGGGATTTGGTTAGGATGTTTAGGCACCACTTTTGGGTCTAATAGCTCATGGTTTTCTATTTCCAATCTGGTGGTTTCATGTATTAGTTTCTTTGTTTATTGGGTGCTTGAGATGGAATTTGCAATGTATTTTGTAGGTATTGTTATGTTGTTGGTATTACTCCAAATTTGAGTGTTGGTGTTGTCTTCTATGAGAGCTCTTTTCTTGTATTATGTTGTAATTGATATTGTTGATTAATACATCAATTTCGAGTTCTTAGGTTGGGATTTTTCTTGAAAGTGTTTTCTCAAGATCATTATGTTATGGTGAATGATTTTATTGTGTTGTTTCCTTCTTGGAAATTATTTTAGATTATATTTTATATTTGTCTCCCCTCTTAGATTAGTGTAGGAAGAATTTAACAACTTAGCTTTCCTTTTATACCATTTGTAACCATTATATTATCTTTGTCAATGAAAAACATATAATTATTTTTGTCGTTATTACCTTGTTTATAAAAGTTTTTTTCTAGACTATGCAATTTAAACACGAGGACTTTACATACAATCCTTTCCATAATTATCACAATATGTACATTTAATTTTGGTGCTTGTGGAATTTACCTTTTTATCCTTTTTTATTGGCCTAAACCTTATTAGACTTGGGTAAGGGAGAACAACCATCTATTTTAAGATAATGATCATGTGAGCATGCCTCATTAATATTAGCTAGTTTAGAATGCAATTTAGGTTCATAAGATGATTATGAAGACCTATATATTTCTGTATTACCATTTTTATTCTAATACATTTTTACCCATTTGCACATCCTTCCTTTGAAATCCAATGTGTATCTTATACACTATGGCCTTATTTTTTATTAAGAAAAATTTATTCCATATTATTTTCTTCCTTATGACAAATTCGATGCAATTGCTTCCTAATTGCTTAAGACTCTCCCAAGAACTTATGGGTCTATTTTATAGCCATGGAATATAAGAGACTCTCAAACTACACCAAAGCATTTTTTACCAATATTAGTCTAGCAAATGATTTTTTTAATCAAGAGTAAGAATATGCATATTGAAATGTAACTCAAATTGAGTAATCTAATTGTCAAGTTTATATGCATCAACATCTCCTTCAAATGGTGGTATCTCAATCTTCACCAATGTCATGAATAGAGGCTTATTTGGATGACTCTTATCAACCTTTGAAGACTCCCCTACTTCCTTAACATTGGGATTATCACCAAACAATCTCTCCAAGAGGACTTCTATGAGGCCTTTAATGGTCTCTAATGATTAGACAAAATTTTAATGACATTCACCATCTTTTGGAATCTTGCTTCAACATCTAGATAATCCCCTTCTTACTTGCTTCTCAACTTCTTCTTCCACTTGTGAGATTTAATGTCTCTTTGCAAAGGTATAATATTTTTTCACTTGTTCTAGCTATAGGCATGAACCTATAATACTCACAACACACCTCCCCAAAAAATGAACTTGCTTTAATTCTACTTGGTCTCTAAATTACCAAGGATACTCCTTAGATTAGTCACCAAGTGAAGGATTTTAAGCCTTATATAACTATAAGAGTTGTAAGTCTCAACCATTTTGTGTACCTAGTCATGCTCTTCTTACCCAATGAATAATATGTTATTAACTAGTTTTAAATATTGCACATGTAAATCTTATAACTCTTGAATTAGCATACTTTTATTTTAATGTAATTTTCTAGTAACCTCTTGGTTGGTAACTTATATGATTCATGGATTCTTCTATTGATATTCATTAATCATTCATAGGTCATATTTAACCTTGTTGTGTGATTTCAATGATAGCGATCTAGTCTCATTATGGATGTGATTTGTTGATTGGGTGTCACATAATCGTAATTTAGGTTGTTGCATGGTTCCTTTCATTATCTTGGTTTTTTATAATTGGAGTAAATATTGCAATGAGAAAATATACCTATCCATTGACTCATGTACTCTTGTGATACCTTGTTTGATCTTTTTCCTAGGTGAATCAATGCACAATCTTGTAAAATTAACTAGTAGTTCAAAATATATGGAATATGTAATGTAAAACACAAATGCAAACTAAAAACACTTTCAAGATGTGGAATGCTTCCAGTAGATGTGTCAATTTTCTAAGAAAGAACTAGGAAAAATGTATAGAAGGTTTAGATGTGAATCTATGGAGTCCTCTTTAACTATAGTAGGCATTTCTTCATAATAATAGTTAAGCCATCTTGGCTCCACATAGATGTTGACAAGTGTCCAATGTGTATGGATACATGTATGCGTGAATGGGATGATGCTAAATTTTAAACCCATGTGGTGTTAGTTGTATTGTTGTATCATGTGGCATGAATGTTGTCATGTGTCAAATGTGTATGGTAATAGTTGTACATCAACCTTTCTTTCTTTACCTCTTACAAGTTTCTACTACAAACTATCTACTATGTTCTTCCATCAACTCTTAACATTTTTTTTTATCTCTTTTAGGGATATTTCTACACTAGCATCCCTAACTTTGGGATTCATATTCATTCCTCAAGTCTTCTTGATATCCAACGATTTAAATGATAAAATAATTGTAGATTTCTTGGAATCTTGATATTAGTAGATAAACTAGTGTTTGTTTATTAATTTCCTCTTCTTTATATTATATCTTCTCATTTCATACCTTAAGTAGATTATCTCAAATATTGATGATCTATTTACATGATTCTTCCACAAATCTTCTCACATCGCACTTATTTTACCGCTTGCTTGTATATGTGTGTATGTACCATTAAAAAATTCTCATGTTGACATTTCTATTTGTAGGGTTGCATATTTGATTCTTTCTTTTTTCTCTTACAAATTACCTCTTGGTTAGTAGTCCATTTACTCAAGCCTTTCAATCATTCTTCATTAATATAGTCTTGAATTCCTCTCCTTTTACAGTCTATCAATAATATCAATAACCTTGGTTATCTTTCACTCAACACCTTAATGCTTGAATATATCTTCACATTGTCCACTTATCCTAACACTTTGATGAACTCTGTCTACTTTAATATCACTTGATGCATTCCTCTATGTAAATTGTAATGAAAGACTATCTAACCATGTAGCTTAACATAATTACTCATAACCAATACACAATGAAGCCCAATTATAAACACAATCAAATGAAATGAACTATGATCAATATGTTAATACTCAACAATCTGAATTACATCAATATTTTTGCCATTGGGGTTTATAATCAAAATGGACCTTAGTCTTGGATTATAATACAAACTAAGCATTGAACATGAGTGCAACTCCAAATGTTAGATTCCTTAGGTTGATCTTGTTATCATATCTCTACTCTACTTTGTTAAACACTACTTGGTCCTCAAATACCTTATTCCCCTCCTTCATAATCCTCAAATGAATTACCCTACTTTTATATAAAAAAAATCTAAAAAAAAATTGGTTTAAAAAAATTATTATTCAAATTTTTATAGTTTTCTAAAAACAAAATGAGGGACCTAAAGGTACCTGCACCTTCAAGACGCAATACCCTCAGGCCTCGTCCTCTTCATGGGGGCGTTACCTTTTAGGTACCACCATCCTATCTATAGCCCCTTAGGCTATGCCCCCTTTATAAGAGTGGTGGGGGGATTAACCCCCCATACCTACCCCCCATTTTTAATTTTTTTTTAACTTTTAAAAAGAAATTAATAATAATTTATTTATTTTTAAAAGAAATCAATAAACATTCAACACCTAGCACCAATCTATCCATCCTTGGAAGCATGGGCAAGCAACACCTAAGCCAAGGGGGATTTTTTCTTTTTTTTGTTGTAATTTTTAACAAGATCTAAAAATCATCATAACTTTTGATCTAGGAGTCGGATTTTGGCAAACGAGATATCGACAAAAATCTAGTTTTGACCACTTCCCAATAGTGTAGGTATTTTTCTTATATTTTTATATTGATGTATTTTGTAGCCTGTTGAAGTTAGAAGTTCATTTTTCACTCCCAAGCTTATAAATTTTGCCCAATTCCTCTATATTTCATGATTCTTGCAACATTGGAAATGTCTTTCCGAGATCTTCAAAGATACACATGCACCTTTTCTAGATTTTTCCATAGGTATAATTAGTTCATATTTTGTGTATTGACACTCAGGTTGATTACTTGGATATTTTGGCACTTGGAATCATTTTGTTTGCATGGGATGGCTTCATTTGGGCTGATTTATATGTATATCTAGAATTTTGTTCTTTGTGACCATTTTGAGCATCTTTATATACACTTTCTTATATGTAGATGCATTGAGATAAAGTACCACACTATTGTGCATGCTTTTAGGGATTTTGCACATAAAGTTGTGTCATATTTTGCACTTGCACTATATCATAAAGTGTCATGGGGTATTGTGTAGTTATTTAGTTATTTGTAATCACACCTTTGTCAAGTGAGTTTTCCTCCATGACAATAATGAATCCAAGTGATTCTTGTCTCATGCACGAGTGCCTTTTTTTGTACACCATTTTTTTGTTGTTGGTATTCTTTTGTGCACTTTTAGATTTTATTTTTCCCATTCATGCACTACATGGTGATACATAGTTTTAATGGACCTATCATGCCTCACCCTATTCAACATTATGGGGGGTGTATTATATTGTTGTGCTAATGCTTCCTTTATTTCACTTTGGAGTATCTATGTATCTAGTATTTGTTCCTATGTATTATGTGGATGTAGAGGTTGGTTACCCATGCATTTTAGAGAGATGGAGCATTTACCATACAGACACTCTTGCATTCCTATAAATTGTGGAGGCAAACTTCCACCCTCATTTGATCAATGTTCTTCAAACTATTGGCACCTGTATTTTCAACTTACATTGGTTAATTAGTTTCATTGAGGTCACTCGTACATATTTATGTGTCATCTGTATTTTCAATTGGCTGATGTTATTTTCCTTTTTTCCATATGATAATTATTTGAGCAGTGTCATTGGGGGCACTCATTCAAATTGTTGTCTTCTTAATCTGATCATCGTCCTATTTTTAGAGGAGGTTCTTAAGTTACAACACTATATGAATCATATTTTGATAGTTTTTTGCAACTTATTCATGCTTCAATGATGTTCTTCATGTTCCTATTCTTTTTGGTACATTATTTTAAAGGCCTCTTAGTCCTTAATTATATTTATCTCTTTTGGAGTGGATTTTTGTCATTCCTTCCAAAAATTCCTCGTATTCCTATCAAAATTGTCTATAACTCTAATTGGAATTTTGAGAGTGGACATAAGACACACTAAAAGGTTTGGAAAAGAAAATTTTGAGGAGGGGATTCTATTAGCAAGTGGCAATCATTTAACTTTTTAAGAGAGTTATTTTGGATAAAAAGGAATCAACGAAGTTATTCCATAGAGAAGAAATACCAACACCAATCAACAAAGCTACTCACAAGTATTTTGTAGGCAAGGATTCCACTTTGAATTTTAATAGAATGCCAATTCTTTCCTAAAATTTAGATAAACATTAAAGAAAAATATTGAATTATTCCCATTAATAAACTAATAGGAATAAAGTATATATGCCGAGAGAATTTATTTGGTTCCTTACAAACAAAATGGTTCTATGATTTTTGTGTGGATTAGTGCTTCAAACCCATATGAAACATTTATACCTTTCCATGTTCCAATCGAGTGAACTATCTATATTGATCTCCCTAAGGCTTTGGCTATTAAGATAAAGATATTTAATAACAACAGTGAATCTCCTTGTCTAAGACCCTTTTTCTTGAAGAAACTCAATGAACAATCATTAACTAAACAAAGAATCTTGAAATAAAGATGTAGTTAAACATCCAATTTCTCCATTCCAAAATCAAACCAAAACTTTAATTATCTTTAATAAAAACAACTATTTATTTTCACATTCCTTACTTGTATCCAACTTTACAACCATGCATTTGGATTTCGAGGTCATAATAGAGTGGACAAACTCATGTGTGATTAAAATTTCTTCTATGGTAGCTTTGTTAGGAACACATATATCATATTCCTCATAGATAATTGTTATAATTTTAAAACATAGATTAACTTGGAAACAAATGAAAGCTTTAGATACAATGAAAATGTTAATGTAGATGATCATAAAATTAAAATGGCATAATAGGTTTAGTTTCCAACAATATGAGAGATATGCCAAAAATGTTCAAGAGATAATATCTACAATAAGAAAAGAAACATAAAGAAATCTCACAATAGTATGAATGAAAAATAAGGTAGAGTGGATACATACATAGGAAAGAGGGGGAGCAAAATTGATTGATGAGAAAAGTAACTCCAAAAACCAAAAATAGGTAGGAGTTACACTCATGGAAGATGCCATCCACTACAAATAATCAAGCTAAAGTGAATATGTAGGAACATGCATAATATCCAATTGAGGGTTTCATTTAATATATTTCTAATTCCCTTTGGAATACTTTAATATATATGGTTGTAAAGAGATTGGATGAAAATCGACAAAAGAAGAGCATATTTTCTATGAATCAAAGATATAAAGTTACAATTTAGATATTTTAGAATTTATACAAATTTTGAGATTTTTGAATTTCCCCCAAGAATCCTTTCCAACTACATCTCAAATTTTCTAAAAATAAGGTAGTGAGGAACCCATCCAAACCATGAACTTTATTTAGTTGTATTTATAGAGAGCTAGTTTAATTGTTTATTCCATGAATAAATCCAAAAGATTTTTGCTTTGGAATTTTGAAAGAATAGTGTAAGGACATGATTTAACACGGTGTTTGATGTTATAATATTTACTTCACCTCATATATTTTATATCCTTGTGTGACATTACACCTATTAAATAATTTTAATTAGGATATTAGGAATAATTAATTTTCCTCATGAAAGTAGCTAACAATGACATGTGTTCACTTTGACTTGAGGCACACAAGTGCCACCACTACCTCTAAAATATTCAATTGATGGTAGTTAGGTGTCACATTTAATTAGTTAAGGGCACCTTTATCTTAGCCAAACTGACTAAATTGATCTATTGATTGGTAGTATAAATCTTGACCTCATAGTTAGACTAAGTTAATTGATCCACTAACTTGTAGTTATAATCATGACCATCCAACATGTCACCTCTTTGATTCATGCATGTAGGTGGCTTATTTTTATGTATTTCATACATTCATTTGATTTTTATGTTTAAATCCATTTATGACCACTAAATTGATACGCAATGGGCATGCATTTGGCTCAATGGACCAATAAATCCTTTATCAAGCAACCTATTGGCTATAGTGTGTTACTTTTAATTATGTTGGATGGTACTCACAAAAGGAAATGATAAACTCATAAATCCTTTCGAGAACCAATATGCACCTTCAATATCTTCTATTTTTTTGTGATACAAGCACATACTACTATGTCTTAAAGCAAAAACAGATAGTTTAATTTCCATCTCATTAACCCTTAGAGGAAAGTTAATGTAGTTTGTAGATCTAATCAAGAATTTCAATAGCATAACGATATGTAAATTACCATTTCAAAGTAGAATAGAAGAAATATAGATAGAAGAGAAAGAACAACGATATACGTAGGGAAACCCTTTTAGGTAAAAATCCCACTCTCCAAAGTAATGAACCAATGTATTAATCAATAATAGAAAGGTTATAATACATTTGTAGGCTCACAACCTTAACATGGAGATTACATCTCCAATACATTGAAGTTTACATATTTCTCTTCTAGAGAAAATCTAGCAGCATAACACTATAATAAATTCTTCTCTCTCTCTCTATCGATGCACTAAGGTATTAACATATTTATTACACTCATACATGGGCACCCAAGATTATCATATGTCATTACCATGGTCTTTGCATGCATGAAAATGAAAACCATCATGCATGAATCCTAAACGATCCAAAAAACAACCAACTCAACATGTAACAACATGCAACCACATGTAAGGTGTGAAAATCCCAAAAAGAAATTAATCTTACATGCAAGGTGTCCCCATAGATAAATTATAGCTCCACTACCAAAACAAAACTTATCTTTGACTCTAGTCACTCCCAATGACAGCTCAATCTTTGTTTAGCAACATTCCTTTGTGAGCATGAGTTAACTCAAACCGATGCCACATGGCATCATAACACACTTTCTTGAAGAAAATAAATAATCAATGCTACATTGAGCGCCTAGGTGACAAGTTTCACAATTTGTTTCTTTTCTTTCTCCAAAGAAGGAAAGTGATCACAAGTGAGCCCCACCAAGTGCTAACTTCCAAAGTAGAATGCCACATGTCACCATGGTGCACATTTAGGAGGTATAAACAAATGCCTCTTCCCAAATGAGTTCCCATGTGACAAGTGTCACATTCTCACACTTTTCACTTTGCATATAGGAATTCAACTAACCGATGGGTTCCACAAAGTGCCAAGTAGCAAATTGGAAACTTATATTTTTGCATTTTATATATTAAATTAGAAACATAGGGCAAATAAATTAATTATTTCAACATGGGACTCTCTAAGATTGAGACACCTTAATCCCAACAACTCTTTCTATATGTACAATTGAGTATTTTTTATTTGTCCTAGAGGTTGTTCATTAAAAACTTGGTTGAAAGTAAAGTTTATCTTATAAACCTTAATTATTGGCAGTTGTTATAGATAGGTTATCTTGTTGGGACAATAAACAAACAAGATAATTATTGATGATTAAATGATTACTACTAACAATCTAAATCAAATCAATGAACATAACTACTAATATTCTAATTCAAAAATTCATTAACAAATAATCTAAATTATAAATAGCACTATAGTTCCTCAAGTGGCCCTTGCTTGGGTGATTGCAATGTCACATAATCTAATTAAATCTTAACTCAAGAATCCATGCATTGATCTAATCTATATCCTTTATTGAATTTTGGAAATGTAACCCAAGGATGATAACAAATGTATTGATTACATAAGTTCCTCTAGATCCTCATCTCATACATGATCTACTATATATATGCATGATCTAGACATAATAATTATTTTGGACTCTAAATAACTTAATAACATGTGTTAACTCTTCCATAAACATACGAAGAGGAATTATTCCTATCCTAATCAAAACATAAATTAGGAAATTGATTATGCAAAGGTGGTACAAATATCATAGCCCTATTATGACTCTTTCGAATCATCATAAAGAAGGCAGAAATAAATGAAAACATGTAGAATATAGCATAATCAAATAATTATGAACCACAATCTATTACTGCCATAAATTCATTTTTATCTTTGTAAATGTCTTTATTGCTGGTGATAGAATCATTAATAAAGAGAATTATTTATGACTAAACCACTCCCACTTTATTCAGCTACTTATTCCTTTAGTTGTGGGGTGATCCCGCAATACTGGCTTACAATTTTTGGCCAAACTAGACATTGAACTAATTTGTTTAACTAAATCTTCACTTTCGGGCACCTATAGCTTCTAAACCGTGAGGAATTTGAAGATGATGCGAACTAGTGATTTGTGACATTTTATTTGTAGCTTCTAAATATATATTTAAAAAAAAAATGGAATCAGATTGCATTTCTTTTTTCATCTCCTTCGAAAACTAGTTTTTAACAGTAAACACCATTTTTAAAGAGTGGCGTGTACTTGCTAACACATAACTTTTTTTCTATGAAGGATTAAATTCTAATTTTTTCGAATTTAAATTCATAACTACAATATCTAGTGCATGCAATTGGTTTCATAGCATTTCATTGAATATTTTTTTCTTAATTAAGTTTTGAATTCAAACCAGTTACAATTTAGACATGATTTACTTGCTAACACAACTTTTTTTGTATCTATCAAAATTCAAATTTTTTTGTTGGATTAGGTACATCAATATCTAGTGCATAGATATTTTTCAATTTTTTTGATAATCTGCTATTTTTCCACATGTGCAAGAACAAAGAGCTTGATTTTTGGTGAAAAACCTATGTTTAATTAAACTAAAAAAATACATAATAAAACCAAAACATACTAAAATTATATTCGATGGATAGCTTGTTCCAAGGATTACCATCATCTAGTCGGGACTGTGAATCTTCCTCCATTTTCATCCGCAACCTGAGCTTCAAAAGGAAAAATTATGCAAAAATTTGGTAGAAGAGGGGGAGAAGGGAAAAAAAGGGGGGTTCGAGCAAACCCCCCTTGACCCTTCGAGCAAAGGGGGGTTCACTCGAACCCCCCCTTATTTTACAATTTTTCCTTTGTTTTCCTTAAAAAATGGTGCCAAAAGGGATGACATCATCAAAAGGGGTTCACTCGAAGGGGTGGTTCGAGCAAACCCCCCCTTCGAGCGAACCCCTAAAAACCCAAAAAAAATTCATGGGAGCGTTTTGGAAATTTTCCTTCCTCAACGGAATTGTAAACCAGTTATGTGGGATCACCCTATGGGTTGTTGCATCCTTAACTATAGACAAAAACTCCCTTGGTTGTGGGTTGAAAATGACCTTTGCTATGGGTGATTGGTCCTTTGCTGCATAGAGGTTAGTTTCTCTCTATAGTATTTCCACATCATAAACTACTATAGCTAACATAAAACATTGTCATATTCTATAAACAATCATTAATGCACACAATCATTCATCAATATACCATATATCATTCTTAATGCTTCAATACTTAAGATAAATGAGAAAGTAGGGATAGTGTCTTAGAAATTTTGGAAATGTCTATGATAAATATCAAACTTAAAACAAGAAAGTGAGGAAAAATTATAAGCTCGTCACACCCTAAACTAAACATCTTGCTTGTCCTCAAGCAACTCAGGGCCTCAGATTATATTGAAGTGTAGTCATTCTATAGTCCAATAGATCAGTAACTCCTTCCTCATGTTTTATATAAAACCAATTGTGTTCAATTAATCATTTTCATATGGTCTGCTCTACTATTTCCCTTGATTCTTTCCTTCTTGACTTGTGTGGAATAAAATATAGAAGAAGAGGAAGCTAGAATACCAGGGGAAGACGGGTGATTCCATGCTCAATGGATGACCTTATGTATTGATATACCTAATTTACTAATGCCAAGAAATTAAAAACAAAATGGAATTTCTTTCTTTTCAATTCTTGTATTAGTTCATTCCATCTATCATGCAAAAAATTCAATGCCTCCTTACCTATACCAATAGCTAATTTGTTGAATATTTTGTAATTTGAAGCTTTTCACTTAATAATATTATCCTTTACCCCTGGTTGGTGTATCAATTCAATCCATTCCTCTACCACTTTGTTGGGGTCCTTGGCTTCTACTTTGACTTTGAGGGGAATTGATTTTTCCTTTTCATGATGCTACTTTCATAGGAGGCTTCTATGATGTTCATTTTGTATGAATGGTGTCAATGCCTTTGTTGAACATCACCAACAAAGATCAATTGGTTCCAAGTGGTATCATATGGAATTACCAACTCATGTATATAAAATCCACATAATTATTTATGCATCTCAGGGGTGGCTTTTTGGTGTACCATCAAGAATAACTTAGGTGTGGGCAGGGAGATAGGGAGGTCATTATACAACTAGTTTAATTGGAAACTTAAATATTGCTCTTGTAAAAAGATGGCATAAACCCTCATATGAGGTCTACACCTCATGAATTGTACTATCATCTCAACCATTTTATCAATTTTGAGCTCCAATATTTTAATTTTTGTATTCTTTTCCTCAACTTATTTTTCATGATTCTTTATCATTTCTTTCTTCTCTTCATTCCAATCATATTTCAATTGAGAAATTTCCTTTATTTTGTCCCACGATCTCAATCCAAGGGTTACCACAGTTGGGGTAGCAATTTCTTCTTGAGAGTTACTCTACTGACCAGGCTCTGGAATTTTATTGTTTATCTCAATAATGGTCATTTGGGCCAATTTTTCCAGTCATGTCCCTTGTTGTTGATAAAATTGCAACTAACTCTCCAATTCTTTAACTTTATTACCCGACTGAATTTCTTCTTTCTAACATCCCTTCAATTGTTTCTCTAATTCTTCATTCTTTTTAAGAGCTACATGTAACTCATCAATTTTCTCTTTTCCTTCCAATAATAATTCTTCTTCTTGAGACTCGGTAGAGGAGGTTGGTTTTACTTGATCCTCTACACTTCTTGGAGGTTTAGACCACTTCTTTGTTGTATATAAATCTTCTTCCTTTGATTTTGTATTTGTTTATAAACACATAAATTGCATCCTTTTTAATTGTTCTCTATCAACAAATAGGCCTTCCCTCTTTGATTTTGTATCATTTTCCACAAGGACCACCTTCTTCTGCTTAGGAGAGAATTTTCCTCATGTAAATCCATTTTCTTTCAGGTGGTGTGAACGCCTTGGTGGTTGCATGTGCTCTTTTTGTTTCTTTTTGGATCTAGAGAAAGAAGAATATGTACATATTTTCTTGTTAGTTTTAGGTATGGAAGGGGAATCATTAGAAAAAAGGGTCTCTAAAACTAGAGATGCTACAGGTTGTGCCTTATAGATTGGAGGTTATGTTTCTTGCATCTTAGGCTATTTAGGGTGGTTATGAGTAGTTAAGGCTTTTTTGGGGAAGAGGTTGCATGTGCTCCCTTTTCTTCCTCTCGTTGTTCATTCTCTTCCCATGCCCTATATTCCCTAGGTGGCCTGGGCCTTAAGGGTCTATCACTAGGGCCAATGTTAAGTCTAACATTTATGTTGTATTCAAGAAAATTTTCCCAAAAGAAATTTGGAATTGAGCTTGGAGACTTATTTTTATTAGTAAGACAATTAAACAGTGGTATGACAAGGCAACTAGATCCCTTTTCATTTCTTAGAACACTCACAAGTTTATTATGACATAGATGGCTTAACAATTTGAAATTTATTGTGTATAATAAACATTATCTTCCATCACAAGTCAAATACCTAATAATGTGCACGACAATAGAAGCCCATAACTAGGGTAAAGAGAGTTGTTTGGTAACTTGACCTAATGAGTCTAGTTTTTCACTAGGTTGGACAAATTCAACACAAGTTGTGATAGCATCAACTCGAGATGGAAATTATTATCCAATTGCAAGTAACGTAGTTACCTCTGAAACATCAACTCTCAATCCCCTAATTGCGGCTTCATTTTTCTGCAATCCCTTGTGAATATTTGTGTCATAACCTTGTTATACTCATTCAATTTGAGAAAATAATCTAGTCATTTGACTTGTTGGAATATGGGAAAGTTGTGGACCTAGTCATTTAGTAATGTCGTATAATCAACTAGTTCTCTTCTAATGAGTTCCCTGTCCATTATATGATAATGCAACTTCCTTCTTAGAATTCTCCCTTTAACTTCTATTTTGGTTTCTTAATTTTTTATAACCATTAACTGCTGCTACTAGTAGTACCCACAACTTGTTGCTCCTCCTTGCTTGTGCCTTCTACCAGTTGCTAATGTTGAGTATATTGGTGGTCCATGCAACTTAACCAATTGTCATTAATTATGAAGAGAAAGGCTTAGCATGTTTTGTTGGTATATTCAAAATATTTTCCATGTATGAAATCAAGGTGTAATCCCCCCAACTAAAGGTGTTATTTGTTTACAAATGGTAGGTCATGTAAGAAGTATGAAAGGAGAGTTTTAAAGTATTCATGAATTTTATATAATATGAAATAAATAATGTGTGAATTATAACTATTAATGAATTAGAACTATTAATGAAATAAATAGAGCTTATGTTAATTAATGAAATGAATAATAATTTTTTTTATGAGGAGCAAGGGTGATATGAAATGTGGCACATGTGAAGATGTTGAAGTGACTACCATTAGTGAACCATGGGGAAAATTGAGAATGATGAACTTGAATGGATGTGATAGAGTTGAAGTTGTATTGATGTAGAACCATGTGAATGATGACATGTGGCTAAAAATAACACATATACGGAAGATAAAGTGGTGAAATGAATGGATGTGACTAGTGATTTCATGGGCCATGAGATAATGGATGCATGTAGTGATAGAGCAAGTGAGATGTGAAATGGTTATGTGGAACTGTACTGACGTCGGGTCCCTTACTCAATGGTTGCAGGGAAACTTCAATAGGTCCCTTAGTTAATGGATATGAATGTAAGTGAATCATGTCCCACTAGTAGTTGCTGTAGGGTAGTGGCTACATGTCTTTGTGCAAGGATTTGCAGGTAGAGTTGTTGCATGTGTTGACAACGTCGATCTCCTATTTTTTGCTTTTGTTTGCATTTTTTTAATGTTTTATTGGTGGAAGGAAAATAATACATGTGGAATGTCAATAGTTGAGATGGTGGGCTCATACATTATTGTGGCAATGGATGAATCAGTGGCTTCTTTAGAGGAGGCATTGTATGAAAAAATATTTTGAATTTGATGCCAATGATGGTGCAAATTGGTGTGTTAGGTTTTGTAGAAAGATATCCTTGTCCTATGGATTTTTGTAAAGCTTAAAATAATGATAATTTACCATTAGGAAAAATATAACTAGATCAATCATTGTCAACTGTACTGAACCATTAGATAAACTTATTTTATCTCATAATGGCCCAACCATCTTGTCTACAATTTTCCTTTATGGTCTTACATCTAGAGTTATATAGTAATGCCCAATATTCTACATGAAATTCCTTGGTTTTTATGTATTGTTCATGTCATTTCATTCTTTGTCTTTTTATAATTTTTGTGGGGTGGATTAACTCTATTCTTAATTCGTCTAGAGCATTAAGTTGATGCAATCTATCTTTTTTATTTATAGATAGATTCATGCCTAGTTGTACCAAAGCTCTCAATGTATTGTGTTCAAATTTAATAGGAAGAACAACCTTTCTTCCATAGACTAATCATAGGGTGTAAAACCTGTTGTTATTTTCCATGATGTTTTGTATGACCAAATTGCTTCTAGTAATATGATTTCCCAATTCTTTATCCAATTTTATTGTCTTTGTTAATATTGCTTCAATTGATCAATTGGTGACTTCAACCTATCCATTTAATTGTGGATGATACGGACTTGATTTATCGTGCCTGATTTTATATTCCTTAATCAAATGAGCGTTGGTGTAAATAGGTGTTTTACATATCTAGATTGTCTAATAGGTCCTATTGACATGTTAAGTTTACTTAGGTCCTAGGTGTGTTTTCTAGAAGTCTTAGTTGTCTAGATAATATATTATCATATCTTATCTAGTTGGATTTTATTTAATGCTTGTGTCTTAGGTCATTTAATATTGTTGTAGTTGTCTCATTCTATAGGATTAAGACACATGTCAAGATCTTGTCTAATTCTATCTCACAAATTGCCTTTAGAATAAAGGTATCATATGTGCAATATATATTCAATCTCGTAGTCTTGCATCCATAATCATAGCAAGTTATTCTTTCTATTTTCTCTCTAGTGGAAGATATTTTTTCTAGAAACTATTCCCGAGGGTGTTGAGAGTCACCATTAACTCCTACAATGTGTAATCAGGTTTGAAGTAAATTGTGGCCCTTGATCGATGATTCTATCTCTAAGCACTCCATATCTTGTGAATATCTTCTCATATAAAAATGTGGCTACCTTGTTGTCTCTAGAAAACTATAAAGCTTTAACTTCAACTCATTTGGTCAAGTAATCAATAAACACCAGTATATATTCCTTATTTTTAGGAGGGTCTATGGGCCCAATAAAATCAATGCCCCATTTTTCAAATGGTGTTATTACCAATTGTGGTTTCATGGGAATTTTATCACTTATTGTAGGCTTTCCTATTCTCTAATAGTGATCACATCTTCTTATGTACTGAACTGCATCCTTATGTAACATTGGACAATAATATCTAGTATTATGGATCTTAAGTGATGTTCTTTTGACTACAAAATTCCCTCCACAAGACTCATCATGGAAAGTGTAGAATCTAACTAATGTGTTTGTAAACTTGGTAAAAGCTACCCAATTCAGAGGGTTAACTGACTTAACAGTCCACTTCATATCGTCAAGACTACATTAAATCATCAACCAAGGTGCATAAGCTTATGATGGTACTACACCATATATGCCTTTGCGGACTCATGTACACCTAAATTATCCTATCCAAACTTATTCAAACTATTCCACTTTGCTAAAAGCTTATAGAATTGTAAAAATAGTAAAAGTAGTTACAAAACCTAATGGCTACGAGTACTTGTAGCATAGGCTGTAGGTGACTGCTAATAATAAGGAAATACATAATCAGTCTAAAACTTATTCAAAATAACAAGCAATTAAATCTAACCTCCAAAGTGCTAAGATTCACTATTTATAAAACTGTTCATGAACGACAACTAATGTAATCGACTATAAGAACTACTCTACTTTACTTGCAATGTATTTATGAAGCAAATAAAAACGTTATTAACAAGAATGCATAAATGAATAAATAAATAAATGAAGTGAAAGGCAGTACCTCAAGTGGCCAACTCAGGGGACTTTCTCACTTAACTAAGAACCAAATCTAACTTAGAATCTTACACATCCATGTAACATACAATTCCATTCATTACATAACACCAGATATCAAACATAATCCTCCTTTAGATTGTATTCAATAATGGCATCTTAACAACATGTTTATGGATAACTTGAAATTGGAAACGACTAACTGCTTAATAACTTGTAACAACCAACTAACTTAGCTACGAACTCATCCCCTAACTTTATACAAAAATGGGGATAGACTTATTCAAACTACTAACTAACTGCAACCATTAATGTCACTCCTAGATATGAGGATATGTAATTAAGATTGGCTTATTTATTCTAACTGAAAAGGAATAAAAGACCTATTCAACAAAGATCTTAAATGAAACACATAGGAAAACGTTCAAATTTCTAGAACAAGTATCTTCCTCCAGTATTTATTCCTCCATGATGGTTCACGTCCAGCTCCATGGTTTCCTGCACTTTAGGTGATTTGAACTTCAATGGTCCCCTATTTCACTGCTTTGATTCTTGCTACAAATGATTTGTTCTTGTTACCTCATATTGAGCTGCAAAGAGGTTAATCCATACAACATACATATAAAAATAACCCTCATAATTAAATCATATAATTGTATTCATATACATACATTATCACATTTAAATCATGCAATTGCTACGAATATCACCATATTTCATATTCTTCAAACTAGGTTCAAGTTGCAAGGTATGTTATAATAGGATAGCATATTATGGAAGTTTATGTCCTTGAAAACATATAAAAAGTGTATGAAAGCATATGAAAAGTAATAGAAAAAGCACTAATGATCAAGCCCATCAGAAAGCTTTTAGAATATCATAGAATTCATCTTCTCATATGCACTTGTGCATGACATTGTAAGGTCATGTGTAAAAAAGGTATTCAACCACCCATGAGTATGGAAAGTTTCATTCAACTAGATGAAGCCTCTCTCTTGGTGAAAGGTGTGGAAGTGTTTTACCTACAACTAGATAATTTGCAATATTTGCATACAAAGGTGTCTACATTGTTAAGGAAAAAAGGTGTTCATCAAGGAAATAGTCATTCACAAGTGGTTCTTTTTGTATTAATGATTAGCTTGGAGAGAAAATTAGCAACCACATTTTCTTTCCTTGGCTTATCCATAATAGTGGTGTCAAACTCTTGTAACAACAATAACCATCTAACAAGGCGTCCACTAACCATTATTTTATTCATTAGATAATAAATTTTTGTATGGTCAATATGAATAGAAACAAGATAACGAGTGATGTGATGTCTAAATTTGTCAATGGTGTAGACTACAACTAGTATATGTTTTTTTGTAACAATGTAATTGAGTTCAAAAACTTGAAATTTTTTTCTTACATAGTAGATAGCATATTCCAAATTTCCCTCTTTTTTCCCTAACATAACACCTAAAGTTAGAGGCATTTGTATGAATATCAAAAAGAACTATCCAATTGGGTATTTTTAGAACAGGTGTCCTTGTAAGAGAGCTTTTAAGAGCCTCAAAGGCTACTTGGTAGGTAGGCGTCCATTCAAACTCAATATCTTTAAAAGAGGGACAAACAAAGGAGTTGTTATCTTACTAAATTATTTAATGAATCTTCTACAATACCCTACATGGATAAGAAAGCTTCTTACATCTTTATGTTTCTAAGGTACATGTAGAGTTGATATTACTTCTATTTTATTAGGGTCGACTTGAATTCCTCTCCTTGACACAAAATTCCCTAGAGCCACACCCTCCCCCATAATAATGAAGCATTTCTCATGACTAAGAGATATATTATGATCTTGGAATATTTGAAGGACACTCTCAAGGTTTGATAATACCTCTTCATAAGAATCTCCATAGGTGGTAAAATCATTTGTATATAATTCCATAGAATCATGAGAAAAATCATAAAATATACTCAAAATAGCCTTTTAAAAGGTTACAAGGGGTAAGAATGAATAGGCATAGGTACCCTATGGACACGTGAAGGTTATTTTGTCCTGATATTTAAGGGCCATTTTAATCTAATTGTAGCCACTTAATCCATCTAGGAAAGAAAAGTATGTCTTCCTTGCCAAGGAATCTAATACCAGATCAATGAAGGGAAGAAATATTTCCCAGTGGTTGTATTCAAATCTCTATAGTCAACACATAGTCATAAATTTTATCCTTTCTTGGGTACTATGACTAATGGGGATATCCATTAGCTATTTGATATTGGGTATATAAACCTTGCATCCAATTTTTTTTGAATTTAGATTTCATTGTCTTTGACAATAGTGTTCATCCTCCGTTGGGGTTGCCTTATTGGTTTGCATCCTTCGTTGATATATTATACGCATGCAAAGGTTAGGTTTGATGCCTTTCATGTCATGATAATCCAAAGAAAATATCATTTTATGAGTCTGTAGCATTTTGATCAATTAATATTACTAAAATATTGTCAACTGGTTATTGACATTAAGTGTTTTGCTTGGTGATATTTCAATTGGTGTTGCAAAGGTCATGATAGAGTCAGCATCTAAGACTGATAAATTGAGGTTACAACTATATGGAAGTAGTTTATGGAGTATTCAGGAAGAATCAGAAGTTGTGTTTGTTGTAGGTAAAATGTTACGGAATGGACATGCCAAGCATGTTAAACATTGGTCTTACTACAGGTCCATCCCATAACAGTTTTTTATAATGTTAGAAATAATTTCATCATCATCCTAAATATTTATCAATGGGTTATTTTGATGGTCACAAGTGTTAGGAGAGAATATTGGTCATCATCCTCTAGGTCTAGCTAGATATGCCATTCCAAGTTGGTAAAAGGTTGTGCTAGTGGATAGATGACTAATTTATTTGTTACATTTTCATTGGAAATGATCATATTTCCAAACCTACATCCTATTAAGGAATCTATTGTTTCCAACCATGGTCATCCTATGATTAGTGGATATCCACCTAGGTTAGACTTAGGCTAGAAGACCATGAAACATGTAGGGTATTGCCATGAGACAAGTGTAATGACCAAATATTCAATGATACCTTATGGTTTGACTATTGACCTATCTACCAGTTTTAATACTATTAGTGTAGGTCTTAAGTCTACTAATTGAATATTTTTCATTGTTTATCTGTTCATCACATTTATTGTTGCACCTAGATCAATCATAGTGTTCTTAAAGAGGGTGTCATTGATTTGCACATCCACCACCAGACTACTAGGGTCTACATATTTTGGAATGACTAAGTTTCCCAACATAATGTCAGCAAGTTGTCTTATGACATGAACATTCAAAGGGTCCTTTAGTTTCTCCCTAGATTTTAAGGCATAGTTCATGTTTAGTCGAAAAATCGATGCTTTATAGTTTTGGACATAGAACATCACTTTTCTCCAACCAACATTCAAGGATGCCCTAGAGATCTCAACCCAAGAGTGAAATAAAGGTAAGGGATTTGGTAAGGGAATCTCCTAGAGGCTGAATATAGACTAATGAGGGGTTCACCACCAAGTTTAGACTTGGAAAAGACAATGAAATGTAAGATGAAATGCAAAACCTAGTGATGCATGAAACTTAAATGAATGACCTAGAAATGCATATAAATCATAATAGAAAGTTGTAAAACTAGAAATGTGCACTTGGAAACTTGTAGAGGCTTGAATGAATATTGGAAAAGTTGTTGATCCTGAAATTTTGGCCTGCTGGGACTCATTCGCCAATCTAGGCAAATCAATCCAAGATCTAGGTTTTTGTACAGAAATAGGTTTCTCGAAAAAGGGTATCTGAAACTGCAAAAATCTCAAAATGTACAAGAATGAGTCTAGTTAGGGTTTTCTAGACTTTTAAAGTTTGAATCTGGTCTTCAATGTCTGCTCTTTTTGTTCCACTTTGTCTTTGGATTTGAAACTCTGATTTCCCACCTATAGGTCTTCTCCAATGTTCTCTAAGGCTTGATGAAAACTTTGACAACTTTAGATGATTTGTAACTTTTTTCCAATATTTCTCCTTGGGATATCTACAACCTAGACCTACAAATCACACACAAATGAGGGGAAAATGTTGTTGGGTTAGTGGATAGGGGTTTACCTTGTTCAAACCCCATTTTGGAAATCAATCCTTGAAATGAAAGCAAATCTGAATGGAGAATGTTGAATGAACAAAAGACAATGTTGCAACTCACCAAACCCTAGTAATAAGGTGCTAAAAATATGCTTGAAATGGCTATAATGGATGTGGTTCTTGACTCTTTCTTGAATGATTTTGATCTTGCATGAAACACTTGCTTGAATCATAAACCGTACATAACAATTGTTAGCACAATAACAAACATGATGCATGAACTCTTTGACATGATGATTGATGCTTGGAGAATTTAATAAAATGCATGATAATCTACCCTTGAATGCTCTTGAATTCTCTTGTGATTTGTTGTGAACTCAAACTTGCTATATGAATGCTCATTCAACTTGCTAGGTGTAAAATGAGAGAAAGAACCTTGTATTTGTTGCAAGTATAGATGTGTTTGATGATGTTGGCATTAATGTTGTCATTGATGTCAACATAGTTCGATATGATTGCAGATGGTACTTATATAGTTGAGATATTGTATAAGTGCTTAGAGTACATGGAGCTATATTTATGAAGTTGTAGTTGTGTTTTTACCAAGTGCTTTTGAGAAAATTTGAGAAATAATGAAGGTAGTGTTGTGTGTGTGTTCTGAATGTGCTCTTTTATTGTGCTCTACATTTATTTTGTGTTGATCCTATGCCTTTGCGGATCTATGGTATTGTTCATGAGCTTCAATTGATAATATATCTCGAGTTTTAGCTTTTGGATCGATGGAGAATGAAAAATGTGTTCACTGGTGTGTGAACTGATTTGACAAAACTATTTGTTTGTGGACTGGGAGAATTTTTTGGATCTACAGTCTTTTGGTGTCGTCTTTCGGATCTTACAGATTTGGGAGATGATTCATACTGATTTTTTTTATATTCTGACAATTGTGCTTGTGATTGGGCACTCCGAAAGACTTTCTCCAGAGCTCTTGTGTGTTGTTGATTGGTCTGGTTGGACTATTGAAGAATATTTTATGTATGAAGATTGTTGCAATTGTTGCGGATGTACCTAAAGGTTTCTTAGAGATGGTAAAATGACTGGTGAAGCATGTTGAGTGATCCACATGTGATCATCTTGCTAAGGATGCATGTACTTCAAAGATCATTGGTGTTTCCATTAGGTTTGGTCGACCTGGTGTCTACATGTTACATAAAGATTTTGCATTGAACTAAGGAAGTGTGTGATCGATCCAAGATATTTTTTGGGTCCTAATTAAATGTGTAATTGGTCCTCTCTCATTCTTATCCACCGCGGGAATGTGGAGTATCCAACCTAAAATGAATTTGTAAATCGAAGAATGTTTAGCCAACCTTGGAGAAAGCTTCTAGGGTTGGAGATGGTATAAAAGAAAGTTAAGATGTTGCTAATTGTGTATCAAGCAAGTGAAGTGTGCGAACAATTGCAAAAAGTAGAGTGTGTAAGAGAGAATCAAGGCAACAATACTTTAATGTGTTAGATTCCTGAAAGTAGTGAGTTGATGGTGTCTGTAATCTTTTGATCAAGCTGCGAATGTGTGGAACCTTTGTGGTGGATCTTTATTTATCTTTCTTTTTTTGTAGGTAGTGAGCCTCCTTCTGGATAGTGAGTCCTATTGTTGGTAGTGAGCCTTTGCATCTGGGCAGTGAGCCCTTTGGAAATGATCCTTTGTATCCAGTATTGCATTATTAATATATTGTGAGCTAATCTTCACCGTGTTTTTTTCCTCATTGGGTTTTCCACGTAAATCTGGTGTCTTTGGTGTTTGCTTTTTTTTATTCGCATTTCATGTTTACACTTAATAATAGACTGAGTTAAAGTGGAATTGATTAAGGTTAGAATTAAATTGATTTGATACAATTGATTCACCCCCCTCTTAGTTGTCTTGTGCATTTCAACAACTGGTATCAGAGCTCTAGTTCCTCGATGAAAAGATTGACCACTTGAGGTAGATCAGATGGGGCACAAGTTGCAAATCCCTATTTTTGATGAAGCTAATTATAGTGACTGGAAAGAACAAATGAGAGGTTATCTGGTTTCTCTTGGTTTTAAGACCTGAAAAGTTGTGGAGACAAAGTATATTGCACCATCCGTTGGTCCTTCCTCTACAGATGAGTTTGTGGCTTATGAGGAGAATGAAAATTCAAGGTATGCTATCTTCAGTGCTTTATCTAAAACTAAAAGGACAAAAATTATTTCTTTAGGCACTGCTTATGAAGTATGGGGAAAAATGAAAGACATTTATGAAGGAAATGATAGAGTAAAATTGTCAAAGAAGCTAACAGCTAAACGAAAATTTGAGAACTTGAGAATGGAAGAGGGTAAAGATATTGCAAGCTATTATCAGAGAGTTGAACTTCTAGAAAATGAAATCGAGAATCACAGTGGTACCATGTCAGATGAAGATATAATTGAGAATATATTGATGACCCTACTAGAGAACTATAGTGACAATTTCTCTGCTATTACAAAATCATATGATCCAAAGAAATTTACTAAGGATCACCTATTTGGTATCTCGACTACATTTGAGATGAGAAAATTTTCAAGAGATAAGGAGAAAAATGAAACAAATTTTAAAGCAATGAAGATAGGAGATGACTCGGATGATGATGATTTAGAAGAGTTGGAAGAAAACTTCACAAGGAAATTGAAGAAAGGTACTAGTAAATACAAAGGTATGTTGCCCTTTAAGTATTTCAGTTGTGGAAATATTTTTCATTATGCCTCAAGATGTCCTAATAGAGCTACACACAAGAATAATAAGGACAATAATAATAATAACTTCAAAGACAAGAAGGATAGGAAGTTTAAGAAATTGTATTATGTTAAAGAAGATGCAGGAATATTTGATAATGTCTGGTTTTGAGGAGGATAAAGATGAAAGTTTATTTCTAGCCTTGGAAAGTAAAGTTGTATCTGCTAACCATGGAAGAAAAGCAAAGGAATCTGGTCTGGAGAGTAAGAAGGATGAGATGGAAGGTACTTCGGTAACTGCTTTTCATGCTAGATAGGATGAAGACTTTTGGGTAATTGACAGTGGGTGTTCAAATCATATGACTGGAGATAAGATTAAGCTCACTAAACTTGAAAAGTATGATGGAGGAATAGTTATGTTTGGAGATAATTCTGGTGCTAGGATTATTGGTAAAGGAAAAACTGGTTTTGATGGAAAACATAGTACTGACGATGTCTATTATGTCAAGGGTTTAAGGCACAACCTTTTAAGTGTTGGAAAAATGTGTAGCAAAGGATTCAAGCTTGTGTTTCAAGATAAACCCTGTAAGATCAAAAAAGGATCCGAAACTATGGTAGCAGCAGGAAGAAGAACTCATGGAAACATCTATCAGCTTAAGAGTGGTGATGGTCAATATTTTGTTTCATAGATTAATGAAAGTTGGTTGTGGCACCGGAGGATGGGACATGTGAATTTTGACAATCTAATCAAGATTAGTTCTAAGGAAGTTGTCAGAGATCTTCCTAGAATCACAAAGCCTTCAAATTCAATTTGTAGAAGTTGTTAGTTGGGAAAAGAAACAAGAAGCGGTTTTAAAGAAAAGACTAATCATCTACTAGAATGATGGAATTGATTCATACAGACCTTTGTGGTCCTACAAGAACAGGAAGCCTTAACGGTGACAAGTATTTTATGCTCTTGATTGATGATTACTCTAGGATGACATGGGTTACTTTTCTTAGAGAGAAAGCTCGAGCTCTTGATAGATTTAAGGTATTCAAGGCAAGAGTAGAGAATGAGGTAAACCTAAGAATAAAATGTTTAAGGTCTGATAGAGGTGGAGAATTCACTTCTGGTGAGTTTAATGCATTTTGTGAAGAACATGGCATAAAGAGACATTATTTTGCCCCTAGAACCCCTCAACAAAATGGAGTTGTGGAAAGGAAGAACCAGACTGTTCAAGAGGCTGCCAGAACTATGATGAAAGAAGCAAATGTTCCTGATATGTACTGGAGAGAAACAATCCACATTGTTGTTTACATTCTTAACAGAGTTCAGATCAGAGGTAACAACACTAAGACTCCTGATGAGTTATGGACTGGTAAGATCTCTACTGTTAAATAATTTAAAGTATTTGGAAGTAGATGTTACATTAAAAGAGATAATGAGAATCTTGGAAAGTTTGATGCTAGATGTGACGAAGGATTTCAGCTGTCAGACAAACCAGACATGGTCTGCAAGTTGAAAAAAAACACTATATGGACTTAAATAGGCTCCCAAAGCCTGGTATGCAAGGTTGGATAGATACTTGGCACAATAAGGATTCAGAAAAGGGTCTGCAGACAACAATCTTTACTTCAAAGTTGAGAAAAACAAAATGTTGATAGTTGTGGTATATGTTGATGACATTATCTTTGGTGGAAATGAAGGTATATGTAAGAAATTTGCAAAAGAGATGCAAAAAGAGTTTGAAATGTCTATGATTGGTGAGTTGGATTTCTTCATTGGACTTCAAGTAAATCAAACCGATAAGGGGATATTTATTTCACAATCTAAGTATGTTAAGGAATTGTTGAAGAAGGTTGGAATGGATGACTCCAAACTGGTATGTACCCCTATGGTAATTAGATGTAAGCTGAGCAAGGATGATGAATCTTCTAAAGTTGATCAAAGCATGTACAAATCTATGATTGGTGGACTGATGTATCTTACTGCTACTAGACCAGATATAATGCATGCAGTATTTTTAGTTGCAAGATTTCAAGCAAAACCTAAGGAAGCACATGTTACAACTTTGAAGAGGATATTCATATATCTTAAGGGAACTCTAGATTACGGACTATGGTATCTGAAGGATAATGATTTCACATTAAATGCCTACACTGATGCAGATTGGGCTGGTTGTGTAGATGATCGGAAGAGTACAAGTGGTGGTGCATTCTTCCTTGGAGGAAGATTGGTTTCGTGGTTGAGTAAGAAACAAGATTTAGTTTCTTTATCCATAGCAAAAGTTGAGTATATTGCAACAACATCCTATTGCACATAGTACTTTGGATGAATCAAACCTTGAAGGACATAGGTGTGACGTGTGATAAGCCTATCTCTATCTTTTGTGACAATACAAGTGTTATAAACATTTCAAAGAATCCGATGATGCATTCTAGGAAAAAACACATATCTATTAGGTATCACTTCTTGACCGAAAAGGTGTTGCAGAATGAAATTAAACTTGAATATGTACCTACCAAGGAAAAAATTGTTGGCATATTCATTAAGGCCCTTCTGAAGGATACTTTTGAGTATCTTCGGGGGAAGTTAGGGGTTACTGCCCCTCCTTCCTTGAACTAAGTGCACATAGAGGTGCATCAGTCCAATGGATTCATAGATTCTTTTGATATGGACTTATGATTAAGGTCTACTCCTTAGGGGGAGTAGAGAAGTGTATTATTGTAGTATGTGATGTGGGTGCACTCCTAAGGGGGAGTGATCAAAACTTTATATGGAAAGAGTTCTCATGCAAAAAATTCCTTTGCCATTGATGTCAAAGGGGGAGATAAAGTCATGTGAAAAAAGTTGAAAAGGGAGAGAGAGTCTTGTCAAGAGAAAAGAAAGGAAAGAAGAAGTAGGAGAATAGGTATACTGTCTTTGATGGTTTTTCACATCATGTGTTGCCATAAATGAGAAAGGGGGAGATTGTTGCAAGTATGGATGTATTTGATGGTGTTGTCATTGATGTCAACACAGTTCGGTATGATTTCATATTGGTACTTGTATAGTTGAGATACTGTAGAAGTGCTTAGATTACATGGAGTTATATTTATGAAGTTGTAGTTATGTTTTTGCCAAGTGCTTTTGAGAAAATTTGAGAAATAATGAAGGCAATGTTATGTGTGTGTTCTAAATGTGCTCCGGTATTGTGCTGTAGACATTTCTTCTATGTTGATCCTATGCCTATGTGGATCTGTGGTATTGTTCATGAGCTTCAATGAATAATATATCCCGATTTTTAGCTTCTGGATCAATGGAGAATGAAAAATGTGTGAACTGGTTTGACAAAACTATTTGTTTGTGGACTGGGAGAAATGTTTTGGCTCTGCAGTCTTCTAGTGTCGTGTTTCAGATCTCATTTGCCCAATATGGTGAATGAGTCCCATTTGGCATAATGTATGGGACCAAAAACCAAAATTGCTTAGAAATGTGTGAAAATCGATTTGAGACCAAAAGATCCAGGTGGGACCCATTCGCCCAAGGTGGTGAATGAGCCCCAAATCCCTAAATCCGGGCCACACAAGCTAGAAACACCTGAATTATGATTGGTTTCGAGATCATCCTCGAAGAGATGCAATAAATGAGGCTTGTGGATGCAAAATAGGGACAATTAAAGCTATAGAAAGCCCAATTATTAATGGAAAGCCTAGAAAAGTGTGAAAGTGTGTTACAACACCTTAAACAAGGAAAGATTAATGTTGATTTTGATTAAAAATAGGTTTATTAGGTTGATAAGACCTTATAAAAGTGTGGAAGTATATTAAAATACTTCACAATACTTTAGCAAGGTGCCCTTTAATTCCATTAGTTCACAAGGGCCCAATACCTAAAGTGAATATGTCAGGCATATTACAACACTAAATCAAGGCCAAGTTAAGGGGACATTTTTCCATCATTACATCTATCCCCCACTTTAGTGAGAGGAGGAACTTGCTTCCAACTCACACTAAAGTGGACCAAATTCAACAATGACCAAGGGGGTTTAGAATGTACCAATGTTCGTAGGATAGGACAATCATGGCCAAGGGGGTTCCACAACCCCCCAGGACCAAGGTCCTATGGCAGGCCAACATAAGCACAAAAGAACACACATGAAAGTGGTAAAGAGCAACAACAAAGCACAAGCATGTACTGTCAAATACATAAAGAAACAAAAAGGAAACAAGGCAGATCGAGCTTCAACCATTTGTCCAATGTGATGTGGATCAGATCTAGGTTGTTTGTCCAAAAAATGCATACTCACTCTGAGGCAATGGAACCCTTGGTTGTCTGTTGGGTGAGAAGTCCAAAAATTTGAGAAACATACACTCATGGATGGTATGCACTCACACACCCGCAAGTGGCTATGGAGAAAGTCATGCCTTAGTCGGGCTTCCCACTCAAACCATACCAAATTTATACCTCCAAATAACTTTAATAAGGCACCACGTAAAAAATGATTTTCGAGCTTCATGAGACAAGCAAAGCTTTGTATGCTTATAACTCATGAACAAACAAGATGGATCCACAGGCATGCAAAGTGTGTTATGCAAGGGGGCCATATAACTGAAATTGTAAATGCAAAATAGTGTAAGGAATGTTCAAAGGGATTTTACTTAGTTCATGTAAGGTCTCTTCTCAAGGGACATTGTGCCTAATATCTCCAAGAGAGAACAAGTCAAAGAAATATCACGCTCTCTAAGGAAATCAAACCCAATGAAACCACCAAGAAAAGGACACATCACAAGAATAAAGAAAACCACACAGTGAGACATGAGTGTTGTTGTATGCCCCCACTTTAAAGAAATTGATAACACCATTACTGTGAGCAATTGCTTTAAAGTAGAAGAAGACATGAGAGGCTATTCAGAAATCCTTATGCCAAGTCATATGTTTCTAAATAAAACTACGTCATGAATAAGTATGTCACATGCGAGTCAACTTAAGGCATGTTGTTCACATCCCAAGCTTGCTCTTATATGTACATGGAAGGTGGTCAACTAGCCAAAAGAGACAACGACAAGTGACACACAAGGACAAGGCTACCTAACCCTTTTCCCCCACTTAGTGCAAGACAAAGATGAGTCGAAATGATTGACGAGAAACATGCTAGTGTAAAATTAGTATCCATTAGAGGAATTAGGCACTTTAACACAAGGAAGAGCACCACACTCCTTAAGATGTTGAATTTTATCACTTAAAGCCTTACATTCATTAGTAGCATGACCATGGACTTTATGATATGCACAAAATGAACTCTTGTAGTAAAATTTAATTCGTGTTCTTGGAGGAAGAGATATCAAATGATCTTGGAGGAGTCTCGACAAGATACTCTCTTGATCAAAAGAAGATGTTCCTTTATTTGTGCAAGATGCCATACACACACTAAATGATAAGGCCTTAGATGAAAATGGAGATAAGGGCGGTAAACCTAAATCTTTCTTGAAAGAGTATGGTATGTTGGTTTGCTTTGTGTGTTCATTATATCCATGTGTAGGAGGGAGATTGTATTCAATACCATAAAAATATTTCAATTCAGATGAAGGGGTTTTATTCTTCTAAGAAGGATTGGTTTCTTCATGAGAACACAAATCCTTTTTAAAGTTATGCATCGTCCCCTCATGAGGGATGGGAGTTAGATTGCCCCCATCACCACTATGGGGTAATATTGTAGAACCATGTCGAGAAAATGAAACGCAAGGTTGTTTTGGTTTAGATTGTGAGATTTTACACTCTCCTATAAAGGAAGGTGTAGAACCCCAATCGTCAATAGAACTTGTATCTGAAAAGGAGTAATTTGTATATGACTCTTTGGACTTCGAGGGTGAGATTTTGGAAAATCTATTAAAACAAGGTGTAAAATCTAACAACCCCCAATTATCACTAAATATTTTTGTTTTCAATGAGGGATTAGCATCAACTTGTATAGGTTCAACCTTTTGATCCTGGAATGAAAGTATTAGGGAGTTGGAAGTGTTGTGATCATATGATTCATAGCTTCGTTCATCTACTTCAACTGTGTATATCTTGTTGTTGTATTCAAATGTCATTGTATGGTGGAGAGTAGATGTGACTCCTTTCATAGCATGAATCCATGGTCTCCCTGGGAAAATATTGTATGAAAGATGTCCTGGCATGATATGGATAGGGGTAGACAACACTGCAGGTCTAACCTTAATAGGTAATGTGATAATTCCTAGTGGTTGCATATTAACATTAAAGCCATAAATATGAACATCGTTAAGTTGGATAAGCCTCTTGTCCACACCAATTTTGTCTAGGAGGTCAATGCTACAAACATTAATTTATGCTCTATTGTCTACGAGAGTGTGCTTAACTACAGTTTCATTAACGATCACCTTTATCATCAAGGCTTCATTCTTGTTTTGAGTCTCAAGTGGGGGTAATTCGTGTTTAGGGAATGTGATTTCTGACTGTGTGACTTACATGGAATGAAAGGAGGATGTTACATTATTCAATTTCATATAATATTGGATCTCCTCCTACTTTATTTGCAATATTTCTTGAAATAGACACTTGTATGTAGGTGATAGTTGAATGAGCTGCCACACAGATATATTAGCGGGACTCTTTTTAAGGTATTCAACACTAGGCACAATAATTTGAGGCAATGGTGATGTTGTGGGAGTGATTTTTGGTCCCATACATGTTTGAGCAACTGTGTTATATCTTGTTTGTTGCAAAACATTGTTAGATTACATCCTAGATTTAAAGAGATCTCTTATTTTCTTATGTGATTCACTAATGGGAGGTGACTTAGGAAGCTCACTAATTAAAGGAGATACAATTTTTTCTTTCATAACCTCAACAATCTTGTCTTTATTTTCATGATCTCTTAGTGAAGAGGAGTCTAATGTCACTTCATCACTTTCATCTAAGGAAGCTTTAGTATTTGAAAGACATGTGTCAATGTTCACATTTTCTCGCACCATGATATCTTCCCAAGGGGGGAAGTTTTTAGGAGAACTACAAACCAAATGTTCTTGACATTCAAGGATTGGTTCTTCCAAAATGACTTCATTGAAAGTAGTGGGATGATCAATGGTTGAATTATCTTGCTCAATAAGGGTTTTCCTAGGTGAAGAGGGACAACTAAGATTCTCATAACCTTCACCTATTGTATTTTCTATCATCAAAGTATCTTCTTCATAGCTATGAGAGATACTAGGAGAAGAACAAGTATGATTATCATGATCATTTATGACTTCATTCCTTTGTTCCCTAATGTATTCCAAAATAGGATAGGTAGGGGAAAGATCATAAAGAGGATTGTTATATACCTTAGTGATTTGATCATCTAACACCAACCTACCATCATTTACAATCTCACCCTCTTCCATTCAATCATTCTCACAAGAAAATGGAGAATGGAGGCTAGGTAAGGTGATGTTTAGAAATGTGTCTATGATTTCATTCTCTTGTTCTGAAATATCTTCCCAAGGGGGAGGAGGACAAGGACAAGCAATATTTTCATGATTCTCAACGATTGCATCTTCTTTCACCGAGATATTGTCATCTCTAAAAGGAGAGGTTTCAGGAGAAGAACAATTAGGATCATCATGATTATCTATGCTTGCAATCTCTTCTATCACATCATCCCCACAAGTAGGAGAGATAGGAGGGGGTATAGGTTTAAGACAAGAATCAACATCTTCACTCTCTTGCACTAAGAGACTCTCATAACTAGGGAATGCATTGAATGAAAGGCTAACATGCTTATTGACTAAATTTTTCTTTGCAAACTTGGAAAATATAGAAACTAACATTTTAGAAAATTAATCTATGCAAACTCAAAATGCAATGTAAAGGCCTAGAATGAAATGTGATTTTTAGGTTTCAAACAAGGTAATTTACTGATTACCCGATGCAATGACCTAAAAATGAAATGTGGTAAATGCAAATTTGTAATGAAGCAATGCATGAAATGGACCAATTTAAGATAGATTTAGTGAAATGCATGTAACAAAAACTCTACCAACTAAAATAGATAACTAATGGAAAAAAACAGAAGTGAGAAACAAGGTTTTTAATACTGTAAAAGGTAGTTTCAGATGGGCACTGGGATTGATTCTCCCAACATGGTGAATGAGTCCCAATAGGGATTTTTTTCAAAATTTTCAAAAAAATTCAATAGATTTTTATGTTTTTTATGTTGTATGATTTGTATCCTAAGTGCAAATACAGTTTTTATATAATTTTCAATGATTTGGGATGCAAAAATACAAACTATATGCACTTTCACTAACACAAAATTTAGAACTGCTAGATGCCAATTAACTAATGCAAACCCTAATGCAAAGTCAATGCAAGCTATATCTAGGATGATGATGGACTCTAAATCAATAAAGAAGGTATTCTAAATGCAGGTTCACCAAAATATTTAGTTGAAAAGTGGATGCTTTATGGTTTTGGACATAGAACATCGCTTTTCTCCAACTAACATTCAAGGATGCCCTAGAGATCTCAACCCAGGAGTGGAATAAAGGTAAGAGATTTGCTAAGGGATTGTCCTAGGGGCTGAATATAGACTAATAAGGGATTCACCACCAATTTTAGACTTGGAAAAGACAATGAAATGTAATATGAAATGCAAAACCTAGTTATGCATGAAACTTAAATGAATGACCTAGAAATGCATATAAATTAGAATAAAAGTTGTAAAACTAGAAGTGTGCACCTGGAAACTTGTAGAGGCTTGAATGAAGACTAGAAATGTTTTTGATCCTAAAATTTTGGCCTAGTGGGACTCATTCGCCAATCTGGGCAAACAGTCCCAGATCTGGGTTTTTGTATAGGAACAGGTTTCTCGAAAAAAGGTATTTGAAACTACAAAAATCTAAAAATTGACCTAAACTAGGACTCATTCGCCAATCTGGGTGAATGATTCTAGTTAGGGTTTTATGGAATTTCAAAGTTTGAATCTATTCTTCAATGTCTGCTCTTTCTATTCCACTTCGTCTTTGGATCTAAAACTTTGATTTGCCACTTGTAGGTCTTCTCTAATGTTCTCCAAGGATTGATGACAACTTTGACAACTTTAGATGATTTTTAACTTTTCTCCAATCTTATATGCAACCTAGACCTGCAAATCACACACAAAGGAGAGGGGAAAATGTTGTTGGGTTAGTGGATAGGGGATTTCCTTTGTCAAACCTATTTTTGGAAATCAATCCTTGAAATGAAAGCAAATATGAATGGAAAATGATGAATGAACAAAACACACAATATTGCAACTCACCAAACCCTAGCAATAAGGTGCTGCAAATATGCTTGAAATTGTTGCAATGGATGTGGTTCTTGTCTCTTGCAACTCACCAAACATCACAATTGTTAGCACAATAACAAACATGATGCATGGCTTTGACATGATGATTGATTCTTGGAGAATTCCCTAAAATGCATGATAATCTGTTGAATTCTCTTAAATGCTCTTATGAATGCTCGTGAACTCAAACTTGCTATATGAATGCTCATTCAACTTGCTAGGTGTAAAATGAGAGAAATAACCTTGTATTTATACTCAATTATGCAAGAATTTTGAAATTACAACATTACAAGATGACATCAAATCTAGGAGAATAAATTCCCATCAAAAATTTGAATTGAATTTGATTTTTGCTTGAATCATAAACCCTACATCACAATTGTTAGCACAATAACAAACATGATGCATGGACTCTTTGACATGATGATTGATTCTTGGAGAATTCCCTAAAATGCATGATAATCTGCACTTGAATTCTCTTAAATGCTCTTATGAATGCTCGTGAACTCAAACTTGCTATATGAATGCTCATTCAACTTGCTAGGTGTAAAATGAGAGAAATAACCTTGTATTTATACTCAATTATGCAAGAATTCTTGAAATTACAACATTACAAGATGACATCAAATCTAGGAGAATAAATTCCCATCAAAAATTTGAATTGAATTTGATTTTGGGCCACAGGAGACTCATTCACCCAAGATGGAAAATGAGTCCCATTTGGCATAATGTATGGGACCAAAAACCAAAAGTGCTTAGAAATGTGTGAAAACTGGTTTGGGACCAAAAGATCCAGGTGTGACCCATTCGCCCAAGGTGGTGAATGAGTTCCAGATCCCTAAATCTGGGCCACACAAGCCAGAAACACCTGAATTATGATTGATTAATGATTGATGTTGGGATCATACTCAAAGAGATGCAATAAATGAGGCTTGTGAATGAAAAATAAGGTTGTTAGTGTTTCTTAGATCAGATTAGATAATAAATTGCTCAATAGAAATGCAACACATAAGACAATGAACACAACAAGATACCCTGGGAAAACCCTCCTCTTGAGGGAGAAAAACCCAGCAAATGATTCTCTTATATATATGATAACACACTGACAGAAATCTGCTTACAACATAGCCCAACAATGGCTAATAGAGAGTCACAATGATTTCGCACTTTTCCTTAATACACAAGATACAAATGAATCTGTTCTTCCTTGAGATCGGACTGTTGTAGCAAATGCGATTTCTGTTCTTCAATGATATATGCGAATTTTTGCTCTTAATGATAATTGCGAATTTTTGCTCTTAATGGAATAGCAAACTTGCTTGTTGAATTCGAATTACCTTTTGCAAGGATAATGACCTTGTACTTATACATCATAGGCGCCTCTACATTTAGGTCGGCCTTTATAAAATAAAACAGAAATAGCTTTAGGTCAGCTCAAGATTAATACAAAGAAAATGTGAAACATAAGGTCGGCTCAAGGTTACATATATAATTTGTCTTCTTCATGGGAAGTGCAGACCAAAGCTGCTCAATAACATCAACACTCCCTCTCAGCTAGGGATGAACTTCCATCTGCACAAGACACATCATATTAGAATGAAAACCAAAATAGAATATCACCTCAACGTGATATTAACCATTATGGCTACTTCCATAGATGGTATAAATAAAAATCATCACGGATTCCCTCACGTGATGCTGTCATGGAGTCACACACATGACATCCACCATAGCTTCTCCCAGAGGGTGGAAACAAGGGCCTTCACCTCAAATCTCTCTCAATAGAGAATTGCATTATCAAGGGCTTACACCTCAACTCTATCTCAACAGAGAATTGCATTATCAAGGGCTTACACCTCAACTCTCTCTCAGCAGAGAATTGCATTATCAAGGGCTTACACCTCAACTCTCTCTCAACAGAGAATTGCATTATCAAGGGCTTACACCTCAAATCTCTCTCAACAGAGAATTGCATTATTAAGGGCTTACACCTCAACTCTCTCTCAACAGAGAATTGCATTATCAAGGGATTTCACCTCGAACTTCTCTCAAGAAGAACTCATTAAACAAAGGAACACTGATACTGAGACTCCCTCTCGATCCTGGCTTCAGAGATTACAAAGAAGACTTCTGGAGATGTACTCCCTCTAGCCACCAACTCAGTCCCTCTAGTGTTTACTCCCTCTTGATCATTTCTTTGGTTGACATGACTTCTTCACAAGATGCCTCAAGCTTTTCATCACTAAGTAATCTCTTATCATCTTCTTCCCCCTAAACCTATCCAGGAAGCATTTTTGATAGAGATTACTAACAGTCCATAATTATCCAAAGAAATATCAAGATTAGAATCGTACAAGTTATATCATGAATGAAATTTTTCCAAAGATCTTATGCTAGTGAACACAACATAATTCAAGAGAATCTACTATCTCTCTTAATTACAAGATCCAAAGAATAAATAAATGATATAACTCAGCAACCAAAGAATACTTATCTTTTTAACTATTCTGATAGGTCCAAATGCTGAACATAGTGTGATACGTTGTACTTGAGCTTAGATCAATCCGTACCCTTCATAGTTTGAACACAATGACGACCTGAAAGGTACATTGACTTCAAGAGATATCTCCAGCCATCAATGTAGTCCAATGATTGCAAGCTATGACTCCAAGCTTGATCATTTCTTCATTCGGTAAGACTTCGAGATTGCTTGATGCTCAGGTTATAGCACAATTTATGAATATTATTCAACCATGCAATACTTATCTCATGGATTTCAAAAATCTCCTGAGTAATAGATAATTAATTCATTAATCATGACATGTCTTTCTTTCAATTTCACAGAAGAGCTAATCTCAGCAAAACAAAAGACAAACTTCACAAATTGGCATGATCCTACTTGCAATGAATAAATCTAAAGAATCTTATTATAGTGATCACTATTTACTAGTCACACATAATCCTAAGTAAATAATGTCAGAATTGCATAACTCAACAAATTGAATTTTACCCTAGAATAGTAAATACAAAAAAAACAAAGAATACTTATCTCTTAAATATTCAGAAGAGTGGACACCGTATGATATGTTGTTCTTGCGCTTAGTACACAACCTTCACAGCTTGAACATAGGCCCATGACTAGAGTAGAAATTCACTAGAATCATTTTGGGGAGAGATCTCAATCACATCCGCAAATGAAGCATGCTGATTAGGCCTGGTAGGACAATCCCTCGCATAGTGACCAAATTTGTCACATTTAAAGCATTGAACACGAGAGAGGTCCCACTTCTTCTTGAATGCAGGAGCACCATCTGACCCATTATCTCGATTCCTTTTAAAGAATCCTTTCTTCCAAACTTTTCCTTTCTTCGATGAATGAGAGGCGAGAACATGTAAATCTTCATTCTTTGAACTTTGACCAATGCCCCTTGCCGTTAGTCTCGACTCCTCTTGAATGCAGTCAATCCTCAATCGATCAAACTTGGGAAGTTTAGATCTTGCACTGATTCCTTGAATAAATGATTCCTATGAAAGCGGAAGACCATTGAGAGCAATCATGGTCAAATCCTTGTCATCAACAATATGACTAATGGTAGAGATTTGATCTCTCAATTCGGAAATCTTCATGAAGTAGGTGATGACAGACTCTTCTTCCGCCATCTTAATGTGAAGTAGTTGTTGCTTCAAGGTTAGGGAACGACTGGTGTTGTTGATTTCGTACATCTCTTCCAATGTTTTGAACATTTCCCTTGCAGTATCCAACTTGAAGACAATCAGAACAATATGATCTTTGACGGAATCAACCAACACTTTCTTTGCCCTAGTGTCTTTCTTCCTCCATTGCAGCTTCTCTTCTTCCTCCTCAGGTTCGGGAAATTTTGTTTTCACAAACTCAGCCAAGTCATTTTCCTCCAATGTTAGCATGATCTTGAACCTCCATGATGTTTAGTTCGAGATCCCTTCGAGTCTATCCTCGATTTTCAGACCGTTCACCATCTTGAGAAAATTAGAAGGTAGACTGAAAAAGAACAATGAGAGTTGCAAACTAACAGATCTGAATCTGATCACGATCTTTTTCACACCCGCTCTGATACCATGTTAGTGTTTCTTAGATCAGATTAGATAATAAATTGCTCAATAGAAATGCAACACATAAGACAATGAACACAACAAGATACCCTGGGAAAACCCTCCTCTTGAGGGAGAAAAACCCAGCAAATGATTCTCTTATATATATGATAACACAGTGACAGAAATCTGCTTACAACATAGCCCAACAATGGCTAATAGAGAGTCACAATGATTTCGCACTTTTCCTTAATACACAAGATACAAATGAATCTATTCTTCCTTGAGATCGGACTGCTGTAGCAAATGCGATTTCTGTTCTTCAATGATATATGCGAATTTCTGCTCTTAATGATAATTGTGAATTTCTGCTCTTAATGGAATAGCAAACTTGCTTGTTGAATTCGAATTACCTTTTGCAAGGATAATGACCTTGTACTTATACATCATAGGCGCCTCTACATTTAGGTCGGCCTTTATAAAATAAAACAGAAATAGCTTTAGGTCAGCTCAAGATTAATACAAAGAAAATGTGAAACATAAGGTCGGCTCAAGGTTACATATATAATTTGTCTTCTTCATGGGAAGTGCAGACCAAAGCTGCTCAATAACATCAACAAGGGCCAATTAAAGCATAAGAAAGCCCAATTATTAATGAAAAGCCTAGAAAAGTGTGTTACAACACTTTACAACACCTTAAACAAGGCAAGATTAATGTTGATTTTGATTAAAAATAGGTATATTAGGTTGATAAGACCTTAGAAAAGTGTGAAAGTATATTACAATACTTCACAACACTTTAGCAAGGTGCCCTTTAAATCCATTAGTTCACAAGGGCCCAAGACCTAATGTGAATATGTCAGGCATATTACAACACTAAATCAAGGCCAAGTTAAGGGGACCTTTTTCGTCATTACAGTTCCCTCACAACCTTGGTATATATTGTCACATCCTTGATGAATTGGATCAGGGAAATTTTGACACATATATTCTTTAGCTAACCAAGGAAGTCAAATTTGGGTTCAAGGTTAGATTTTTGGGTGTTCAATCTTTTTGGAAATGACGGTTCTCTGGTTTTAATTTCTATTTGTGCATGAATATATTTAAGGTATTCATTTTGGTTATTTAGATGGTTGTTAGCATCAATGGTTGGTTCTTCATCAAGAAGTTTTGTGATGTGTGGAGATGATAGTCTAGCAAGAATTTACCTTGAACGTAGTTGAATATCACTAACCTCAATCACATAGGTTGGGTATTGGATGGGTTCATTAGTATATGTTGAACATGCTTATTGTTAGGGTTTGGTGTAGGTTGAGTAGGAAGTTGAGGTGCTCTTGGTTGTACAAGGAAAAGTGTAATTGGGTTTGGAATAATGGCTGGTTGTTGTGGCAAGTCTTATTGTGGCTATGGGTAGCTTATATTTGAGTTTTGTCATTGTTGGTTTCCTCACCATTATTGTGGCCATGGATTTTGAGATGATTGCTAATGTTGATTATAATTTGGAGATTGATATGGTTTTTGTTGCCGCATCCCCATATGTGGGGTCCAATTATATGATGGTATGCTTGAACAAGGTTGATTTGACATGTTATTTTAGGGTGTATTATTTCAACTAGTAAAAAATGAATTAACTCCTAAGAATGAAGTATTGAAAGACAAAAGGTATTAAGGTATAAATTATCTCTGTTGCTAGGGTTTATGTTGGGAAATGTAAAATAATTCACGTTTCTTATCTTTCAAGGTGCAAAACTTGGGTCTACCATGCTTCTCCTAAAAAAATCTAGCAATATTTTTAAATTTTTGATTAACCTTTTTTTTATGACAATATGGGTAGTAGTCTATCAGAGTTGCATCTACCTCTTTTTGCTTCTTATTTACATTTAAGTGTCCAATTGGGTTGCAAGATGGCTGATGATATATTCTTTAATATTAAATAGAATATTACTAAGATCCACTCTAGAGACACCTATAGATGTCTTGGTAAAATTCAGAGCTCTAGAACCTTTGGTTTTATTCATGGTTGGTCATGAGTAGTTCCTACAGATTTGACATATTTGATCAATGGCTAGTTGAGAGATGTCTCCCGCTCCAATCAAGTTTAGTGCATATTTCTCATTCATACCTCTTAGGACTACTAATTTAAGTGACTTTGGAGAGAGTCAATTTTGGTGTCTTTTTGAGACAAAATTAAATGGTTCATCCTCTTTTTGTGACATTCAAAAACTGTCATCTCCTTTCATGTCCCTTACTCGATGATAGTCCCGATATTTCTACAAAAAATTCTCTTTCATGGTTTCCTAGTTTTCTACTATATTTCTTCCCAACCCCATGAACCACCATAAAGCGACATCCTTGAGTGTTGTTCGAAAGAGTCTTAGTCGATATGCATCAATAGTGTAGTCGTAACTCTGATGTAGGACATCGAATTCAAAAAAAATGGTATCAAAATACTATGTGACCAAACCATAGAAGTTGGGTAGAGTTGAAGGAGGTATGTTCTTTAGGGAAATTGCACGTTCTTGGTCTGCTATTAGAAATTTAAATGTAACTATTTTAACAAGATTCTCTACTTCTTCTGCCATTGTGTTGAGATTCTCAATGGTGATATCTTCTGGTTTGAGAGGTACCTCTATTTCATTAACTTCTTCAAATAAATTCTCTTGTTTCATATTTTATGGAAGAAATCTCCCTAAAGTGTTTGTATGTCGCTGCATGCAATGGTGTTTGAGCTAATAGCTCTCTTCCTACACATTATTAATAGATAGTTAGAAATTGGATTTGAAATTTTAATAGTCATAATTGTTGAAAAAAATGAAATCCTCTATACTAAGAAAGCAATATATAAATAAACTAAAAACTAAAATATTCTAAACCTTAGCACAATCCTCGAAAAAGGCACCAAAAATGCCTAACTCCATTTATGACTAATAAATTGATGCAGAAGGAGCATGCATTTGGCTCAATGGACCAATAGATCCTTTATCAAGCAACCTATTGGTTATAGTGTTTTACATTTAATTATGTCAAACCAGGGAATCATATTCTTCTTGGATGGTACTTGTACTATATGCACAATTGAGGATTTCTAAGTTATCCTAGAGGTTGTGCATAGAAAACTTGAAAAAAAGTAAAGTCTATTTTAAAAATCTTAATTATTGATAATTGCTACAAGTAGGTAATCCTATTGCAAGATAGCTATTGATGATTAAATGATTTTTACTAACAATATAAATTAAATTAGTGAACATAACTACTAACATTATAATTCAGTAATTTATTAATAAACAATCTAAATTATAAAGAGCATTGCAGTTACCTCAAGTGGGCCTTACTTGGGTGACTGCAATGTCACATAATGTAATTAAATCTTAACTCAATAATATATGCATTGACTGAATCTATATCCTTTATCAAATTCTAGAAATGTAACTCAAGGCTAATAATAAAAATTTTGATAGCAAAAGTTCTTCTAGATCCTCGTCTCATACATGATCTACCATATATACATGATCTAGACATTATAATTATTTTGGACTTTAAAGAACTTAACAACATGTGTCAACTCTTCCATGATCATGTGAAGAAGACTTATTCATATCCTAATCAAAACATAAATTGGAAACTAATTATACAAAGGTGATACACATATCATAATCCTATTATTTATGACTATTTCTACTCATCATAAAGAAGGTATAAATAAATGAGAACATTCATAACATAGAATAATCACATAATTATGAACCGTGATTTGTTACTACCATAAATTCCTTTTTATATTCATAAATCTCTTCATTTTTGGTGTTGGAATCGTTGATAAAGAGAATGGTTTATGATTAAACCACTCCCACTTATTCGGCTACTTCTTCCTTTAGTTGTGGGATGTTGCATCCTTAATTGTAGATGAACACTCCCTTGGCTACGGGTTGACAAACGACCTTTTCTATGAGTTATTGGTCGTTTGCTACATAGAGGTTAGTTTCTCTCTATAATATTTCCACATCATAAACTACCATAGCTAACATAAAGCACTATCATATTAAATAAACAATCATTAATGTACACAATCATTCATCGATATACCGTATACCATTCTCAATGCTTCAATACTTAAGATAAATAGGAAAGTAGGGAAAATATCTTAATATTTTTTAGAAATTCCTATTCAAGAAATATCAAACTTAAAACAATAAAATGAGGACAAATTATAATCTCATTAACTTTGATTTGATTATTAGTTTCCTCTATTCCATAATATGTCGTGTTCTTTCATATTACATCATTTATTTTATCTTGCAACCATTATAACTTTCTTCATGTACCAAGATCCAATTTTATATGATTAGATTCCCACTAAACATTATATGGTATCATAACATTGTTGGTGTTTTAGTTTGTTTGTGTCCACTAGGAAGACAATTTCATTAGGAGCTTCATGTTGGTTATTCTTGAGTCAAAATAAAGCCCAACATCATTTCCAAAGCATTTGAGAAATTGAGGCTTTCCTTTCATTTTGTCCAACTTGAACACATTAAATTTATTTTATTGAAGTTTCTAGGTGCACATATATGGTATCTTTTGCGAACAACTTGGTTTTTGAAGCATTCTGGCATAACATGGAGTGCACCATTACATTTAGAGTTCTTGAGAACCTATAGATCTATACAATATTTGTCAAATTCATAGAAGGTGTAGTGAAGACCACAAAAAGTTAGTGTAGGGATGTCATATGACCTTATGCAATATTGTGCAAGTATGTAATTTTTAAAAATATGTGTTTAAATGTTTTCTATTCAAATAAATCAATTAATTACATAAGGAGGTATTTTCTACAGTGTGTCAAATTGTGATATTACTATCATGATTCAACCATGTATTTTTGCAATTCAAACTCATGGTTGAATCCTGGTAGCAATACACATGCCATTAACCAACTATGTCAGATTATATTGATGGTATTATAGCTTAATTAAGACTTATCATAACCACTAGTTAAGTACTTATATTCCTATGAACACTATACAATTAAGGGCACAACATACCCCCCTCAAAAAAATTTTATCCTCGATGTTGATCCAATGTGGATGCTTTTGCATAGAATCCTCATTTTATCATATAATATCTTCAATTGAAATTTTTTACATATGATCAAATACTTTGTGACATCCTCATTCATAACCTCTTAATACATGTTTTAATGATTCTCTCAAGTTCTAAAATTATTCTTCCCTCCTCATAAATCTTTGTAACTTAATCTATGTTGTAAGTTTTAGTTTGATAACCTTCTTCAAGCATGAAACATGGAAAATTGTATGTGTTTTTGTTGATATAAGAAACTCTAGTTTGTATGCTACACTACCAATCCTTTGATATAACACCTTATAAGGACTACAATAATTTGGTGTAATATTACTATCCTATGACTATTGTTTTAGTGACATTTTCTCATATGATTGTAATTGGATAAAGACCTAATCTCCCACCTCAAAATTCCATTCACTAACACTAATTAGCTCATTTTCTCATTTTATTTTGTGTTATTGTCAAGTTCTCCTCAAGACTAGAAGTACCTAGATTACTAGTGTTGAATGTGTTCTTTTTTAAAGGAAATTAAAATATTAGGGTGTGCCCATAATGAAGAGGTAATTGATGGTGGTTGGTACCCATGAGGTGTCAAAAATAGAGAAACTATCAAGGAAGTATCAAATGAAGTGTTATACCACTGTTCTTCTAGTGGCAACGATTGTAACCATTTCTCTTATTTATCTAGTGTAAAATATCAAAGGTAAATTTCCAAGCACTTGTTGACCAACTCAAATTTTCCATATGATTGAGAATGATATGTCAAACTTTGAGAAAGCTAAGTGCCCAAACATGAAAATATAGTCCAAAAATTACTTGTAGATGTAGGATGATGATCACTTTCTATAAATTTTGGAGTCTCATGTAGTTTCTTAATGATATTCATAACATACTAAGAGTTTTAATTGTCTCCCCATTATTTTTCTAGCATACCATGCATTATGCTAAAAATCTATGAACATCCTCCCTTGATCCCACCCCAAGTGAAATCTTGATCGATCCTATGACAAGTCTTCAAGAATTTGGAATGTACACCTATTGTAGACTTGAATATAATTATTCCAATACTTAAACTTAAGGGTTGAGTTATTACATAGGTATAACTTGTCCTTGTACCATAAAGTATTTCCTTTCTAAATAAAATTATCTAACACACTTGAATATTGTTGGAGTTTCTCAATGATATTTTGAGTATCCATGTTATTTTTCCACTCTTCTTGTGCCTCATTTACCCAATATTTTTATAATATGGAGATGGCCTACAATTGTGACTCAATGGGTTCATCCCTACTAGAGATAAAACATTATCCATCACATTCTCTTTTCTTTCTTGTATATGATTTCAAAGTCATATCCTTGTATATTTGTGGCCCATTTATGTTTTTCTTTAGATGATAAAACCTTATCTAAGAAGTATTTGATATTGTTATGATCTATCTTTACCCTAAAGTTTCTTCCCATTTGATAAGTTCTTCAGTGTTTGATTGCATGCAAGATACCTAGCATTCCTTTCTCATGAGAATATTTCAACATATTTTTATCTTTGAGTTAGAAACTCTTGATACAGGTCTTTCATTTTTGCATGATTGTTGCTAATATACCACATATTGAAGCATCACATTCCAAAATGAATATTTTTTTAAAATAGGGTAGTTAAAACTGGATCTATTTATGTGCCTTTCTTTAGCTTCTCAAATTCTCTAGTAATTGATTCATTCTATTGAAATAATTCCTTCTTAAACGAGGCTAAGAGAGGTGATGCTATGCTACCATAATTCTTTACAAATTGGAAATAGTAACTGATACACCCTAAGAAACCACATAAGTTCTCGAGGGTTTTGCATATTTTATAATATACCATTACCTTGATCTCATGAGGGTCCACCTTAACTCCTTCATGTGAAATAATGTGACCAATACACTCCACTTATTTATATCCAAACACACACTTGGATAGATTGGCATAAAGCTGGTATTGTTTGAGTATCCCTATAACTTGATTTACATGTTGCAAGTGTTCCTCCAACATTTTCTATGTATTAAGATGTCATAAAAAGCTACCAAAATAAATCTCTACAAAATTGACCTAAAGATAAAGTTCATAAAAAATTGAAATGTAAATGGTGCATTTGTGATGCCAAAGGGCATTACCAAAATTCATAGTGCCCCTCATGGGTTTGCAAATTTGTCTTATGTACATACTCATCTCTAATTATGATTTAATGATGATCATAATAAAAATCAAGTTTGGTAAAATAAACACACAATTAATCTCATCTAACAAATCATCAATTGATAGAATAAAAACTTATCTTTTATGGTATACTCGAGTCCTTTCTAATCATGACACATTCTCTGAGTGGTGTCTTTCTTGTGCACCATTACCACTAGAGACGAGTAAGCACTCCAACTATGTCTGATAATACCTACCTCTAGTATCTCTTGAACCATGTTCTTAATCTCACTTTGTGGTACATATGGATACCTATAGGGCGCGATGTTGGGCAGTTAGTGTGTTGGTACTAGTTGACTAGCATTATCATGATGCATTTTAGGAGGAAATCATTTTGGCATCTCTCTAAAAAATAGTGAATGCTTGTCTATAATTGCTTGCAAATTTGATGGTGTAGAAGCTTTTTAATGGTATGCAAACTTCTAATGAAAACAAATAGACAACAAATAATCTTTGTTAAGCATTTTTTTTTTATGATAACTTACCATTTATGGTGACTTTGGATTCAACCCTCTTAGTTTGAATCTCTCACCCTCTAAGTAAAAACACATGAGTAGCTAGACTAGAAATTATCTTAATTATCTCAAATGTAGCAATTTTTTGCACTCCCAACACAATATCTACTCCACCCATGGCAACACAAAATATTATGAAATCAAATTAGTGTCCTCCTATGGTCAATTTAATGCTATATTTCCCTGAACAATTGGTAGTACCCTTATCAACAATCAAGACCTAGAATTCTAGAGTTAGATATATAAATAATCCAATTGAGTAACTAGCTTCTTGTTGATGAATTTGTTGGTGCTTCCTAAGTCTATCAACACCATTACTCTCTCTTTCTTCAAAAAATAAATGGTTGGTTAGGTATCTCCTGATTTCTCATCTATATCATTGCTTCCCTCTAATGTTGCTTCTACCTCACTTGAACCTTCAATGTAGAATAATTTATTTTTAGTAAATTTATGTCCTCAACTATGTTTTCCATCATAGTTAAAACACAACCATTTTTCTCTCTTCTCTTAAATTTATTGTTGGGTTAGTAGTTTGGTAGGCTAAGGATGTCACTATTTAGTAGTGCTTCCATCTCTTGTGTTTATAAACCCTTGTCGTCTATTGGCTAATGTTTTTCCTCTACCTACCTTGTCATAATCATTAATTTGGACACAAAATTTGGATGGAACATGTGTACATCATGTTTTGTGTGATCCTTTAAACCCACTAGAAATAATTCCCTTAAAATTTCCTTTGTAAAATGTTCCCCTCTTAAAGATAAAGTTTGGTAATATTGAATATAGTCATTAGTTGCATTTATTTGCTTTATTATGGTAAGCAAGCTAAATTTGCTTTTCATAAGATTATCGCCATAATGTGTCGTGAGTTCCTCTTGGAGAATAGACCACGTGAAAATGTACATCCCTTATTTTTCTTCTCTTGACATAACTAATGATACTAAATTAATTGATCTAGTTCCAAGTATAATGATACCATCACTTGAATTACCATTACTGTCAATGATTACGTAGTCATGAAATGGTTATAGGATTTAATTTGATATCCTTCTATGATGGTGTTTTTCATGGTTGTGCCTTAGGCAAGCATCTTGAAGATAATTCTAACAAAGGAAATATTAAGAGAGATTAAGAACCCCTTGAGTTGATTCATAATGATCTTGGGGTCCCATTTCTAGTTTGTCAATTTAGAAAATGTTGATATCTGATTACTTTCATTAATAATTTATCATGCTTCATAATGGCTAGATTGTTCATAAAAATAATTAAGTGTTTGACAAGTTTCAACACTTCAAGGCCTTCATTGAGAAGTAGATAGGAAAGGACATTAAAATATTTCACAATAACAATGGAAATGAGTATAAAAAAACATAAATTGAAAACTTCTATTCTATCAAAAGAAATTCTCTTCATCACACTATTTTGTATAGCCCTCAACAAAATTGAGTAGAATAGAGGAAGAATAGATCCTTGAAAGGAATGACAAATTGTATGATACAATAATGATAATTGACACCCATAATATTGGCTTGAGGCAATAACATGCTAATTACATACAAAATTATACTCCATACAAGGCCTTGGAAGGCATCACTCCACTTGAAGTTTAGATCATTGCAAAATGTTAGTTAAGAATCTAAGAGATTTTTGATCTTGAGCTTGGGCCTACATACCTTCATAGAAATGCAAGGTCATGAAACCTCAACACAAGCCTTGCAAATTCATTAGTTATCACGATGGGATTACATGTTATCAATTTTTTTATATCTTGATACTCATTATGTAATCATTTGCTCAAAGTGGAAAGTTTGCAGAAAATCCTTCCATAACCAACTCTTCTCATTCATATTCCACAGAAGACCATCATCCTAGTAATGAATTCTAATTTTGAGATAAAGGAATCACATCATCCATCTGCACCTTCCAATATAGTTTCTCTACCACACAAGTCTACTCCCAATACAACTAATCCTCCACTTTATGCTTGTTAGACTTTATATGCAGTGTGTAGATCAGTTGGGGATCCATTAGATACTAGGTGAATATGTGTCATTATTAACTACTTAGACGAGGATAATTAATTATTCATGATATCCCCAGTAAACTTATTTAATCAATGCAATATCACACTTGGGATATAACATATCCAAGGTGAAGTAAATACAATGTTGAAATACTAAAATTTTGCACAAAAACAATAATTATACCCAAGAATAGTAATCATATGACAATAAATTCAAATAATAAGAATACAAATTTCCAATATATACATGCACTACACATGTAAAACAAGGAAGTTAACCATAAAATATAGGCTCTATGATGCACATGTTAGGGTGACAAGCATCCCAAAGGAGAGTAGTAAAATAGAGGACCAGTTCAACTATAGGAGTAGAGGTGTTAAGTGAACTTACCCTGACGAGGGAGATGCAACACTTAACTACTATCAATCAAGGAGTTGGACGAGATAGAGGTGCATGGATCAGTGGTATTTAGATGTTACCCCTATCTAGTCATGACCATTGTTATCTTAGTTAAATTGAGTGGATGGATCCACTGATTAACAATTCAACTCTTGACCTCATAGTTAGACCAACTCAACTAATCCATAGATCGGTAGTTAAACTCTTGACCACTAGAAATTGTCATCTCTTTGAGTTGTGCATCTAGGTGACCTATTTATATGCATTTCATTCATTCATATAGTTGTTTTGATTTAATTATTATTTTCCTCTATTATGGAATAGCTTGTGTTCTTGCATACTACATTTATTTTGTTCTTGCAACTATTATAACTTTCCTCATCCACCTAGATCTAGCCTTGCATGATTAGATTGCCACTGAATCTTGCAGTATTTTATTCATTCAAAGCTAACGCCTCCATATTTCCCAATAATTATTTGAAGAAAAAGACAAGCTCCTTTCTAATCACTAAAGGGTTGTTATACTCACTCCATTTCTAAAACAAAACTAAAGGAGATTTAATTTACACTCCTTATCTTTGTTGACTTATGAAATAAATTTTTGTTTAAGTTTCCTTTTTCTAGCCAAATCTCCTTAGATTTTCCCTTTGAGAATTTTCTTCACTGTACTATATTTCCCACATATCTACTAAGAATTATTTCTCTATGCAGTGAGATTCCCGATCCACCCCGACAATTAAGGATTTCTCATTCAAAGATTTTGGCTTAGATTCCATTCTTAATTTTATTTTATTCTTTTTGAACATTGAAGCATTTCATATTTTAAAATTTCCTTTAAGAGATGAGAGTTTTTTCCCAAATCAAACATTTACAGACCCACTTTGTCTTGGAAAATCATTGTAGTATTGTTTACTATTTTCTAGAAAACTAGGCTCACAAAAATACATCTTTTCAAATTTAAAGGGGTATTTTGGAATAGGTTAGTCTCCCTTGATTTACAATGAGATAGGAAAATGATTGGAGCTAGAAATAGGTTGAATATTACTTTCATAGATCTAACCAATGCTCATCTAGGATGAAAAATTAAAAATTTGTCAAAGTCTTTTTGCAAAATGATTAAAACCAATTTTTCTATTAATCCAAGTGTAGGATCCATTACTAGGTTCTAATTAATTAAACATTAACAATTAATAAAATTAGAGAAATATAATTGGAATTAGGTGGTTCTCCAAATTTCACCAGACTTCTCCTTTGAAGAAAAAATAGCATTGGAATCTTTGCCTAAAATTAAAAACCCATCTTTCATGGAACTAGAATGATAGCTAGTTGATCCCATTTTTTTTAATAAATGATTCATGCATGGTTGTAGATGCTCAATAGGAAAACACCAAGTTGGATGAAGGACTATTAATTTTGTAAAACTACTAGTTATGTCTTAAACCTACTAAGTTTATCTCAACAACATTGAGATACTACATCATACCTAAACCTACCAAGACACCATCCATTACTACAAACTCTCCATGCCGCATTTGTAACTTTAAAAATGTCAATGCTTCGTATTTCTTTAATTTTATTTCTTGAAGAATCATGACATATACTTTTTCTAAATCTAATAGATGCTTAACCAAATATCACTTATTAAGGGTGTTAGTGCCCTAACTCTCCATGGAAAGATTTTCATGGCTACTTAGGAGAAGATTTCACCCTCCTCGATCTTAGCAAAATTAAAGAGCTTAGTTCTCTTTGTTTGACATCCAAAATTTTTTCTCATGTCTTTTCCTTGGTTAATTTTTCACATCTTTTCACTTTGGTTCTATAGTTTGCCTTGTATTTTTGAGAATTTGTTAAGAAGATGTTCAAAGTCTTTGAAGAAATTGGGTCCTCTTTATCTCTAAATATTCCATCTAAAGAGTTTTTGTTGTTTAAGAGAACACTTTCTGCCACCTTAGAAGGATTGATGATATGAATCATAATGTCCAAATTTCTTGCCAATTCTATACCAATCAACCCATTTTTAAAATTTAAATAGATAATCATTTTAAGATTAAATTTCAGCTCAATGCCTTGTAGGAACTCTTTGAATTATTCAATGAAATGAATCTAGCTCGAAATTATTCTAACACAATTTCTCTAGGTTTTGAACATACCACTTCTTTGGGCACCTCTTTCACCACACTACGTGATTCCAAATTTATCTTCAAAATATTTTTCAAATTATAACATTTTTTTAAATACCCTTATTTATTATAATTAAACAATTTAAACTAAAACCTTTCACTTCAATACCTTTATCTCCATTTACCTTCCCTCACTTCCAACATTATCCATTCTTCCAATTCAAAATACCTCCGAAACAAGTCAATTTTCACACACATTCTATCCTAAACTCTAGAACTATCTTCTAAGACATTCTCATCCACCTTTAAAAATTCCCTTAAAATAATTTTTTATTTTGGATAAAATTGATAAATCCTAACTTTGTGATGAGATTGTATGGTATAAACCACATTATAGTCTCTTCTATCTTACTCGAAGCTTGGTCAAAATTTAATTGCCATAATAGATAGAAAGACTAGCCCCTTCCATTAACCATGGATAACCGTTGAAAAATATTTTTTGGACTATTAGTTTGACTTGATTAGCAAAACTAACCCATTCAAACATAACTGAAGTTTGAAATCCACACCTTACATTTCTTTGATTGGATTTTTATGTTTGAGAGATAAATTAATCTCCTTTCTTTACTAGTTGCTAGTTTCGTGTGGCCCTCTTTGTAGGCAAGGGCACCTCAAATTAACCATCTTTGGTGGTTGAAAACCCCACCCAAGGTTACCAAAAAGGTTAGATGATTGCTCCTCATCATGCTCATCATAATCAATAATATTATTTATTATAATTATAGAATGATTAGCCATCAATATAATTAATATTGGTAACAAGAGGTATGGTATGATCATGTTCCAAAAAATAATATAATGTTAACATTTATTTTTAAATATAAAAAACATTAAAATTTTAGTTTTGTTTCAAAGTTGTATTTTTTGATTTGTAATATAATAATTTGTACAAAAGAAGATCATAACAAGAAATATGTTGCAAACAATTGACAATGATAAATCACTTTAGAACAATCTTCAAAAGTAAACCACTTTAATGGACTAACTCCAATAGTTGTCAATAATAGTACAATAAATAACATGATGATAACAAGCAAATCTCTATCTCATATTTATGCTATGCTATTGTCATGGATGTCACCTAGACTGACCTAACTACCTATTTAAGACTGTGTAACTAATCATACAACTTGATTGGGGTTATGCTAGTTATAAATTGATTATACATATTTTACATGCACATTATAGGTTAAGGGCATAGATGATCATCACCCTTTTTATTTATAACTCTTATTTAAATTTTTTTATATACTTCACATATTAACATATTGATGCTTTGTCTCTCCACCATCTATTAGTGGAGGTTCTTCAAGTTAACCAAACTCCAACAAATTTCTTCAACAGGCTCTTACCATCTCTCCTACTTAGATGGTCATTGAAGAAAAATAAGAATAAAATATTGATAATAATGATGGATGAGACCCTCTTGTAGTTACCTTGGACCCCATTGATGTACGAGGTCAATTGGATCACTTAGATTCCTCACCTCTTCCTTTTGCTCTTGCTCTAGAAACCTAATGGCTTTGTTTATGTTTTATGTTATCTTGCTCCAAACTTAAGTCTTGCTTAGTCATTAGGGGTATGACTTTCCCATCCACCTTTTTTTGATGAATATGTGTAATATTTTTTATAATTACTTATAAAGACACTTATTAATAAAAAAAATAAAAAATAACATGTAAAACTATTGAAATAATTTGTTTTTAATCTTTGACACTACTTAAACTAGTATACACATATTAATTAATAATATATATAAAGAACGCTGAAAATTATCAATACTTAACATTGTTTATTATAATATTAATTAATAAAATATATTAAAAACTAATAATATATATAAAATACTATTTTTACTATTTATATATATATATTAATTAATAATATACATAAAAAACTATTTAAGCATACATATTTTAGTTTGTAATTTTAATCGAAAAGTATTTATATTAAAAACTATTTATTGGGAAGTTTTTAATTTAAATCTTTTTTCGAAAAATAGAAAAAGAAAATTTATTTTATGTGCTTGTTATTCTTAAGCAACACATACTTCTACCTGCCTATTATTTTCAATGAAGCTTCAAAAAGTTTACAAATATTCCTTTGTTGCTTTCACTGTATAACTCTTTCAGCATAATAATTATGCATTTAAGATATGAAATAAATAATTTATTAATATTGTGGATAAATAAATACTTGTTAAAGAAAAAAAAAAGTAAATAATGTAGATATAATAAAATCTATTTTAAAAAAAACTAAATTTATGTATGGACATTTGTATGTAATAAAATAGTATAGATATCTTAAATACATCTATTTAAAAGTTTTTTTTTAAAAATTTAAGCGTTCACTTTTGTATATAATAAAATAATATAAATATATCAAATACATCTATCTAATAAATATTGAAAAATATCTCCAAAGAACATAAATTATATTATAATATAACATGTATCAAATTTATAATATAAAAGAGACTTAGGGGAGAGGATCCAATAGTTGAGCATCCTAATTTCGAGCACGTGAAAATTTCAAATCACTCCCAATTTATTTGGGTGTTGTTTGTTCTTTCTATCTTATTCTTTAGTATGTTACTTTTTTTTTATCTCAACGATTTTAATGTTTGCAGATAGATTGCATAAATAGATTGCTCGCCCTTCGTGGCCGCTAGGTTTCTTCTCAACATTGATTTTATGGATTCTGGATTGAGTGCAGGTGTCTTGCTTAGCACTGATGCTCTACCATTTGTTTCGTTTCGTACAGACTGGACTCTGCAAACAACACGGGAAATTCAACTCACAACGCATTCCATGACACCACATTTCGTTGAGGCATCTTTTCACATTCATTTTCATTTTAGAAATAGCTCCTTTTTCCTGCTCATTTTGTTGAATATGAACGAATTGATCTCTTTATTTTTTTGACTCTTCAAAACCCCATTTTTCCCTTGTTGCACAGAATGCTTGGATTTTCGAAATTGGGAGACGTCTCCATCCTTAGCATCAAACATGGCTGATAGGCCAGATGAAATGAGAATAGGACTGGAAGAATTTGATGACTGACATTACAATAGTTTTTGTGTGGGCACTTTGGATGAAGCGGTTCCAAAGTTGTGAATCTCTATGTGTTTGGTTTTGTGCAGGCACCTGTTGGGGCTTCATATTTTTTCTGAGCCTCACAATATACACTGCCATCAAGCTGCCAAATGTTGGAGATGGATTTTATTTTCAATCATTTCTGGCATAATAGAATGTAAAAGAAAATGAGAATGGATTGCATTCAAGAGGATTTTAGAGTGCTCAAATATGGTTGATATAATTATGTTTCATATCTATATTTGAGTCACTCAGGAAATTTTGATCAGAAACCTTGGTAACTTTTGTTCTCGAATGTGTAAATAAGAAGCATTGAAATGTGTTGTGCATGCACTCCATTTTTTTTTTATTTGGTTCTTTGTCACCAATATACATCAGAAAATTATTTTAGTTGATATATATAATAATTTGATATTGAGTTAATCATGCTTTCAAATTTATTTAAGGGGAATCTATATCTGATAGAATTACCAACTGATACATATATGCAAAGTATATACTATTATATAGATTAAAATATTTTTTTTGAAGTAAATAAATGTTTGTACAAAATGCACGAACAGTCTGTAGCAATGCTATGGTGGGAAAAACTTGTTTACATTTAGAATTTTTCATTAGCAGGGAGGACAATCCTCTTGGTTGTCTTTATTTTAAATTTTAGGGTGATAGAATACCTAATTAGGGAGAGTACATAGTGTGGTTTGGGTGTTGGCTCTAGATGTGAGCACTGCAAAAAGATATCTTTGTCTAAGAGAGGCTGGGCTTATTCCTTCTTCCAATTCATTATTTAAAAATGTTTTATTGTACATAAAAATTGTGCTTAATTAAAAATGTTTTATTATAGAAAAAGATTTAATATTATTTTTTAATATTATAATAAATTAGTATAATATATACTAACTTTAATTATTTAACTTGTAATAAAGACAAAATATGCTGCAGGTTATAAAGACAGTTTTCATTATATTCAGAACACCAAGGATGTACAATTTATTTTGCAGAATGTTTGAGAAGCTGTAATAAAAGTAGCAATGTTTGCTTTAAAAAAAATTAGAGTTTATTATTTAAATGTTTGATTTCAGATGTAATGTTTCAAAAAAATTAGAGATAGTTTATTAAAATGTTTGAGATTAATGGTATGCATTTTCAATTAGTCATAAATTATTTATTGAAAAGGAGGGATATATATTTATGGTTTGAAGTTCTTAAAATCTTAAAATGATAGACGCCAATTTAAAAGATAATTAGTACAGTTGAAGAAGATTTTGACTATGTATTTTAATCTTATCCATTATATAATTGTTCAAACTTCACATGCTGAAGTGTATCACACAATTTATAATTTTATTATTGTCTAATTTGTTTAAATAGATTTATTAGTGTTGACAACAATTTATTTTGAATATGAATCTTTATAAAGAGTTTGATCTAGATTACAAGTATTAGAGTTCAATTTAGAGTAGCAAAAATGTTTGTATTCAATAAAATATCTAATAATTATGGAATTGTGCTATGCCACAAATCTTGGATATTTATAATTTTACTTTTAACTATTAAACCATTAACATTTAAAAATAACCAATAAAATAATAATTATAATTAAACTTGATATTTTTATTAATAAAAACAATACCCATTTAATTATATTTCAAGTAAAAAAAAGTATTCCAATAATGAATTCACAAATGATAAAATTATATATTTGTAAGTTTTTTATATTTTCCATGTTAAATTGGATATAGATAATGAGTTCACATATGATAGGGTTTGGGTTTAATTAAAGTTCAATCAATCTTAGACTTAGGGTTTGATTAGGGTAAAGTTTAGTGTTAAGGTTAGAGTTCAATTAGGCTTTACATTCAATTAGGATTACAATTGTGTTTAAGATACAATTAGGGTTGTATAATAAAACTTATAGCTTGGGTTAGGGTTATTGCTAAGTGTTAGGGTTAGGATTTAATTAGGGTTCAAGATTATGGTTAGGGTTGGGTACGGTTAGGGTTTAATAGAGTAATGGTTAGGGTTACAATGAGGATTATATTAAGGCTAAGGTTAAATTAGGGTTACAAGAATAGAGTTTTTAAATAATTAATATTGATATAGATTTAAGTCTAAAATTTTAGTGATAGATGTTTTTCCTTAAAATGATAAAGATTGGGTTCTGAAAAAGTTCCAACTCTTTTACACAAGAATAGAGTTTCTATAATTTATAAAATAAGTGTAAAAGAAATATTGTAAATTTACTATTTCATATAAAAGTAAGTTTCTAAATTCTTAATTAAAAAAGGTAAGTTTCTAAATTAATAGACTTAAAATTTTAAAAAATTCAAGATCTTTTTAAAACGAGGATATCTTTGACACTTTTTATATAGATTTATTTAAGTAATCTTTTTTCAATCAAAATAATAAATATTTATAAAAATAATATATTCAAAAACAATGTTAAATTACTAAACATAAAAATAAGGTTCTAAATAAAAAGACATCAAAATATAGAAAGAAGATATGTTTTTTTCCATAAATTATCTATATTGTCTTCTAAAATGTTTGACATAATTTGTGTTTTAGAAAATAATTTTTTAGTACAAATGGGAATGATCTCCTATAAGAAAAGGGAGGAGTTTTGTTTTTATATTAAAGATAAGGTGGTCAAAAAAATAGTGTCAGATACAACGAGTTTTTACAGAGGCATGAGGCTAAGCCTCACGATAAGAAAAGGAGACAGAAGTAGCGAGTAATTACAGAGGCACGAGGCCAAAACTCACAGAAGGAGAGTTAACCAAAGAACAGAGTCGCCAATCAAGACAAAAAAGAAGACCAAAAGCAACACAACAGCCTAAAGTAGGATATCATCATGAGTGTCCATCCAGGCAGTCCACCCCATAGATCCCTCCATCTACACCATTTTTTTATTTTGCTGGATTTGCTCAAGCATTCGGAAATGCTCCTGTTTAACGTTCTTTTGGTCTTTAAGCTCCTTGATAAATAGCTTGCAAGTCCTCTCGAAAACCTGAAGATTTTCCACATGCCTTCTCCATTCATAACCATTCTTCATCTCATAGATGAAGAAGGTGGCGTGCCCCATCTTCAGGAACCTTTTCAGCTTCTTCCTATCCATCGTCATGGTAGTATGAACCTGCAGGAAGATTTTAAAATAAGTGAGTTTACGAAAAGACTCAGTAAGAATCCTGGGGGTGTTCTGAAACCTTTCTTCATTCCTGCATTTCCAAACCTGCCAGAGGATATTAGAAGAAAGAATGTTCCAAAACAGATTAGTATCTTTATTCAGCCCATCAATATGACCAGTGATGATCTCAAAAGTAGTAATAAGCATAGGATAATTGATAGCAAACATATTCCAGATTTCCTTAGCAAAAATACAGTCAAAGAGAATGTGCCTTCCTGTTTCAGGCATTCTACAAAGGTTACAGTACTCAGTCGCAGAGTTATCTTTTCTAATAGGGAGTCTGTCAAGAATCGACAGCCATTTGAAACATTTAACTTTGGGCTCTATAGAGCCTTTCCAAAGAATATTAAAGTAGTTCTTCCAAGAGCAGTTGTCCAAGGTGGTGTACCAAACAGTATTGACATGGTCAATGATGGCATCATTATATCCCAGAATCTTGTAAATGTTTTTGGCTTTGATTTTGGATATAATGGTCCCATCAGGCCATTTGCATTTTAAGAATCTATGAGAGTCCAAATGACAAGTAGTAGGTAAGTCCCTGATAGCTTTTATAATCATGTTATAGGTTTTCTTCTAGGATGTCGGAATATCAAAATCCCTTCTAAGAATATCCCAGCCAATTAACCTATCTTGCTCAAAGATGTCGGCTAATTGAGAGATGCCTTTATTATTCCAGTGTCTAGTGGAGCAGCCCTGGGAGAGGGCGAGAGGCTTGCCAGCCAGCTGAAGATTCCACCAGATGGATCTTTCACCATAAAGATGATAATCATCATGGAAGGCCTTGTTATTGATAAAGCTCCTAACATGAGTCCAAGATTTCCATATGGACCTAAACACAGTAGATCCCTGAACAGTGATAGGAAAGTCTCCAATGATCAGATAATTGAAGGGCAAATTTTTCCAATGTTTAGCATTTTTGGGGAATCCTCTTTCAATATTGCTTCTAATAAGAACCTTCCAAGGGTCATCACCATCCATAGAGTGAAAAATCCATTTGGCAGCAAGGGCAATGCCTTGGATTTTAAGGTCCTTCAATCCCAAGCCCCCCAAGTGTTTATCATTATGATACCACTCCCATTTAACAGCATGCATTTTTCTATTACCTTTACCATCCGACCAGAGAAACTTCCATATAGTTTTTTGAATTTCAAGGATTTGGTAGTTACTAAACATCCAAGCCGAGGAATAGTAGATATTGTAGGAGGAAAGAATTTTTTGGCAGACTTGAATTCTGCCAGCCAAGGATAGGGATCTGTTGTGCCACTTGTCCAACTTTTTGGTGATTTTCTCTTTAATCCAAGACCACATATCCTTAAGGGAGGGATTAACAGAGAAAGGAATGCCAAGATATCTCACAATTTTCTGCGGTCCTCCCCATTGAAAGTCATAGTTTTTAAACCAGTCAGGGGGGTGTTCCATCCATCCCAAACATATAGACTTGGGGTGAGAAATACGTGCTCTAGAGATAGAGCAAAAGAGACTGAGCTTGTTTTGAAGGGCTCCGAAGTTATGAGCCGTGGCTTCAAAGAATATGGCAGTATCATCAACAAATTGACAGTTTATGAGCTCTTCATTGTTAGGGAGAGAAATGCCTTTGACCATAGGGGAGATAGAGTTGTCTCTGAGAATGTAATAGAGGGCATCAGAGGCAATAACAAAGAGGGCAGGGGCCAAAGGGTAACCTTGTCTGATGGATCTGCCCAGGGGGAAGGAGTCAGATAGGGAGCCATTGATATCAATCTGGGCAGAAGCGTCTTGAAGTAACATCTTAACAGATTTACAAAAGGTACCAGGAAATTCGAAAGCCTCGAGCATCATGTAGATAAAGTTCCATTCAACCCTGTCATAGGCCTTTTCAAAGTCTAGAAGAAACATAGCAAAGTTTTGCTGAGAGGAGTTGGCCCAATTCATGGCTTCCCAGCTAGTGATAAGATTCTCCAGAATATATCTTCCTTTAATGAAGCCAGTTTGGGTGTAGCTAACAAATTTAGGCAGGATAGTCTCCAGTCTGCGAGCCAGGATCTTGGCAAAAATTTTATAGGAAACATTAAGGAGGGTGATGGGTCTCCAATTTTTGATGAGAGCTTTGTCACCATCTTTGGGGATAAGCTTAATAATACCCCTATTGATGGAGCTACCCAGGGTACCCTTGTCTAAGGCTTGCGAGTAGAGATCCAGAAGGTCCTTGCATATCCAGTCAGAGTTGGCTTTGTAGAATTCCACAGGAAGGCCATCGGGCCCAGGGGCCTTGTCATTGTTTAAGGAGTTGATGGCAAAGTCAATTTCCTCCAGGGAGATGTCCTTAGATAGCAGGTCGGCATCCACAGTGGAAATCCTTTTAGGGATAAGAGTTCTGCATTTATTCCTAAGGGAGGTAGCCTTAGCCGAGTCTTCAGAGGTAAAGAGGTTCTTATAGAAGTTTGCGAAGGCCTCTTTGATGCTGTCGAGGTCAGAGATTTCTTGATTATCAACAAGAATTCTTTCAATATTTTCATTGGAATGCTTGTGCTTAAGGAGGTTAAAAAAAAAATTGAGCCCCTGTCCCCATGCAGGAGCCAGTGAGCACGGGATCTAATTCTGGCTCCTTTAGTCTTAACTTGCTGGTGCTGTCTAAGGGCTTCCTTAGTATTAATAACGTCGGAAATGAGATCAATATCAGAAGGGTTGGTTTGGATGATAGCTTCAGCTCTGTGAAGGTCGGAGAAGAGCTTTTTTTCGGTAAATCTGTAGTCCTTGGCTCTTTTTTGTCCTATGGTTTTTAACAGATCTGCCAGGCGAGAGTGTTCATGTTCCATCTCTCCGTATGAGAACTAGAGGGGAAGTTGTTCTTATTCACGAGGCTAATGATATGTATGGCAGCAAGAACGTCCTCATCGTTAAGAATACTAGTGTTAAGAAAAAACTTGGGGTTGGGGAGTTTGCTGGGCACAAGGGAGGTGATAGTTCTAAAGCAGATGGAGATGGGATGATGATCAGAGAGAGGAGTGGGGGTGATGAGGACAGAGTTGCCAAGGGTATCCGGTAAAACAGAGAAGAAATTTTTATTGGCATATAATCTGTCAAGTCTAGAATAAATTCTAGAGGGGCCCTGTTGAAAGTTGCACCAGGTATGCCATATGCTAGGATTCACGTCCTTACATCCGGCTAAAGGGTCAAAAAGATTCATTTTTATTTTCATTCTATTCCAGTGGAATTTTTCAGGTTCTTTCCAAGTAAACTGATTACCACCAGTTTTATCTTCCTGAGACTCAATCATATTGAAGTCCCCTCCTATGATCCAAGGGATGTTAGGAAGAGCAGCCAGCCAGTCCCAAAGTCTTACTCTTTCCCTAAAGTCATTTGAAGCATAGATAGAGCATATGGCAAAAGCATTGTTATTGTGCTTAATAGTGATCCAAACAACTCTATTACAAGGGGAGAGCCCATTACTAGTGATATACTTCTCCCATCTTGGGTTAACCAACAACGCAACCCCTCCCCTTCCCCTAGGGTGATTTGTGTGGAGTTTAATAGCATCTTTCCACAGGAAATTAAGGTTGGATTCAAGAATGAATCCAGTGGCTTTGATTTCTTGTAACATTAGGAAATCTATGGATTTATCCAAAAAAGGCTTAATAACAAACTTTCTGTCTGGGGATTCAAGACCCCTTATGTTCCAAGAGATGCAGTTCACGAGAAAACCTGCGGGGGGGGAAGGCACTAGTCTGTTGAGCCCAAAATTGGGTTTTTAGCACCAGCAGGGGTATTCCCTTATTTTTTCTTGGAGGGGTTCTTGTTTTTGGAACCCAAAGGTCTTCCCTGTCGTTTAGTTGAGGGGAGATCTCTGTTGAGCTCATCATCGTTATCAGAGGCATTGGGGGAGTGGATATCCACATCCATTGCTTGCTTTGGGCGAAGATTGATGGGATCTGAAGAGCGGTTAAGGGTCGGGATGACTTCCAAAAGACAATCATCACCTATCTCCCAGAAGACCTTGCCCGAGTCGACCTTATTACCCGAGCAACTCGGAGGGGAGCTGATACTATTATCTTGGGAGGCGGTTATGATAGGGTTGACTATGGTGGGGGAAGGAAGGGGGGCTACGGACTGGGAGCTAACATCAGGGGTGTTAACCTGTTTAGTGGTTTTCCGTCTGCGCTTATTGGAGATTTTGGACATGGTTTGGAATCCGGTGTTTTGAGGCTCAATTGGAAGGGACAAAGCGATCGTCGGTGTCGATGGGGAAGGGACAGCAGGGAAGGATGGGGCATTGGAGGCCATGGCGGGAGCGGGGTTGGAATGACCGGCAGAGTGCGGGGATCTGTTCACAGAGGGTTCCGACGTAGGGTTAGCAGAAGCAGGGTGGTTTTGGAGAGGTGCGTGTTTAGTCGAAAAAGGATTTTTCTTAATAATGGGGCAGTCTTTCCTCAGATGCCCTTCTCTTCTACATAGGAAACAAGCATTCAACCCTCCAAGAATTTTAACAAGGCAGGAGTAGATATCTTCTGAGATGTTAATGTCTATAGTAGCCGGAATGTCTTTACCAGGAACCAATGAAACAAGTATCCTGGCATCCATGTGAGGAACCAATCGCACAGTGTCATCCATTCTAATGACCTTGCCGAGCGGTTCAATCAGTTGGGGAATGAATCTCCAAAGAAAAGGCGGGATTTGTTTGACAAGAATCCATCGCGGGGTAGAAAGGGCAAGAACTTCTTCAAGAATGGCTTCGGGAATCCAAGCCATAGCACGGAAGGAGGTAGATCTGATCGACCAGTATTGCTTTTTAAGCACTTCGGTTTGAGATTCTTGATTAGCAAAGAAAATCACATACAAGCCCTTCTGGATTTGCCTACAAAACGAAATATGCAGACCAAGCTTCAAGTTCCAATAATTATGAAACCAGTCATCTAAGAATTTCCTAGGAGGGCATTTATCAATTTCAACTGCAGAGAAAAATATAGCCGAGTTCCTTAACCTATTTTTTTCCTTTCCAATTTCCATAAGCATTTCTGGATTAGGCGAAATGGAGAAGGGCAGGGGAACATCCCCAGGGATCTTACCGGCTTCGCAGGCGCCATGGACGTTCGTCAGGTTAAACCTTGCGCTCGCGTCAATGGCGACACCGGAGCTAGCAACCGCCTCAGAGAATGACTTGGGGCGAGGTTTAGCGGGAGTATCGAAGCTATTCAAGTCTGCATTTTTTGAAACCCTAGGCATTTTCGAGGGGAGGATGGGGGGTACGGTTTCTGCCGAGTGGCAGGGGGGAGAGAGAGAAGGCTCCATCGAAAAACAATCATTAATTGAAAAGGGAATGGTCACACCTGAATTCACGTCATCACCGGGAGAACATGGCTGTCCGTCCACAGGAGTCGCCACTTTTCGCAGCCGGAGCCAAAAGACGTCCTTGCCGAAAAAATAAGTGCCAAAAAAAAGCAAAGCCCAAAAAATCCGAGGAGTTTTGTTGAAAATAAAATTTTAAGAATAAGAAAATATAAATCAATATTACAATTTTGATTTTTAATTTTTTAAAAGGGAATGATTTGTTTTGGATTTTTTGTTTCACTTAAAATATTAGCCTCTCATATCATATCATATTTATCTATTTGAAATGAATGCACAAATTCATTGAATTTATTTAAGTAATTTTTTCCAATCAAAAAATATAATTTTTAAAGATCAGATATAAAAATAATAATGTTAAATTAGTACACATAAAAAAAGTTTCTAAATTGTAGAAAATTAAGTATAAAAGAAATTTCCCTAAATTTATTATTGCATATAAATTTAAGTTTCTAAATTATTACACTTAAAATTAAAAAATATGAAAAATATTTATAAAAATTAAAATATTATTTCATATCATTGTAAAATATTTTTTTAAAACTAGAACAAAATAAAATTATTAGAGAATGAAAAATAATAGTTCTTTTTAAAAATTCTAAATTAATGTATTTAAAATTCAAAAATTAGAAAGTTAAATAAAAAAGAAATATCCTAAATTAGCTATTACACATAAAAATTAGTTTCTAAATTAATATATTTAAATCTTAAAAAATATTTAATATTTTTTAAAAAATTGAAAACATTTAAAAAAAGAAAAAATCATTCATTTTTTATTTATTCAAAATAAATATATATTTATAAATAAATAGTATAAATTCAAGATTGCACTAAAGATTTTATTGTACACAAATATAGAAATTTAAATATACAGTCTAATATAAGATCTTTTCCTAACAAGTGCACATCTAAAATCAATTAAAAATTACAAAATTAAATAGAAAGAAAATATAATAAATTTTAATTAGTTTATTTAAAACTAGCATATCTATCTTTAAAAAATAACGTAATTAAGAATTAAATTTACACTTAACTTTTTCCATAGTTAAAATTTTTTTATATAACATTATTATTAAGGTCAGGATTACATTTTTTCAATGTTAGGGTTCAATTAGTTTTACAAATCAATTATGGTTAGGGTTAGGATTCATTTAGGGTTAGGGTTAGATTTGTGTGAGGGTTCTTGGATCAATTAAGGTTAGGGCTCATATAGGGTTACAATTACTATTACAATTCAATAAGGGTTAGGATTAGGGTTGGGGTTAGCCTTCAATAATACTCACATTTTGGCTAAGTTTAGGGTTCATTTAGGGATAGGAATAGCGTTCACTTAGGATTAGGGTTAGGTTTTAATTAAGGTTTAATTAGTGTTAGGTTTTGATTAGGGTTACATATAATAAAATTGATTAAAGATATGGTTATTTATGGAATTTATTTTTTATGTTATATAATTTATATAATGGGAACTTAATTAGGATTATGATTCTAATAGCATTAAACTAGGGTTAGAGTTCAATTATGGTTAGTGTTCACTTAAATTTAAAGATATATTTTTATTTGGGTTAGGGATAGGGCTAGGGTTCTAGGATAAATCTTGGGGTTATGGTCAAGATTAGGGATCAAATAGGGTTAGGGTGAAGGTTATGATTAGGGTTCATTTAGGGTTAAGATTTCATAAGTGTTTAATTAGTGTTAGAGTTAGGGTTGAACTAGGCTAATAATTAGTGTTATGTTTAAGGTTACAGTTAGGGTTCAACTACAATTATGACTCATTTAAGGTTTAGGGTCGAGGTTATGGTTTAATTAGGGTTAGGCTTCAATTAGGTTTACATTTCAATTACATTTATGTGAAAAATATTTGACTTATGGTAAGGGTTAGCCTAAAAGTGTGATTATTGTTCAATTAAACTTAGAGTTATGGTTCAATTAGGGTTACAGTTCAATTAGGGTTGGAGTTACTATTGCAAATAAGATTATGAATAAGGTTATAATTATGGTTAGGGTTAGAGTTAGAATTAGAATTGGATATAGGGTTAGGATTACAATAAAATCAGGATTAAGTTTCAATTATGGTTAGGGTTAGCATTTTGGTTCAATTATATAATTTTTATTTTATTTTATTTTAAAATTAAATATATTTATGTATAATATTTTTTAAAACTTAATTATAATATTATTATATATTAATAAAAAATTGTATAATTATATATTGCAAAAATATTTAAAAAATTATAATATATAATAAAATATAATTATATACTTAAATATTAATTTATTTAATGTCTTCCATCTTGTGCATAGAATATGGTAAGGGAGCAACCTATATTCCTATTCCATCCCTCTTCCAACCATAACACAAATTATAAATAATAATATATCTTATCCTAATGCTAATTTTAACACCAATTGTAATTGTGTCTCCAATAGTAACCTTACCTCTAATACCAAACCCAACCTTAACTCTCCCTAAATCTAACTGTAACCCTAATACTAAACCTAATTATATTTGTAGTCCTAACCCAAACCCAAACAATAACCCTATTAAATTTATATAAAAAAATACGAATCACACAAATATTATTTATTATATTTTATAATATTAATATATATTATATCATCATATTATTTAATTCTATATTAATTATTATTATTAATTATTATTTTTAGATAAATAAATATAAAATTTTAGTATTAGGGTTTAATTAGAGATAAAGGTTTAGTAAGGGTTAGGGTTATAGTTAAGATTCTATTACGATTAGGGAAGAGTTAAATTAGTGTTACAATTAGGTAAGGGTTCACTTATGATTAGGGTTTAATTAGGGTTAGGTTTCCAATTAAGTTCTAATTGTAATTCTAATTCAACTAGATTAAAATTAAAATTTTATAATATTTATTAAATATTATATTGAAATATAATTTAATATTATATTATTATATTAATCTCTTACATGTTGCAGTGCCTCAATAATGGTAACTCTCGGCGTATTTTATATATATTAATATTTAATATATGTATGCTAGTTATTCTTAAGCAACACATACTTCTACCTGCCTGTTATTTTCAATGAAGCTTCAAAAAGTTTACGAATATTCCTTTGTTGCTTTCACTGTATAACGCTTTTAATTATACATTTAAGATATGAAATAAATAATTTATTAATATTGTGGATAAATAAATACTTTTTAAAGAAAAAAAAAAGTAAATAATGTAGATATAATAAAATCTATTTTATAAAAAACTAAATTTATGTATGGACATTTGTATGTAATAAAATAGTATAGATATCTTAAATACATCTATTTAAAAGTTTTTTTTTTTTAAATTTAAGAGTTCACTTTTGTAAATAATAAAATAATATAAATATATCAAATACATCTATCTAAAAAATATTGAAAAATATCTCCAAAGAACATAAATTATATTATAATATAACATGTATCAAATTTATAATATAAAAGAGACTTAGGGGAGAGGATCCCATAGTTGAACATCCTAATTTCGAGCACGTGAAAATTTCAAATCATTCCCAATTTTTTTACAAGAGCTTACTTGGCAATTCCTTTGCTTATAAATAAGGTTTCAAGGCCATCAAATATGATGCCACATCAACATGCTTTTTGTCAAGGTGTTCAAAAGGACCCAAAAAAAAGTGAGACCGATACTTATGCACTAAATAATGTTTTATTGGTACACTGATGTGGCATCACATGATTTGTTGCTTTTTAGATCTAAGAAAAACATTTCATTTATTTATGGGTAGTCACCATCAACACTAACAAGTTTAAAATCATAACTATTGGTCCAATATAAATAAAAATATTAAACATTATATCAACAAATGTTATAACAATACTCTCCCCTAATCCTTTCTAAACTTTTTATAAAGTATTTAACATCACCTCTAAACTAAATTTGAGGATGGAAGGAATACAAATATCTCTAACCGTTCAAAATTATAAAAAGCTAACAACTTATCCACTTTCCCAACGACGTACCCCATTCACATTCTAATTGAGTTGAATGGTCGTGAAATAGACTTTTCAAATCCGCGTATAAAAACACCAGAACAGTAAAAACGCCATTAAAAAAAAAATATTTGCTTTTTTCTCCGTTACAAAACTGCGATACCCCAAACTGAAAATTTGGCGGGCTTCATTCAAAAAAGAGAAACGAAAAGTACAAAGCTTTGCTTTCAACTCCCTCCATTTGAATCAAATTCCTTCAATTCAAAAACCCATTTCATTTGTTCTTCTAGCAGGCTTTGCCTGATTCATAAAATTGCCTTCTCGTCTGCAAGCAATTTTTTTTTTCTTTCTCTCTTCTTTTTAGGGTTTATTGGGCACTTTGATGAATGCAATGGAACGAGATGCGCTGGCTGTGGCATTAGAGGAAGAGGAGCCGCTCTGCGAGGTTTTGCCGGCGTCTCCTCACAGCCCAAAAGCTTCTCCGGTGGGGTTGTTGGCTTATTATCCTTGGTGGCCGGAACAGGACGAAGTAAATTCCAAGGATGATCAACAAGACGATGATCATGAGGTTCGAACGGTAGGTTTTGATTCACGTCTCAGTTTAGTAGGTTTTCAGTTTATTACTTTTTAAAATTTGGGATTTGAATTGGATTTTAGGGAAAAAAATCCATGGCGGAAAGGAAACTGGTATTATGTGCTTAGGGTTTGAAGTTTAAAATTTGGGATTTGAATTGGATTTAAGGGAAAAAAATCCATGGCGGAAACGAAACTGGTATTATGTGCTTAGGGTTTGAAGTTTTTAAAAATGGCTTACGGGGTTTCAGAGTTTATTAGAATTTTTTAGATCTTTTTTACTTTGTAGAATTTGAATTGAAGGTCAAATGTGTTTAACGTGCCTAGGGTTTCAAGTTTATAGCCTTTGACCTTTCTATTATATAGTTTTTTGGTTGTGTTTGAAGGAAAAGTTGCTTTTAAATGTTTGTCGTTTTAAAATTTGCCAGATTTTAAAACGTTTCAAGTTTGAAGCTTTTAATTTCCCGGCTTTTGCGTGTTTTCTTTTATTTGTGATTTTGAGTTTGATTTAAGGGAAATATAGTTCTGTATGGTTACTGTATTACATTTTGCATATGATTGTCACTAAGGTTCAGTAGATTTTATGAATAGCATGTTAAATGAAAATTTCGTAGCATATTTAAATCAAAATTTCGTTTTATGTGCCAAGTTTAAAAGTTTGCAAGATATTTTTAGTTTTCACAGCTTGTGCTTTTTAAGCTTTGACTTTGAATTTTGCAAGAAATGTGTTTAATTTTTGCAAGTGCTTGTTACTAGGGTTCAGTAGATTTTATGAATAGCATGTTTAAATGAAATTTTTGTTGTGTGTTTAGAGTTTTAAAGTTTGCAAGAGATTTTTAGTTTTCAAAGATTGTACTTTTTAAGTTTCAAATTTAAATTTTGCAAGAGACATGTTTACATTTTTCAAGTGATTGTTTCTAACATTCAATAGATTTATGAATATCATGTTTAAATGAAAATTTGTTTTATGTGCTTAGAGTTTTAAAGTTTTCAAGGGATTTGTAGTTTTCAAATCATTTACTCTTTAATTGTTGAGTTGGGTGGATTTTTTCATAGGGTCCTAATTTTGCAAGGATGTTTAAGGTTTCAAAGTTCAAAATTTTACACCATCATTCTTAGAATTTTTGCACTTGTGAAGTAGAATTTTTCAATTGCCTTCTTGCGTTTAGAGTTTTGCTGAATTTTTCTATTTATGTTTTTGTTGAATTCTCCATGAGTTTTGCCAAGTTTCCTTGAAACGGTAGTCTTGAAGTGTTCTATCCTTGTTCCCCTCTCCTTTGAACTGAAATTGTGTTTCCTTGATTATTTCATCTTTGTCTTGAGAAGTAATTCTTTCCTCCATACTTTTGTTGCTTTTTATCTCTAGATTTTTATTCCCAACAGTTTACTTCTTGTGCTTTGTGAATCTCTCATTGTTTCTATTCTTTCCTTCTTCCTTCTTTTCTTTCACAATCTTTTATTGAAGTGTGGGACTTTCCCAAATCAGATGACCATTTTCATGACATCCTCTACATCTGAAAGGCAGGCTTTCATAATTTTAGGTTTGAATCCATTCAAATTCTTTGGCCTTGAAGGTAAAGCTTTTTGGGAGGGGGAAGTAAGATCTAATTCCACACAAATCCTTGTATAGATCGAGAGGCCTTTCTCATGACGTGGTCTTGATATATCTATTGTAGTTTCCAGAGTTTTGCAATCCTCTTGATATAGAGACCAAAACTCTTGGGGAAGATCATACACACAAATCTGAATGGGAACTGATGTGGGTATTTTCTCTGAAGAGTTAAAATCAACATACCATGCTTCATAAAATGATGGGAATTTTGAAAGAAATAAGGCTCTCCTCCAAAAACACCTTGTTTGATTCATTGGAAAAGATGGCTATGAAACATTCTTGAATTTCAAGACATCCAATTGATGATTGGGGGGCCCTCCTTGGTTGGCATGCATGGTTACTAACTTTCCTAGGTTGATCCATATTCCTTTTCCCAACTGCTGCCATTGCTGCATCTACTTATTTTTGGATAGTAGAATCAGAGCCTATCGTTATATCTTTGGAAAAACAAGAGGGGTTGTTGAGTCCCTCGCTACGCAATGCCATTGGGAGGAAACCATAGACTCGAGTCTCTTAAAACCAACTCTGAAATTCCTTACACTCACATGCTCATTTTATTTTACACACTGTTCTATTTTGATTCTTTATTTATTTATTTTTTTTGGAATTTGATTTTGTGTTCTTAGGCTTTACATTTAGTAAAGAAGTGGCTTCTAATGATCTAAATTGTTTTTGATTCTTTGAAGATAATATTTATTTTGTAAGAATGCTTTGGTTTTATATTTCAGGGATATCGGGTTGTGAATTTGAAACCCAATTCCTGAGTTTGGTAGCTAAATTTTCAGGAAATTTGATTTATGCTCTTTTGGTTTTAGTTTTGTAGGTAATGAAATGCCTGAGTTTACATTTAATTCAGTTTTCCATGTGGATGTGTCCTTGGGATTTGAGTGATGTTTCTAATATATTGAGAACATGGGGACTTGGGAAGGGATGTCCCCTCCCTGTCCTTTTTGAAAGTGTTGGGAAGTCTCAGATGTTCTTGAGATGTTCCCTAAAAAGAGGGACTTCTCCCTTTACCCCCTATCTTTGGTATTTGTGAGGACTTCTGCATCCCCAGAATATCTCAACATTCCCTAGCTGTCCTTGAGAGTTTAGAGTGCTCCTCAAATCAAACACATGAATAACAGAAATAAATTAAAAATTTAAAATGCATAAAACCCTAAAAAGATGTGTTTAAAACTGGTGCTCATTGCTGTTCTACATTTGCTAAAAGAGGAGAAAAGGGGAAGAAGAGAAATAGGAGCAGTTGTGGAGATATCAATTTGATGATGAATATGATATTTGAGCTTGTTGCTCAATGCCATGTACAATGCACGATAGAACATTTCTGTTTTTGGCATCTCTCAATATAAACCATGGTTCATGGTATGTCTACAATTATTGGTCTATTAAACTGATTATGGAGTCAGTGAATTGTGGTCGTGCTTACTCTTTGGAATATTATCATTGTTTGGTTTGTTTATGTTGTTTTTAGATACTTCAATCTGTTTGTATTTAAAAAAATTAATATCATACCCACCTTCCCAAAAATTAGAAAAAAAATTGTTGTCCCCAAAACATGATCTCTTGTCCCTGTGTTCATTGTCCCCAAAACTTGGATTTTGAGCTATTAATTTGTTTTTGAATAGAATGCTTTTAGGGTTTTGGATTTCTAACCTGTTTTGGTAGGGATTTTATCCTCAACAATGATAAAGAGTTTCTAGGGTTTCAAGTTCATAGTAAATTTGTTAGTTTATTGTCTTATATATTTGTTTTTTGTTTGAAGGAAAATTTGATTTGGTTTTTGAATTTTGTGAATAACAGGCTTTTAGGGTTTTAAGTACAAAGGATGAGGATGATTTAAATGTGGTAAGTTTGAATCTCTGCCATGAGGTTGATGGGTATTTACTTTGATTTTTTTATTTAGAGGAAAATTCACATTTCAATATTCAAGGTTTTAGATTTTATGAAAGAGAGGTTTGCATTGTTCTAGTTATCTGTAAAGGTAATGATTGCATTGTAAGTTCAAATTTATGCCCTGAGTTTGTAAGATTCATGTTGAAACGTGTTTTCATTTTGTGTCCATAGAGTTTTAGTTCTTTCCAAGGATGATGTATCTCTTGTATTTTCAAGTCCTTGCCTTGTGTTTGGTAGCTTTTTGTCTAGTGTAGGCTTCTGTTTTCTATTAAGGGGGTTTTAGTGTTCCCAATCCTTCTCATGGATTTTGTGTTGAAATGAACTTTTGTTGAGAGAATGATGAAGAAGTTCATCTTGTAGCTCAAATTTTGTTAATTCCTGTTTTGAAGTGGATTTTTAACTGTCTAAGAAAAATTATTTGTATTTTAAGGGTTTAAGTTGTGTGATGAGGTTTCTAGGGTTTTAAATTACTTGTAAATATAGTAGTGATTTGCAAGTTTAGATCCCAGGGCTGAGTTTGGTAGGTTTTTAATTTCAAATTGATACAAAAAATTTGTTGCCTGCCTCAGGTTTTAAGTATATTTTAAGATTTCAAATTGTTTGCAGGGATTGTGTAGCTATTGTCTTGGATTTGCTTACTGTGATTTAAAAAAAATTGATTGTCTGTGGTTGTTGTTTTAAATTTCCAAATTATGTGTTTTTGTAAATGGTAGGGTTTAGTTAGTTGAAAGGTGAAAGTACATATTATTTTCCACATCAAATAAGATGGTATCTGGCCTAAAGTGCCCATGATTCTTGTCATAGTAGCCATTTTGTAAAAAAACAAAAAAACGTGTTACATCCATTTAGATTATTATTATCATTTCTTCAATTTTAAATTTTTCTTTTTCTGGTATGGATCTTATACAACTGTAACCCCAGTTTCCAGCCTGTTAATAATGTCTACGACTTTACTGTTTTAATTTCTGTTGACAAAGCTCTTTTTAGTTTCAGAGTCATCTCAGGGGTGATGATCATGTCCAATGTTCAAATCTATTTCCCAACTTTGATAGCTCTTACTCATGAAATAATCTTCAAGGTTTGAAGGGTTTGATATTAAGTACCCAGGGCTTAAATTTTAATTATTTTGCAAGGAATATCTGAAGTAGGCAAGTAGTGATTTTGTTCTTGGAGTCTGAAATGTGATGTAGTTTCATTGTTCATTTTAAGCTTCTGAAAGGTGGTAGATTCTTTTATGGATCACTTGCTAATTGTTTTATGGAAAATGGCTGTGTTTCAATAAATGTTTGGGACAGGCATAATCAGGAATCTTTTTCGGTGTTAGGGTACACATTTTTAAAAAAGACAAACTATTAACATAAAATAACCCTCAAGTAAATAAAAATTAATGTAAATAGATAATATTTACTACATTTCTCAAAGTAAAAGCAAAACAAAAGAATTGCCATAACAATGAATAATGGCTTTTTAAAAAATAACATTAGAAGTTGGACAAAAGTAAAATAGGTCTTCAAATAAAATAAACTAAACAGTGTACTTGAATAAATAAAATAGCTTGAGACTGATATCCCTTGGCACTTTTAGATGGATGTATTTAAGATATCTATACAAGTTATATTATTGTTTGCATTTGTTTTTTGCATTTATGAGAAAGAATTCTGATTTTAGCATTTGGACTTGGTGATCTTATTTCTGGCTTGAACATGTTTTCTTGTGTGTTATATACAAAATTGTACGGGGATAGTACTCGGAACCTCAGAAGCTCAGTGTTTTTATTATGTACTTGAGTCTGGGATGCTGTGTTTTGATCCTGTCTAACTTTTTAGATGCTGTACATAATGTACAGGGTGCAGGGCTCAGGAACCTGGGGAACACTTGTTTTCTCAATGCAGTGGTGCAGTGTCTAACATACACCCCACCTCTGGTCAGTCACCTCAAGAATACTCATCATTCAACTCCATGTAAGCTATTTAATTACTTCAACTGATTTACTTGCATATGTTTGTCACATTTTCTGTTTGATGCCTTAATGGTTCTAATTTTCAGGTTTCAATTTACCTTTGTTTTTTTTAACTGTTGTTCAGCTCCATTTGATTTTAAAAATGGATGCCTTTGTTGACATGCCAATTCAAATGCAGGTGAACATGAAGGATTCTGTGCATTCTGTGCTCTGCGGGAACACGTAAATACTGTATTGTCATCATCTGGGCGAATTGTTGAGCCTTTGCAGCTGGTTGATAATCTAAGCAGTATCCTTTTCATGTAGTGTTTTATAGGATTGACATCCATTTTCTTTCTGCTGTTTTGAGTTTTGTTCTGTTTGTGCATCTTATTTTAGCAAAGCTATTTTAGTTTCTTACTGTAACTTCATGTCTGGCATAGACCATGTTATTATATTCACCTTTTTGCTACCCATTTTTTCTGTTAAAAAATTCTCTTTCCTCTTTCTGATGACTTTTCCTTGATTTTATTCATTAAGACTTATCATCTTCATTTGAGAAATATCAACAAGAAGATGCACATGAATATATGCAGTGTTTGCTAGAAGCTTTACATAAAAGTACATTATCTCCAAAGGCTGCTCAAGCATGCTTGCTTTTGCAAGGAGATAGCTTTGTGAAGGAATTGTTTGGCGGTCGTTTAAGAAGTCAGGTTTGTAGCAAATAAATTAACATTTTCTATTTAGATTACAAGACTATTATTTTATATCCATGATTGTAAACCAGCGAGTACCATCCAACTCTGCTTTTCTCAATTTCATATGCACTGCAATTGCACCTGTGTCCTTTGTTTGTGGTGCATTGGTCTAACTATATTTGTTGCATTTATCTCGTTTTGTCAAGTAGTGAATACTTGCAGAATGATAATTATGTTGGTTGCATTGGTTTCAGATAAGATGCGTGGAATGTGCACACTGCTCTGATAGTTTTGAGCCACTGATTGATCTTAGTCTGGAAATCAACAATTCAGATTCAATAATTGAAGCTTTAGAGTCCTTCACTGCAGTGGAAACAATTGACTGTGATGACAAATATCAGTGTGAGAAATGCAAGCTTGGCAAGTCTGTATTCAAACAGCTGACAATTGACAGGGCACCTAAGGTTCTCTCAATCCAACTGAAGCGCTTTACCAATACTGGGACAGTTGGGACCAAAATCCTTAAAGATGTGTCGTTCCCTCAAATCTTGGATTTGAAGCCATATGTTAACAATGGCCATGATATGCAGGTATAGTTAGCTGCTTTTTCTTGATTTGTAACTTATGTTTATTTTGACATCTAATACAGACAGATTTGAAGCGCTTTGTTAACAAAAATTAGGATATGCAGTTATAATTAGCTTTTCCTTGGTTTACAACTCATTTACATTTTTACATCTAATACAGCTTGTGTAATGAATTTTAGGGAGATTTGAAATATGAACTATATGGTGTACTTGTTCACTCTGGATGGACAATGAATTTTGGGCATTATTACAGCTTTGCCCAAACCTCACCTGATGTCTGGCACAAGCTGGATGACTCGCAGGTTTCTATTCCTTCACTCAAATATATATTTCTAACATGTTAAGCTGCAGTATGTATAGTGTTTAGAAGTGCCATTAACATGCTATAATATGATCTTTGAAGCTATGATAATCTTGTTGCTAATCAGGTGAGTGTATAATATGTAGCCTGTGAATGATGCTTACAATAACTGATTATGGTAGATGTCCCAGTTATGTTTACTATAGGTTGTAGATGTTCTTAGCTTTTAAGTTAAAGCTGTTCCACATTATTGCCGTCATTTAGTGTTTATGTTCTAGTGTATAACTGACTTTAAATGCTGTTATTCCAAGTTTCTGTTATTGTCTATCTAGCTGGTATACAAAATTTTAAGTCTGGAAAGTAGTGCCGCAAGTCTGTGGCTACCAAATGTTAGTAGTTTGTAGTCAGAGTTTTAGAATATGCTCAACATCCCCACTATTTCTGCGCTAATACAAGCTATGTTTTGAATTGGCTATCAACAATGCTTGCTTATTCAGAATTTTTTATTTCCATGTTTAAGAGTTTTTTGGGCTTATGTCTGGGCAAGTGGAGTTTTTAATTTCACTTTTTTTTTTTTCAGGTGAGGGTTGTTGACATAGACACCGTGCTTCAACAACAGGCATACATTTTATTCTACTTTAGACAAGGAGCTGAATGGTTTCAAAGTTCAGCAAGAGAAATCTCAAAGCATATGTTGTCAGTAGAATCTCCAAAGTCTGTATTGGATGATTCTAATGCCAATGATGATTCTGATTCCTTGACAGATAAGGAGTCTCCCAGAACAATGTCTAATATTCAAAAAGGTCTTGATTCTCTTGGAACAATTTATGACAGACAAAACAGCCTGAAAGAGGATAACAGCATGGTTACTCCTGGTTTTACATTTGGAGTTACAGAAAGTCTGAAGCAGGAGAATATGTGTGAGGCCAATGAGCTTCTCTCTGGTGCAATGGACATGCCAGACAAACCAGTCAATGCATTTCTATCTGGTGAGAAAGAAACTGCATTGAAACCACTTGATCCTTCAAGTTCACTGTCAGCTGAGAGAACATTTACTGCAAACTGTTCACATTTATCAGGCAAGGAAAGGGCCTCCATGGAACCAGTTTTGAGTTTTCAAGAAATGCGACAAGATGAACAAACACCTAAGCATTCAAGAAATATGGTGGCAGAGGATAGTGAGGACGTGCCAAAATATTCAAAGAAAACCAAAGTACTGGGAGATGAAGGAATGCCAAAGTCTTCAACTAAAATCAAGCCACATGGAGACGTGGAAGTACCAAAGCATTCAAGGAAATCCAGTATTGACAATGTGACCAGTTCGGACATGAAGTGTTCACAAGGTACGCCAAATTCTATTAAAAAAGTATTGAAAAATATGCCTGGTGATCGACGAGCCTGCTTAATGCAGTTTGTTCAGCCTAACAATAATTCTTTTCAAACTGCAAAGAAAGAAACTACTCCACATAGCAGGAAAAAAAGGAATTCCCCAATTAAGGATTCTGTCAGGGGTAAGAGACAGAAGCAGAATGGTGTTCAGGACAAAAGTAGTCCTAGAGCCAGAAGTTCTAAAGCTGCTAGTTCATCTATACATTTCAGTCAGGGTTCACAAGAGAAACATGAAAACCTTATTACTCTAGAAAATGATCCATTCAACTTTGAGGATGAAATTGAACGAGTAGCTCAGTATTCATGCAGAACAAGTGAAGTCAGATCAAACAGTAAACTAGACACACCATCTTTTTCCCATAAGGTAAACATGCAGAGACTTAAGCAACTAAAGGGTTAATCTTTAGACAGTGATGGGTTTACTTGCTTGGACTCACAGAATCCCATTTGTGGGATTGTTGATCTGAAGGAGTTGTAATTGCTATAGCCAAGAATAGAATTTCTGCTACTGAAGCTGGTGATGGTTTGTGTTCTTCACTTTCACATGGAATTCAGACCTTTCCATCCATTTCTGTCTCTTCTATTTGAGACTTCTTTGTAAATTGTAATTTGTAATTTGTTATTGTTTCTCAAGCCTGATACTAATCATTATGTGAAACAAATCAATGATGCTCTACTAGCAGCTGAATTTAATAAGGCTTGTCTTTTTGGTACGAAAGAACATTTTACCAGCCTTATACTGAGGAAGCAGCTGAGCCAATTTTCTCATCAATAAGGGAGCAGTTTTGCAATTGTTGAGTATCTGTACTTTGTAATTTTCGAAGCCGCCAATTTTGAGGAATAATCCTTGATCTTCCTCTTGCAATAAGACGTACATTTGAGATGACCTACCATAAGAGTGGGGACCAATGTGAAAAACTGAGTGCTACTTGATGACAATTTTCCGTGAAGGTTGCCATGTCCAATTTTTGTAACAAGATATCAAACAATCAGAGTCCTGATTCAAAATTGAATTTGTTTATGTTGCTTGCAATAATGAAGTTTCAAGGCCTTGGTTGCTTATTATGTTATGATGCATGATTTTGAAAATATATATTAAATATTACATAAAAATGTAATGCCTTAAATGTATGTTTGCCATGGGTGTTCCCTCACACATCATAATATTCACTTTTTATGTTATATTTGAGTATTTTTTGTTTATTGTTAGATCAAAGCCCTTAGTTTTGAATGGTGGTTCTTTGATTGTTGTGCTCGTGATCAAAATATTTGAAAATTTGAAATCACCAAATCCAAACTTAGCATCTTTGGAACTTCTCAATCAACAGAACAATTATTAGAAAAAGAAAATGCATTTGTAAATATCCCTGTAAGTATAACGATTTACAAAGGTATTGAAGCCTCCACTCTGCTCCTGCCAAGCAAACTAAATAGTCTTTTAGTAATAGAGATCAAACGTTGCATATCTGCCTGTTTGCCATCCTCTTCTTGTAGTGCTTTAGGTTTACATATACTGTAGCAAGGCTTTTGGTACCTCTCCCATGTCTCATGCCTGTAGTTGATTCCAGTTGTCGGTTTGCAACATATTCCTTGTTGATCTTGATAGTGTTATTACTTGTCTTTTTGTTGGTTTTCTGGTGGCATGTGTTTTTCTCAAATTTTGCCTCACAATTTCGATTACCTTGAGTTTCTCTGTGATGAGTCTCCTATTTAATATCCCTCTTAAGTCTATTTACTGTAAATGACCTCTTCAGTACCATCAGTTGTATAAACAATTTTTAAAAGCAAGCTGTATTGATGGATTGTTTCTGTGCAGGTCTCGAAGAAGTCCAACAACTTATGGATAGGCCTGATACAAATTCCCAATTAAATTTGTATAGATGTCAAGCAAATTCAGAAGCGGAGTTAGAAATATGTATTGTTCCTAGATGGGAGCAAAATTACATGAATTGCCAACAATTGTATGGAAATGGGAAGCTTGGGAGATTAAGGGATTTGCGGCATTTAGCAAACAGAAGTGTACGCTGTGCAATGGAAGACACGCGATTTAAGGGTTAGTATATCTTGGGTCTTTATGGTCTCATAATTATAATTTTGGTATTTGTCTATTGATGTAGTGTTTTTAAGCCACCTCTTATTTAAGATTTAAAATTGCAGGTTTTGGGATATTTCTAGCTTTGCTTTTGGCAGGTATACTTCCCTTTATGTTTTAACGAAGGAATTGACGGTAGATTTTTTTTGGTAAGATGCATTCAAAATCACGGTCGAAGTGTTTTGTAAAAGAGGAATTTTTTTTTTCGGTCCAAGTCGCGTGATTACTTGGGAAAGCGTTCAAAGTGATTTGTACAACTTATTTTGTTTAATTAAATTCATTCTTTTTAACAATTTTTTTTTTCAGGGTATTGAATTATATTCTCATGATTTGAATTTTGAATTGAACATGAGAAATTCTTTTGGTAGGCAAACTATATAATTAATGATACGGAAAATTACATCAGGCAGAAGTTTGAAACCTGTTGTCGTACGTGGAAGGTCTTCATCAGCATTGGAGAGGAGGATTATTTTTAAGTTATGATAAAAAAAATTGTTTAAAGAGATAACTTTAAACACAATCTAATCCAGAAGCATCTATTGACAAGAGATAACTTGTCAAAAGTTTAAACAACAAAACTTATATTTGTTATTATTTGAAGAAGAAAGTGCAGTCTACAAATTTATTAACTTGCAGGGGCTAAAATTGTATTTATGAATATATTTTACATAATTGAAAAGGATAGTACAGCTACTAAGAAAAAAGGGAAAGAAATAAGTTATAACCAACAAATTTTTTGAAATTCTTAAAATAGAAATCACGATACAGATTTTAAAAAATCCCGAATTCTTGGAATTCTCTCGAATACTTAAGGATATTTTGACACATTTGTTGGTTTGATCAAATTATGTTAGAATACAACCATTCATGTAAAATCAATGGCAATAACAAATATGTTACTGACTTCGGTAATTAAATTCAAATAATATTCACACGTTCCTTACCTTGCTAACAATCATAATGAGTAGGACATAAAAGACGAGGACCGTCAAGTAGTTTTTGGTTTGTGCCATTTCCAGATGTTCAGACAGCCAGCAACCTACCAATAACAATTTAGACTATAGCAGGCACACAGATCGAAGCAAGCAATGGTAAACACTTCTAATAACAAGCATGGGATGGAAATATTTTTATAGGTAAAAGTATGATGCAGAATGGACCTTTTGGCAGTTTTAACTGTCATTTGTACTGATCGCTTTAATCAGAGCTTCAAATAAAACTTTGGTACGCCATTGACCTGGCTCTCCTTTTAACAGTATAAAATCTACAGTATTTTTATTTGTGTTTAGTTCTTATTAAGTTGTGCCCACATATCTATAGCCAACTTCAGCATTATCAATTTCATTTTTAATGATCTAATATTTGTCGGACTTGGCTCTCCTTTAACAGTATAAAAAACTACAGTATTTTTACTTGTGTTTAGTTCTTATTAAGTTGTGCCCAAATATCTGTTTACTTGTGTTTAGTTCTTATTACCCAAATATCTGTAGCCAACTTCAGCATTACCAACATTTTCATGTTAATGATCTAATATTTGCTGGAATTTTAATAGAAATGAGTTATGTTATAGTTTTTTTCCAAGAAAAATAATTGAGTAAGGTTCTTTGTAAAATTAACTTTCAATCAACTCATAGGTTCACATAAAATTGAGAAATTAATAAGTATTTTAAATGTATCTATTTAAAAAATGCTTGAGATATTAGTGTGGAAAATAAATAGGTTAAATAGTTGTGTGAAAATTGATTTTTCTTGACATTTTTTATATGAATATATTTAAATTATTTATGTTTATATTAAATTAATAGTTTATTAACTTTTTTAAAAAATAATTTTTGTTTATAGGGTGTTGGGAACCAATCCATCTTCTAGGAGGAATAAGGTGAAATGGATTCTCACATCTCTTGGCTTTTATGAAACATAATTTTGATGGTGCTTGGAGGGACAATCCAAGAGTTCTCTAGATTGGGTATGATTAATGATTCTTAAAGAAATCTTGTCAAAGCAACCTCTAGAAAATTAAAAGATAAACTTAAATAATAGTGGTGAAGCTTCAACTTTGGTTCTAGGTCTTAGATTGTTATTCATTTGTGTTGCATTTATACAATTGTTGGAGTCTAGTAATCTTCAATACTCTTAGAAGACTTTTCTAATTGAAAAGTAGATAATATTCTTAGTGAAGCTGTCCCAAAACCAGACAAAAATATTGTAGTGGACTTCCTACCTAATTGAGGTATAGATGCTAATAAGCACCTTATAATAGGTGATCCATTAGGCTATTGGTAGAGATTGGATCTTGTATGGGACAAACTATCCCATTTTGCAGGTGTGGGATTTTGCACACATAATGTATGCATGAGGTTGATTGGCTATCCTTGAGTGTAGGATTATATAGTGCCCATGGCTCACTGGTACAAGCTCTTGCAGTAGTAGCGGCATAGAGATCTATAGTTTTGGTGATTGAAATTTGATACATTGATGATAAATTAGATTATATGGAGGCCCCATCAGTTGCTCCAATGGGTGGATGATAGTAGGTTCCTTTGGAACTTGGAGTGCAACCATTTCATCTTGGGTCACATTGATTTTGTGATCATGTCATATTACTGGATCCGGGTTATGCGATAGCATGGTCACATTCAGACCATTCCCCCTATTGTCCCCACATACACTCGAGTTGTTCAGAGTGTTGCACAACCAGGGGACCGCCTACACCCTACCATTGTAGACGTCATCCCTTTGGATATCAAGGCTGTCGATAGTGATCTATTGGAGATGGGCATGGTAGATAATTTTGAGGTGGTGAGAGACTTTTTGATGTGGTGGGCAACACATTGTCTAGTACTAGTGTTTCCAACAGGTGCTCCAAGGGGGACCTCGACCTATAGGGGGACGTGCCACCACAACCATTGGGATAGAGGCAGTAAGGGAGAGTAGGAGAAGTAGCACTAGCAAGAGGAGCAGGAGCAACAAGAGCAAGTTGAGGAGGTCAGAGTAGTGTCATTGAGGCTAAGGTGACGGTGGAGGATGTCCTCCTCCACCAGCCATCTTAGTTTCATCAATGGCACCAACATTGCTCCTCATCCAAGCAACGACCTTGATAGCACCTAGGGTAGCTCTTGATGTCAGCAACGCGAGACTCAGTGCTCCCCCTCCCCCTGATCCATATTGGAAGCCAAAAGATCTAGGTACAAGGGTTGATCATGCTTTTTCATTTCAGTGCCTTCACTTTTCATCTCATGTATACGTATATTGTGCTTTACTTGTTTGTACCTATACATCTCGTGACAATGATACATTTCTTCTCTTTGTGGTTGTAGTGGATACACAGAGATGAACTGGGTTTTTTGTCCAAAGCATATCAGAGCTAGCCCTTGTCGTGCCCATCCAGGGGGCGGTCCTAGACTCTTATTGACCAGTTTCAGTGGGGTGACATGCCTATCTTTTCAAGCCTATAGCCTGCCTGAGAATTGCTTATGAGGAGGGCAAGTGGAGATTGTACAAAGGATTGTCAACGCCACTACCATGCGGGGACAAAGGAATCAATTGTTGGGGGAGCTACAGAAGGCCCTAGCAGAGCGAGATGTGGCCATGATGAGGGCCGATAGTGCCGAGCAAGCACGTGACGCCCTATAGAGTCGGCTTGATGACCTCGTGGGGCAGCCAATAGTAATGATCCTTGCACGCGATTGACAACTGTAGCAGGAGCTCATTTAGGCCCGCATGTAGATAGCCTCCCTCTAGGGAGAGAGCAGGGTTATAATCGTTGCGATGTCTGTCTCATGATCACACTGTTCCCGATAAGTCTCCACCGTGTAACCCCAACCACAACCACATCCATAGCAAGAGGGCTCTAGGAGCCATATGCTTGGGACTTAGATAGCCTCTTTGTACATCATTTTTTTGTAGTCATGACATATTTTGTAGATCATTTTGGATGTATAGACACTGATACACATACAATGGCCACTCATTTTTTGATGATAGTGGCATGATACATGTATATGACATTGATATTTATATATATACATGAGATACTGATTTTGAAATTATGTCATTCTTTATTTGATGTATATCTTCCTTTTTTTCATGTATGTTGATGCTATGGATTTTATATGTATGGATGTATGTTCATATTAGATACTATCATGATTTAATAAACACACATGGATGCATGTTAATTAAATACAATGATGATCTAATTGCCTAACTAAAAGATGTAATATAATGCATGGATACACAACATAGTAAAACACATGTATGCATGTCTCTCTCTCTCTCTCTCACACACACACATGGTTGCATCATAACACATTTTTATATTATAAAATGTAGTAATGAAGGTATGTCAAAACACACAACACTACAACCACTGAAGAGTGAACATTGCACATATGACACATAAATACTATGCATAGTATTGACAAAGGTGCATTGCATTAATAGGTTCTTTTAGAGGCATCTCGGCTATAGATGAAAATCCATAAGCACTCGAGCCATACATGGAGATGACAATATAAGGGCCTAACCAATTAGGACTAAACTTTCCCCTTTAATCAAACAACACATTTACATTTCTCTGATTCTCATAGAGAAATAGGTCACCTACCTTGAAAGTTCTAGGAAGAACACCCTAATTGTATTGTCTAGATAACGATCGTTGATAAGCTTTAAGATGGCTGAGGGCCTGTAATCAGTGCTCATCAAGCATCTCAAGTTGATGCAAATGATTAGATCAGTAAGTCTTGTCATCAATTAACCCTTTAAGGGAACCCACAAAGATGGAATTCCCAACTCTAAAGGCATGATAGCTTTGACACCATATACGAGGTTGTAGGGCGTTGTTCCTGTCACCATACGAACACTCGTGCGATAGGCCCACAAAGTGTATATTAATTGAATATGCCAATACTTACCATGTTTGCTTGTTGCTTTACAAAGAATGAGCTCAAGAGTCTTATTAGATGCTTCCCTTTGGCCATTAGATTGTGTAGTTTAGTAAAATGCATAACCTTGCATTTTCACACTTGTTTTGCTTCTTTATGGCTTAATTGGTCTTATTTTACATCCACAAGCCTAATAAATTATATATTTTTATGGAAAATCCCAACAAATATCAAAAGATAAATGATAATTTAATGTTTTTGTCTGTGTGTCCCTGATTTGTGGAGTGGGATTGAAACACCACATAGGGCGTCTTTGTCCTCCATGGAACTTAGGACCCTGATCTTGAATGCACCTAAAAAGGTCCCTTTGTAGAGTTTGTGCCTCAAGATTTGAGCCTTGGGACTAAGATGCCACCTAGACGCCCTTGGCTTATTTCTGGGATTCAATTTTAAATTTGGGCGAGATTTAGCCTCCTTTATTTAATGAATTCATATGTCGGCTTGTTGTGGTGTAATTTCAGGATACTAAGCATAAATAAGTATAAATACAAGGTTCCCTCTCTCATTTTCTCATAACAAGATAATAAGCATTCATTCTTAAGGCAAGTTTATGTATTCAAGAGTAATTCATCAAGCATTTGAAGCCATCATCAAGATTCAAGCATCATGTCAAGGGTTTAGTGCATCCATTCATGTTGTTGAACCAAGATTGTGGATGTAGCATTGAAGATCTATTTGCAACCATTGTTCACATCATATTCGAAGATCCAAGATCTACATTCTTCATGGCCACTACATGGTAGATTGTAGATTTGCTTCACAAGACATCATACAAGGTTATCTCATTTACATATTTCATATTTCATGCTTCATTTCATCATTTGGTTTAATTACCAACAAGGGGTTTGACCAAGGCAAACCCTCATTCACTAACAATCAACAAGTTTTTCCCTTCTTGCATATTGGTGTTTGCAGGTTTATGTTGAAGTATTGAAGATCATTTGGGGTGCAAAGTTGTAAAAGTTGCATTACAAAGTTGTTATCTTCATGAAAACTCACCTATAGGTTAGATCCAGAAGTTTCAGAGTTTGAATTCGAGAAGAAGCAAGTGCAGACCTTGGAGCTCAATATCACATTCAAAGTTTTCAGAAATTCAGATCAAGATGAGTACTCCACCTTGGGCGTTTTAGTCCTCTTGAGCATATTTTTCAAAGATTCTTTCGTATCTTGTTCCGACATTTGAAGATTCCGTATTTGCCCCAAAAAACAACAACGGGACCAATACACCACCTAGGGCATCTTAGTCCTCCATAGAACTTTTTGGAATCTTCTTTGCATTTCCGAAATCCTCACAACATCTCCAGACTTCCCAAGTACACATACCCTAACTTGGTGTAGCTTAATTTCATCTTTTGCACTCATTATTTGGCTTACATTACAAGGTTTTGTGAGTTGAATGTTAAAGTGTCTTTTCCAAGCATTTGCTTGGTGGTGAACCCCTTAAGCTAAAATAGCCCCCTTCCTAGGTCCTTCTAATTGAGAACTGACTCACCTTGTGAGGTGGGTAGTCAATCCAATTAGGGCTCCTAGGAAATAATCGAATGATAGAGATAGAATAGGTGACACCCCATCTTATTTTATTTATGATTCATTTTGGTGAACCCGACCTTTTTGAGCATTCATTTTCTGATTTGGAGTCCTTTAAAGACCTAGATCTAAATTGCATTCATTCTTGCATATCATCTTGCATTAGTGAAATTGCATCTAGAGTTTCTCATATTTAGTGAAAGTGCATCTTGGGTTTCTCATATTTGAATTGGTAAAAGTGCATATAGGTTGCATTTTTTGCTTTCTTGCATCATTTTATCTCATTGAAAAATTGAAAAGTGCATTGTTAATCATCCTAATTGCATTTAGACACATTGTTATTACATTCAATTTTTTTAAAAAAATGCATTCACTTTTGCATCCAATTGCTTGTCAATAGTCACCTTTTCTTGCATTCATTTGCATAATTTTATGTTTTCAAACATCAGGTCCCTAGGTAGGCAACCTAGGAACACTGTAAACAACTCATAATTTTCCGTTTTTCTAAAAAAAAACCTCCACTGGGACAAAAATGCCCTTACTGGTGTCTTAGTCCCTCTCAGGGTTTTTGCCTCAGAATCCTGTCTGAGTTGTGTGCTGTTTGTTCCAATTCTTGAAACCTCCAAATTCTTTCAGTAAGACTAAGACACCCTTGCTGGCGTCTTAGTCCCTCTTGAGTTTGAAGTTGCAGTTTCCAGGGTGTAAATTTTCTTTTCTTCACTTTTGTTTGTTGTCATTAGTTATCTATTTCAGTGGGTTGACTTTTTGTTTCATGCATTTCACTAAATTTAGTTTAAAGTGCTTCATTTCATGCATTGCTCTTCCAAATTTGCATTTACAACATTTCATCTTTCAGATCATTGCATATTATAATCATTAAATTACCTTGTTTCCAATATGAAAATTACATTTAGACATTTCAATTTAGGTCTTTGCATTGCACTTTCTTTACTTTTCCATGATAGTACGTTTTCTTTCAAGAGATGTAGCTTTGATATGGTTAAAAATGAATTGCATAAGTACACCATCGCCTCTTATGAGTTCAATTTCGATTACACAAATGAGATCATTAAGACACATGTTAATCATCAAACCATTGACACAATCCTTAATATTACATTGCCCATTGGTGATGATGGTAGTGTAGACAATCATAACAATCATACTTGTTCTTCTCTCAATACCTCTCCTCTTAGTGACAAAGGTATCTTGGTGAAAGAGGATACAAGCATTGAGAGTCTTGATTGTCCCTCTCCTCATCCCCCTTTGGAAGACATTAGAAAACAAGAAGATGAGATCGTAGAAACATTTCTAAACATCACCTTACCTAGTCTCCATTCATCCCTTGCTTGTGAGAATTTTTTAGCGAAAGAGGATGATATCATAGATAGCCATGACAATAAAAATTTCCCTTCTCCTAATATCCCTCCTCGATGCAAAGAGAATAGGTTGGTGTTAGACGAAGCACCTATTGAGAGTCATGAGAATCTTGTCCCTCCCTTCCCTAATGCTCCCACCATTTGGAAAGATCTATTTGGTAAGCATGAAAATCATAGTTGTCCCTCTCTTGATGCCTCCCCTACTTGTGATGAAGCTACTTTACAATATCTAACCATGGAATGTGATGAACATCTTGCAAGCTCTCCTACTAGGGTTGATAGTATGGCACAAGAGAATGAGACCTTAGAAAAAAGTATAATCAAATAGAGCCTTCTCCTAATAAACAAGAAAATCCAACCATTGATAACTCCCTTACTTGCGATGAAGTCATTTTAGAAGAACCAACCTTTGAAGGACATAAAAATTTGGTTTGTAGTTTTCCTCAAAACTCTCCTACTAGGGAAGATATCATGGTGCAAGAAAATGAAAACATTGACAATAGTAATTCCTTAGATGAAGATGATGAAGTAACATTAGACTCCTCTTCACTAAGAGATCATGAAAATAACTATGTCTTTTGAGGTTATGCACATTAGATACCCCTTGAAGTACTCTCCCGAGCCTAAACTTATCATTTATCCACCCTCTCAAAAACCACAAGTTCAAAACAAACCCATCCTTATCCTCGAACCACCCAAGAACAATGTTTTGAAGAAAATGAGTTACAATACCATTGCTCATACATACAACACTAGGAACAATTTGCAACCAAGACACAGACCTTCAACATCCTTCCCATTGCCCAATCCTATCTTATCAGGTCCCTCTCATTTGCCTTCACAAAGTGGAAAGGAGTATGATTTAAGAATACTCCCGCAAAGATATCCCTCTGGGACTTGATTCAAAATTCAACTAACTATCACACTATGCTTCAAAATTCCTTACAACAAGTTCTTATCCCTTCTAATGCACAACCAAATGCAATAGCAACCTTGATATAAGGAATGAATACTAATATTGTTTTCCACCAAAGTGAGCTCCTTGCTTTGGAAGTGCAAAAACAATATGATGCTTTCATAATCATAGCTTAATACAATACCAAAGGGATAAAGAGAACCCTTTTTGACAATGCCTCAACCTTAAATGTGTGTGGTGCAAGCCTTTTGGATAAACTTGGTGTTGATAAATCAAAAATTCAACCTGACTCTTTATCTATTAAGGGATTTGATAATGTGGGAAAGAAATCTCTTGGAGTGATAACTTTACCTATTACAGTTGGAAAGGCTACCATACAAACCCCGATCCATGTTATCCTCATGATATTTCATACAATCTCCTTTTAGGTAGACCATGTATCCATGAGATGCATGCTGTGCCCTCTACCCTTCATCGTATCATGAAATATGTCTACAACAACAAAGTCTATATAATCAAAGCTGATCTTGAACCATACAGTTGTTGGAACATTGAGAAAGATAAAGAAAATCCTTTGAAAACATTGACACCAACTATGCAAGTGGAACCCGCACATCAAAAATACAAAGAAAAACACATTGATAAAAATCACGAAGCTATTGGAAGATGATTAGGGTTCCTTAAATTTTGAACATACATTCATGGGAGAATACAATATCATAAACAAAGATTCAGACAAGGGAAAAGAAAAAGCAGTAATGTCAACACAAAATTCGGAAGACCCTTTGAAAGCATCCACCTCAACCACTTTAGAACAAAAGACAACAAATTACACAACTAACTTTGATGAACTTAATCATTAGCAACCACCGAATCCAAAAGAAATGAAAAAGCTTTATGGAAAAGGTTACAAACTTATGAAACAACTTGGTTGCAATGGAAAAGGATGTGGTGCTAGAGAATAAGGTATCCGTGCCCCCATAAAGCCACACATGCAAGAAAAGACTAGTGGTCTTGGTTATTGTCCCTCAAAAGAAATAAACAATCCTTCACTTCATATCAACACTATCACAAAACATCCTTCTAAGCTGACTTTAACATTAGTGCATCTTGAGTTGATAGACACTAGCGGTCTTTATCCTTTGCAAGAAATGAAACAAACAAACAAATTCTCACTTAACATTAATGTCATCACACAAAACACTAATAATTCAAATTCATTAGATTTTACACCCTCCAGTAAAAGTGAGAACAAGATATCACAATCTAAAGAGTCTTTTGTAGGTATGACAACTTATACTAAGCAAGAGATATCTTTGTCGAAAAATAATACATCCTCTGCTTTTGACCAAGAGAATCTATTGACGATACTCCTCCAAGATCATTTGATCTCTCTCCCCCTAAGAACACGAAATAAATTTTATTACAAGACTTAATTTTGTGCATATCATAGAATTCATGGTCATTCTACTAATGAATGCAAGGCTTTGAGTAGTAAAATCCAACATCTTAAGAAGTTTGGTGCTCTTTCTTATTTGGGGGCAACTAATTCCTCTAATTGATACCAATTTTCATTCTAGCATGTTTCTTATCGGCTCACCCTTGTCCTGCACTAAGTGGGGCAAGGAGTTAAGTAGTCTTGTCCTCGTATGTCACCCGTCGTTGCCTCTTTTGGCTAGTTGATCACTTTTCATGTATATGTAAAAAGAAAATCTTGGAATGTGGATGACATGTCTTATTTGGGCTCGCATGTGATGTATTGAGTTATGCATCTTGGGGGAAACCCCTTCTCTTCTCATGACGTAGCTTATTGGAAACATATGACTTGGCATAGGGCTGTCCAAGTAAGCTATCATGTTTTCTTCTACTTTAAAGCAATTTCTCACAACAATGGTGTTAGCAACTGCTTTAAAGTGGGGGCATACATCGATACTCATATTTCATTGTATTCCTATTATGAATCCTCTTCTCAGTGGTGTCATGGGGTTTGACTTCCTCCAAGAGAATGATATTTCCTTGTCCCCTCTTAGAAAAAAGATGAGACTTTTTGTGCTTGTCCTCTCTTGGAAGCATTAGATACAATGTTCCCCAGGATGAGACCTTGCACTTGTCCTCTCCTGGAAACAAGATGAGACCTTGTATTTATTTTCTCTTGGAAACATTAAGCATACTGTTCTCTAAGAAGAGACCTTTCACGAACTAAGCAAAATCCCTAAGTTGAACATCTCCCTTTCTTGTTGCGTTGCATTTTATTTTTGTACCTTATTAAAGTCATGGAGGTATGACTTTGATATGGTCCCCTGGGGCTCACCTAATGGACAACTAGCTTCACTAGCCCTTGTGAGCATGCATTTTCTTTTGTCCTTATCATAGTCACGGGGGTATGATGTTGGTATGGACTTCCTGGGGCTCACCTAGTGGATAACTAGCTCCCACTAGCCCTTGTGAGCGTGCATTTTATTTGCATAGTGGACAATGATTTCCACTTGTAAACCTCTTTCAGCCTAGACCCGGTCCACAACACGTTGGATGGCTAGTTGAAGCTTGATATGTGGCATTTTCCTTTGTTGTTTTTCTTTTCCTATCCTTGATGGTGTATACTGCTGATTTGGTTATGGATTCATATATCATCCATAAGCGTGTTCCTTTGTGCTTATGTTGGTTTTCCATATGATCTTGATCCTGGGGGCTTGATCATCCCTCTTGATCGTTTTCATCCTATCTTGCTAACATTGGTACATTTGAACCCTTCTTGATTGTGTGGTTGACTGCTTTAGTGTGAGTTTGAAGCAAGTTCACCCTCTCACTAAAGTGGGGGATAAATGTAGTGTAGTAAAATGCATACCCTTTCATTTTCACACTTGTTTGGGTCCGCCTTGATTTATTTATGTTTCTTTATGGCTTAATTGGTCCTATTTTGCATCCACAAGCCTAATAAACTATATATTTTTATGGCAAATCCCGACAAACATCAAAAGATAAATGATAATTTAATGTTTTTGTCTATGTCCTTGATTTGTGGAGTGGCACTAAAATGCCACCTAGGTCATCTTTGTCCTCCATGGGTCTTGGTACCTTGATCTTGAATGCACCTAAAAAGGTCCCTTTTTGGAGCTTGTGCCCCGAGATTTGAGCCTTGGGACTAAGATGCCACCTAGAGAATCTTAGTCCTCCTTGGCTTATTTTCGAGATTCAATTTCAAATTTGGGTAGGATTTAGCCTCCTTTATTTAATGAATTCATATGTTGTCTTGTTATGGTGTAATTTTTGGATATTAAGCATAAATAAGTATAAATACAAGGTTCCCTCTCTCATTTTCTCATAACAATATAACAAGTATTCAAGTATTCATTCCTAAGGAAAGTTTATGCATTCAAGAGTAATTTATTAAGCATTTGGAGCCATCATCAAGGTTCACGCATCATGTCAAGGGTTTAGTGCATCCATTCATGTTTTTGAGCCAAGATTGTGGATGTAGCATTGAAGATCTATTTGCAATCATTGTTCACATCATATTCAAAGATCCAAGATCTACATTCTTCATGGCTACTACATGGTAGATTGGATATTTTCTTCACAAGACATCATACAAGGTGACATCATTTACATATTTCATATTTCATGCTTCATTTCATCATTTTGTTTAATTACCAACAAGGGGTTTGACCAAGGCAAACCCCCATTCACTAAAAATCAACAAGTTTTTCCCTTCTTGCATATTGGTGTTTGTAGGTTTAGGTTGAAGTCTTGAAGATCATTTGGAGTGCAAAGTTGTAAAGTTGCATTACAAAGTTGTCATCTTCACATAAACTCACCTACAAGTCAGATCCAAAAGTTTCAGAGCCTGACATCTGAGAAGAAGTAAGTGCAAAACTTGGAGCTTGGGATCACATTCATAGTTTTCAGAAGTTCATATCGGGACTAATAGGCCACCTTGGGAATCTTAGTCCTCCTGAGCATATTTTGCAGAGATTATTTTAGATCCTGTTCTGACATATGAAGATTCTGTATTTGCCTCGAAAAATAAAAGCGGCACTAATACGCCACCTAGGGCATCTTAGTCCTCCATAGCACTTTTTGACAACTTCTTTGCATTTCCAGAATCCTCACAACATTTCCATACTTCCTAAGTACACATACCCTAACTTGGTGTAGCTTAATTTCATCATTTGCACTCATTGTTTGGCTTACATTACAAGGTTTTGTGAGTTGAATGTTAAAGTGTCTTTTCCAAGCTTTTGCTTGGTGGTGAACCTTTCATTGATCTATACCTTAGGACAACCCTCTAGCAGATATCTTTCCTCTATTCCATCCTTGAGGTAAATATCTCTAAGGCTTTCCTCCATCCATTGAATGATTAATTATGATTTTGGATATCCTAGGTCCTAAACACTAAGTGGTACCCAAATCCTATTAATCAGATTGTGGGTAATATGGTGTAGAAAATCTATGCTGAATGTGGAACTTCTCTAGGAATTGCTTTACTTGTTCATGAATGGTGTGGCATTATTAGAGACAATTTTAGAAGGCAATCCAAAGTGAGTAATGATATTATTTAGAAGGAAGCTACGAATAGCTTCAACATTTGTAGATCGAAGCGGGGTGGCTTTGAACCACTTTGTGAAGTAATTTGTAGTGGTGATGATAAAAATGTGTCCTTTAGAAGAAGGAGGTGATATCTTTTCAATAATATCCAACCCCCATTTCCTGAAAGGCCAAGGGGAGGTCTGATTTTGTAACTCTTGTGCAAGAGCGTGAATAAGATGACTATGTTGTTGACATTGCGGGTACTTCTTAACAAAATTGAAGGAATATTGTTCCATCATTTTCCAAAAGTACCCCATGTGGATCAATTTTTTCTCTAGGGATTTACCGCCAAAGTGTTCACCCTCGGAACCCGAGTGGGCTTCCTTAAGGGCAAGGGGTGTTTCCACTTTAGTGAGACATTGAAGAAGAAAATTGTTGTAAGATTTTTGATAAAGAACATCCAATAGGACAACATAATGGATTGGAATTTTTCGTATGCGAGTGTGATTATTTTTCGTTGTATCATTGGGAAAGTTTCCAGTCTTCAGATAGTTGTAGATTTTAAAATATCATTCTCTCAAGTCCATGTGGGAACACACAAGAGAATTGAATTCAGGCTGATTAGACACATCAGGAGACCATAGAACATGAACCATGAAGTGGTATTATTTCATATCCTTATCCAAAGGTACCAGCGAGGCAACACTCACCATGGCATCCGCATGTTGGTTTTATCTCCTAGGGACACTATATTGTGAAAGAGGAGAATCGATTAAGCAAAGAAAAAGAAAGGAATTGATACTGAGACAACTTATTTTGCTTAGCTTGGTAGGTTCCCATAATATGATTCACAATAAGCTCAGATTCACCATGTATACAATGATGTTTTATCTTTAGTGTGATCGTGGCATGCAAGCCGACAATAAGGGCTTCATACTTAGTGATGTTGATGGTGCAAGGGAAGTCCAATAGAAAGGAGAGAGGGACCAACTTACCTTCAGGTGAGATTAGAACTATACCCACTCCAGAGAAAGTCTGATATCTCGACCCATCAAAATACATATTCCACACAAGGTCATGATTGATTACAAAAGTATTCTCATCAGGGAATAGGTCCAAGCTATGGAAGGAACAAGGTGAAGGAGTGTCTACCAGTTGATCAACAACCACTTGAACCTTGATAGATTTCTAAGTAACAAAATTTCTGTTGAACTCATAAAGAAACATTACCCACTTTACTAATCTCCCAGTGAGGTTGGCACTAGAAAACAAATGCTTCAAAAGATCACTTTTCACGATAACATGTGTTTCAACATGAAGGTAGTGTCTTAACTTCCGCATTGTAAAGACGAGAGAAATACATTGTTTCTTAATGGAAGAATAACGAGTTTCATAATAAACTTGGATGTGTCTAATGTAGTAGACCACTCTTTCTTTCCTGACATCATCATATTGAATGAGAAAGGTTTTCAAAGCGTACAGTGACATGGCAAGGTAAATAAAAAAGGGTCTATCTTGCATAGCCGACATTAATATGGGAGGATTGGCCAATTAAGTTTTTATTGATTCAAAATATTTTTGGCACTCTTCATCCCATATAAAGTGAATGTCCTTCTTCAATAAATGAGTGAAAGGAAGGGTACAATCAACCAATTGAGATATGAATCTATGGATTTCCTGAATCTTCCCTTGTAAACTTTGTAACTCAATAATGTTCCTAGGTGGAGGCAAGTTAACAATTGCATCAATCTTATTCGTGTTAACTTCAATTCCATGATGATAAACTATAAATTAATTTTTTTTCCCGTGTCTACATCGAACAAACACTTAAGATGATTGAGTTTCATCTTATCGATTCAAAGCCTTTCAAAAATAAGATGAAGGTTCCCTACGTGGTCTTGACAGGTTATGGACTTCACCAAGATATCATCAATGTAGTCTTCTAGAATTTTATGAATGGAGTCATGAATGATTAAGGTAATTACTTGTTGGTAAGTCGCTCCTACATTCTTTAACCCAAATGACATGACTACATAACAAAAGGTACCCCAAGGGGTAGTGAAGGTTGTCTTATACTAATCTTTTAGATTAATACGGATCTAATTATAGCTCAAGAAGCCATCCATGAATGATAATAGGGCATGGCCTATAGTCAAATCTACAATCATATTAATATTAGGTAGTGGAAAATCATCCTTAAGAGAGGCCTTATTAAAATCATGAAAGTCAATGCATATATGAATATGACCATCAAGTTTGCTAATGACAACAATATTCAAGATCCAAGGTGAGTAGTTGATTGGATGGATAAAGCCTGCTTTCAATAGCTTCTCTATCTTGATCTTAACCAACAACACAACCTTGAGATTGATCTTTCAGATTTTTTACTTTTAAGAGGCTAGGTATTGGGACATAAGACAATATTGTGAACCACTATAGACTCATCAATACTAGGCATGTCCTCATATGACCAAGAAAAGATATTGGGATGAGAATGTAAGAGATCGAAATGCTCCTTAGCTTCCTTGGAGGAAAGGCATTTCTCAATTTCAATCACCTTTTTAGAAGATTTAGGATCCATAAAGACTTCAGTGATATCCCCCTTAAGGAGGGGACTACGGTATTTAGGATGCGGTATCGAAACACCGTTGTCAACATTAGCTAGAGGGTCCCCCTCATCAACATTCATGACAAATTCTCGAAAATATGCCTGTTTTCTCAAGCGATATGGGAATCGTCTCTTATGGTGAAAAGGAGGCAAAGCGGAATAGACACATAAGAATTCCTCCGGTGCTCAATTAGAAGAGAAAAAATCTAAGTGGAATTCTTAAGAGTCCACCCCATCCTCTCTCAATTCAATATGGACCAGATTGAGAGGCTTAACCAAAATAATGTTAACACTGCACCGAGGTTTTTGTTTAGACTATTCAACAGAGCATCCCAAACCCAGATAGCGCTTACAAGGCTCAAACTGGATAGGGACCTAAAATCCTTGCTCAATATGTCCAAGGAATTTATTCCCATAGCCATATTAAGCAATGAGCCTATATTTAGGAACATAGCATGTCTGCAAAGCTTCAAAATGCGGTGGTTCCATGTAGAGAGCATCGTTCCACTAGTGGACATCAAATGCATCTACAAGACCACAATTGTCTCTCTTATCTGATTCACAAAAAATAGACTCTTTAGCGGGAGTAGGATTATCCTCCTTGATAGGGGAATGACTGGCTTCCTAAATAGGATCATAGGTTTCCTTCTCAACGAGAGTTTTATTCGCTTCATTATTAGAGAAATTTGAGGTTATTGGAAGTTTTAGATGAGTGAGATTCACTTTGTATTCTCCAATGAAGAATTTAGAGAACAACTTGTTGGCCAACTTTGACCATAACCACTTGATTGTTTGCAACAAAATTCAAAGACCGATGTAGAGTGGAAGTTACAACACCCATAACTTGAATCCAAGGTCTCTCCAAAAGAATATTGTAAGGTAAAGGGCTAGGCATCATATAGACCAAGGTGGGCAAGGTAATGATGCCTAACCACAAAGGCAAGATTATCGTTCCTAGGGCTTGTTTGCTAGTGTTATCAAATCCACAAATATAGAAAGAAGAAGCAACTAGGGAAGAATAATCAACTTTAATCTTAGGTAGTAGATCTATACCACAAACATTGAGAGCTGAACCAATGTCAACGAGGGTATGTCTAATATCGATAGTATTAACATTAACTATAATCATTAAAGGATCCACTTGCTTCTGCACATTTGGGGGTGGAAGTCCTTATGTATAGAATGTAATATTCAATGAATCTGTGCGAATATGAGCCATCAACGCATAAAATCCTATTGGCCTAGTGGAGGTAGGCAAGATTATCTTCTACAAGGCTTCCTAAAGCATACCTTGGTAAACTAGAGCAGTCTAAAGCAAATCCCAAAGTAAGATCTTATCCAAATTAACACGAAGTTGCTCGACAAGATCATAATCTCCTCTTGTGCTTTAGTTTTAGGTTTAGGTGTTGAAGGAAGACTCGGTTGGGAGGGTGGTAAAGAAGTAGGAACTTGAGTAGGTTGAGGTGTAGGAATAGAGGGTTGTTGATCCAATTTTTTTTTATTTCTTCTTGCATTATATGTGTTCCCAATAGCATTATAAGAAGTAGAGTTCACAACTTTTATGAGCCTTGGATATAAATTTGGTGAATCATTGTGATATGGAATTACACAAATAAAATGAATCCTCTTAGGAGAGGGGCTAGCCAGAGTCAAGTAAACAATGGGTCTCTTAGTACTTGGAGAAGTTGCGGAGACTACAACAACGTTCATTGACTCTTCAACTTGTGAAGAAGAAGTTTGTTTAGAATATCTATAGGTAGAGGAAGATGATTCCAATAAATCATCTAGAGCATCATTCAACATATCAAAACCTTCCTTAGAGAAAGTATTATCATAAACACTAAAAACATTGCAAAAAATTATTCGACATGCTTAATGTCGTGTTCACCAAAATGTGAGATAAGTGGGATTCGTTGCTCACGAGTGTCTTCGTTCTCAAGATAATCCTAGGGAGTGAATTTCCCTTAACCACCTCAATGCTAGTTGAATGAAGAAATTTTAAAGAAACTATATAGAGACTAATTATTTCAAAAGACTGCTCCAAAATTTGAGAGAGAAAAGTTTCTAGATTTTTGCCTCAAGAGGAGGAGCTCTCGGCCAAAGGACAACATTGCAGAATCAAGATCCCAACGTAGGTTGTTGGAGTTTGAATTACGCGATGGTGTTCCAAGCAACAGAGAAATCAAAACTCAAGAAAAATGATTGAAACCTTAGTGCTTAACACAGAGTTCGAGGTCTATTTAACATAATAACAAGATAGGAAACAAAACATGAGAGAAAACACAAGGAGAGCTAAAAGAGGAATTACAAACATTTTCTTGTTTGAATCTTCCCTCCGAGCTCCGTTTTAGAAACCTACACACAAGATGGGTGATGAAAAATGTTAGGGCTCTTTCAAGGCTTGCCACAATCAAACCCTCATTTTGGTGTTCTCACCTCCACAGATAGCCAAATAGATAGAGAGAGTAATCGAAATGGACAAAAGGCAGTGGTGAAATCATTCCGTGCTTGAGGAGAACCCGCACCACCAAATAGTAAATGAACAAAGAGATCTAATCTATTCACAATTAAATAAGAGCAAGAGAACGTTACCAACAAGCCGCAATCCCCTCTTGAGCGCACGATGCACCATTGAATGCTTGCTAGAGAGCATTGGATCTTGGAAGGACCTCAGTCCGATAGAGCTTCGCTTGTAGAAGTGCTATTTCCAAGAGTAAAATAAGATGAGAAATGAAGTGAGATTGAGAAGAGAGCCGATTGAATGAGAAAGAATCCCCAAAAATGAGAGAAAAAGGAGTTTTATTGCATGTAAGGGTGGAGAGAGCCATTACACTCAAGAACCTAAGTGAAAAGACACGCTTCAAGAGCTAGGATTCGAGATTCCGCATTTCAAACTAAAAGAAACCACTAAGATGCTAGCGTGTTGCGCAAATGTCTGTGTATCGTGCAGGTGTCCAAAATGCTAGTTTTTGGGAAATGGGTCAGTGTATTGCTATCGCTTCACCATTGGACTACATGGAGTTGGAATCACAAAATTTTGACCCATTAGGCTATTGTCATAAATACGTTTAGGTGTCATAAATTATAGGAAAAGTGCTAAAATGTGAAATTGCCCCTAGGTTCAGTTTTGTGACATTACAGGAAGATAGAACCTTTCTTTTGATTTTCCAAATGAAGTTCCTCAGTCCATCCTAGCTCAGCTACCACATAACCTCAAGAAAAACAACTCTCAATGGAACAAATCTTGGCAAAACATGTGGGGCCACATCGGTCCCATACACCCTAAGAATGGTGTAGTTTGTATGTATAATAATATCACCCTAGTTATGTTTGATTCCTAGCTCAGGCCTTCTTTCCACTGGCCTCTGAAAATCATGCAACTCCTTAGGAATCTTTGATACTTCTCTCAAATAACACTTTACCTTTGCAACAAACAAGTTTGTGAATGCCACAAAACTTGAATGTGAGAAATGTCTATCTAACAAATGTGTCCACATTTGGATAGAGAGTTCCATACCCTTTTTATCCTTCATTGTTATTTATAATCTTGGACCCAATTATTTTGTACCCAAGCCAGAAAAATGTGGTAGAGAAGTGAGTACCACCAAAACATGACTACCTTTTCTCCGTTCTTAATGGCCACCAATTCTTTGTGGATGGCATCTGACAAGTATGTGGAAAAGTCATATTCTTCATTGACCATCAGGTTTTGTATATTGGCTGCCATGAACATGAAAGCCACTGGAATCTTCTACAAAGGAACAACCCCTAGAACTTGGTAGAGTGTGTAATAAGTATTCACAATGTACCCCTCAAAACCATCAACTTGAAAACATTCTTGGTCTGCAGGGGAGATTTTGACCATTTTCCTATTTTTATCTTTCACTTAGAACCTTGGTAGCAACATAACCCTATAGGTGATTTTTTTTTTCTCATATTCTATTTTTAAATCTTCAAGGTTGATAGGCTTATTGGAATTAGGGTTCAATTTAAAGACATCAATGATTGACTGCTTATCTAGTTTTACCATCTCAACACCCAGGTGTTTCCATACAAGTCTGATATTTTTATCATAATTGGCCACAATTGCTTTGAGCATGTCAATATCAAGGTATATATTTGGGATGACTAATTCCCCAAATCCAATCTTTAATAATTACAGCTTGGGGCGTGACATCTCTCTTCCCATACCAGTACTTGAAAAGCTCCTAGTTGAAAATTTTCATCTCTGCATATTTAACCCCATAAGAACTGCTAACCAAACCCTTATCAACACCCGGGCCTTGTAATTTTAGCTTACTCTCGACCCTATCATTTCTCAAACTAGGCAATTAGGCAAGAAGGTCATCGTGGATGGCTCTTTTTGGGCCAGAGGTGGAACCAAATAATTGTGACTTGGGGGTGATATTTTGACTACAATTTGGTGAGATTAGGGCTTTCCTAAGTGATCTCTAGGGTTTAATTGGAAATTCAAGGGTTTTGACGCAACTGAAAAATGAAACTAGGGCTAATTTTAAACAATATGAATGCAAGTAATGCAATTCAAACCCTATGACAACCTTAGAATGCAGTTTCAAACCTAAAACTAGCAATTGCATGTAATTTTTGCAAAAGTCAAGCTAGGTTTGAGAAAATTGAACTTACAAGTGTATAGATGGCGAAAGCTCTAATTTCTTGATATAAAGATATTGAGCTTTATTGAATTTGATCTCCCGATGCTTTTGAATGCTTTGGTAATTTTATAGCAATGCATTAAAGGAAGATTTTATGGAAAAAGCAATAAATTTAGGCCCTATGGTGTCTTGTTCGCCATTACTCTTCACTCACATAAATTTAAAAAACTTCATCTACTCGTTTCTTCAATTTTGAATATTGGCCATTGATTGTTGGTTGATTTGTTTGATCACACGACTTTGATAAAGTCAAACAAGTTTGAAAAAACTCGATTGGATTTGAAAACAACATTGGAAAATAGTATTATGCCATCTAGAATAGCTCGTTACATGTCACCATAGGCCCCATGATGCAGAGGAAGGAGTAAAAACTCACTCAATATGACAATATCAATACATACTCACTCCATGGTTTCATTGGAGGCAACAATTCAAACACTTTAGTACACCTTTTCACCATTTAGGACACAACCTAATGAGAATTCAAGGATGGAAACACATCAACATGCATAGAAATTATGGAATAGTGGGTAGAAATTTTTCAATACTTTCCAACACATTTGGTGACTCACAAACCCTCTTGAACCAAACACTTATTTCCATCAATGCACCACATAACAATGACTTCATTCAAAAAATGGCTTGTACTCCACAATGCAAATGACCAAAATCACAAACAAGGAAGAAACCAGAGTGAACATAAGGCTGTTGATTGTCTCAGACTTGTTTCAACATAACATAAAGGTTCTCAAACTTTCAGGACTCAAACTTGTGTAATACAGTGTTCCCAGCTTATGGTTTCTTGTCACAAGGCACACACAAAACCCATCACTCAATCAACACAATGAATGACTTGTTCATTGTATCCTTGGCCTGCACTAAATTTCAACAACATGACACAACAACTATTAGATCAAACTTCATGAGATAATGCAAGGAACTTATCAAACAATCATCATACAGGGTTTTAGGACTGTCCCAATGAGGAAATGAAAAAAAATTGTCATTAATAACTTTCAAAAAAAAATAATGAATCTAATTGATTCAGTTGGATTGAAGATAACATAATTAAATAATTTTCCTCCTATTTTAATTAAGATCTAATTGTGGAAAAGAAAGTTGTGGCATTTTCCCCAAAACTGGGAACCCTAGTTAGGGTTCAGACCTATCCTCAAAAAAATGGTCATAACTTATTCAAAAATACATGAAAATGATCCAAAAAAATGCATTAAGAACTAGAAACATATATTTATTCATTACAATTGGTTTCATCCCAATATTGTACTATACATGGCCGTACTAGCACATTTTTAGATTGCAAATTCTGGAAAACATTGTTAGAACATGGCAACCTTCACCAAAATGGCCATAACTTTTACAAATCATAACAAAAATTGACCAAACCAATTGAAAATGAAAGGTGTCTCATTCCTCCATCTTCTCCTGGAAGTATCCCATCTGTACAAGCAATTACGTATCCATACACAATGAAGAAACATGTATGTAACTTAGAAAAAAACATAGAAAAAGCTTATTTTTATTCACCCAAAACTAAAAAATCAATGTCTCCAACCATCAATCTGACTTTGGAGGGTGTATTCCTACATTTTAAACCAATCCCAACTATTTTTCAATGGTTTATTTATTTTCATGTAATTGTTTCTTTCTTTTTAACACCTTTCCAAAGTTGCATGGCAACTTTTTTTAGCAACATGACAAATTTTTACACGTTTTAATCAAAGACCCAATTAACACACTTAAAATAAACCCATATGATTATAAATGGTCATAAATGACCTTATGAGACTCCAAAAAAGACAAAAAACCTAAGACTCAAAAATTAAAAAAAAGTATGCTTATGAGTCTCTTAATGCCCCTGCATCATACTCCCTAGGAAAAAACAATTTGAGTCCTGCCTCAAATGATGGTTTGATTTTCTTTCTCTTCTTCCAATTGTGTTGTATGCGGAGCTATTCTCCATGCTTGGCTTGATCTTCTCCATGGTTATTGATCCTTACACATTTATGTTGTGCTTGCTTTTTGGACCTCCTCCTGATGATCTTCTTTTCAAGTGCAAGATTCCAAAATTCTATGTCTCCTTCATATGCCTCATTACTACTGTCCATTTCTTTATCTTCTGTCAAGTGTGCATGCTTGAACAACTATCCACACTATTCAATTTATCTATCCAATAAATCATACTCATCACCAATAATTAAATATGCAACTTTCTCATACAAATTCTCATGGAAATTGAAACTTTTCACGTGTCCATCTTTAGCTTGTTTAATGTCCTTCATTTCATCATTCAATTCAAAAAAATTAGAATGAAAATATGCATTATTTACCTCATTTTTTTTCGCTGTCCCAATTTTTTTGTCATCATTTATTGATAACATATCCATATCTTCATGGTATTCTATCAAGTTTCCTGCAAGCAACTTGTTTATTTTTTCCATCTCCTCTTTCCATAGGAGATTATTATCTTCTTCATCCACTCATTCATCATACCGAGGCTCACCAAGATTTTTCATCTCTATGGTTGCTTGAGAACACTGCTCTTCCATGATTTTTACGCTTGCTTGAAGACATTCTTGATCTTTTTTCATATCCATGTCAATGAATGTCTCTTCTTCTTTTGTTTCATCTCCCATTTTCAAAGTAACCATCATTCGCTTCCTCCTTTTTTGAACAATCACCTTTAGAGGCCACTTCACCTTCTTTCTCATTGGCCAATATCCAAAATTTCCTTGGTATACTTTCTCAAGACACTGCTGCACTATAAGCTTAATATGTCTTTCAAAATCTGCCATATCTCTTTCAAACTCTGATCTTATCTTATTGACTGTCATCTTCTCCTTCTGAGTTTGCTGCTACATCTTGCTATCTCTTTTCTTTTCTTGACTTCTTCTCATGATGCCTTACCTAAGTTTTCTTTCCTCTTCCTCACTACCTAGTCTTTTAGCATCCAGGTTCTTCACTTCAACCTGCCAAATGCAATACACAAACTTCCAAAACTTCCCTTGCCCAGATCTTTGGGCTTTGATACCAAAAATGACGCAGAGGAAGAAGTAGACACTCACTCAATATAACAGTATCAATACATACTCAGTCCATGGTTTCATTGGAGGTAGCAGCTCAAACACTTTAGTACAGCTTGTCACCATTTAGGACACAACCTAATGAGCATTCAAGGATGGAAACACATCAACAAGCATATAAATTATGGAATAGTGGGTAGAAATGTTTCAATACATTCTAACACATTTGGTGACTCACAAACCCTCTTAAACCAAACACTTGTTTCCATCAATGCACCACACAACAATGGCTTCATTCAAACAATGACATGTACTCAACAATGCAAATGACCAACATCACAGACAAGGAAGAAACCAGAGTGAACATAAGGCTCTTGATTGTCTCAGATTTGTTTCAGCATAACATAAAGGTTCTCAAACTTTCAGGACTCAAACTTGTGTAATGTACAACATTCCCAACTTATGGTTTCTTATCACAAGGCACACACAAACCCCATCAACCAATAAACACAAGGAATAAATTATTCATTGTATCCTTGGCCTGCACTAAATTTCAACAACATGACACAATAACTATAAAATTAGACATCATGACATAATGCAAGGAACTTAAACAATCATCATAGAGGGTTTTAGGACTGTCCCAATGAGGAAATGAAAATGGACTATCATTAATAACTTTCAAAAAATAAAAAATGAAACCAATCACTTTAGTGGGATTGAAGATAACATAATTGCAAATTTTTCCTCCAATTTTCATCAAGATCCAATGGTGGAAAATAAAGTTATGGCATTTTTCCCAAAATTGGGAGCCCTAGTTAGGGTTCAGACGTATCCTCACAAAAATGGTCATAACTTATTGTGAGATAAGGGGGATTCATTGCACACAGGTGTCTTCATTCTCAAGAGATCACCAAGGAACGAAATTCCCTTATCCACCTCAGCATGAAGAAATTGTGAAAGAAAAGATATACGCTAACTTTTACAAGAAACTAATTTGTATTCCAATAGAGTGAAACTTCTAGATTCCTGCTTCAGCCAGAGGAAATCTCGACCAAATGATGATAGCACAGACTCAGGATGCTAGCATGGTGTATTGTCGTCCAAAGGGCACACTAGAGTCCTAAGTACTGGAAAGCTCAAGAGCTCAAGCGGGCAGAATAAGGTTTCACTTACTAACTCGAGTTTGAAGTGTATTGAAATAAATAATTAGACATAAAGAAGAAACTTAGGACAAAATACAAGGAGAAATTAGAGAAAAATCACCTTCAACTGAATGTTTGAGTTCACTCCAAGCTCCACTTTACAACCTACACATAAAAGACCGCGGGGAAAAGGTTGGGGCTGTGTAGGGGTCTGCCTTAGTTAGACCCCTGTTTTGGTGTTCCCACCTCCATGGAAAAACAAGTTGGAAAGGAGTGCAAATGAAAAGGATAATGCGTGTGGTGAAAGAAAAACCCACTATCCAGGAGTGGAACATTAGAATGCAGTAAAATAGATTCTCTGATATTTGAGAGGTACTACTTCAAAGAAACTATGTTTTGGAGGAACACATTCAGCTCTGAAAGGATATGTTGACTCTGATCTGGTGGGTGATATTGATAGGAGTACTACAGGATATGTTTTTACTATAGGAGGTACTGTAGTCAGTTGGATTTCAAGACTACAAAAGGTTGTTGTGCTTTCAACCATTGAAGTTGAGTATGTTTCTACTACGAAAGCAAGCAAGGAGATGATTTGGTTAAAATATTTTCTGGAGGAATTGGGACAATGATAAGAACATATCCCTTTGTACACTGATAGTCAGAGTGCCATTCATATTGCTAAGAATTCAGCTTTGCATTCAAAACTAAGCACATACAGCTCAAATACCACTTCATTTGGTCAATTTTGGAGGATGGACAATTAAAGCTAGAGAAAATTCACACAAGCGAGAATCTTGTAGATATATTCACAAAGGTAGTTACATGGGAGAAATTGATTTCCTCATCAGTTTCCATTGGCCTTCACGCTTGATAATGGTGGATAAAGAAAACCATCCAGACCTATAATCCAGTGGGAGTTGCATGTGCAACGGTGTCATCCAAGTGTTGGAAGATGGTCAACACTCCCCTCAAGATTTGTGACGTGGAATAACCGCCTCCCATGTATTCGTTAACTCTGGAGGTTGTATTGGGCATTAACATGTCAATCTTTTGGTGCAACGACAACCGTGGGGCCAAAAATTGGTATCAGAGCCAAAGGTGCCAAGTTCGAATCCCCTAGGGTAATGCTGAGGGGGAGATTTTTGGAAGATGGTCAATGCTCCCCTAGAGATTCGTGACAATGACTAATCACCTCTTGTGGATCCATTAACTCTGGTGGTTGTATTGGGCATTAACAGGTTGATCTTTTGGTGCAACAAAAACCGTGGGGCCAACACCAGGATTAGTCTCCAAGTGGGAGATTGTTTGACATGGAGCCTGATCAATATCCAAGTGGGAGATTGTTGGCATGTGGTGACTAATCATGCAAATATTGTACACTCGTAACGTATCCTCGCTGAGGTTCAAGGGCGTAGACCTCAATTTTTTTTCCATTAACACATCAAGATTTTCCTGTTGACACACCAAATAAAAAATGACCTTGTAAAACCCTAATTCCAAAAGGTTCCAAAAATCTTGTTATAAGCGGATGGGATGTATGTTGTGGTATGTGTGTTCATGATATTTTAACCTATTTTGCACTGGATAATAAAGTCATTGGGTGGCTAAGTTTCTATGGATGTAGCTCATATTGGGTGAAGCACGTTAAATTTCTATGTTGATCTCTTTTGTGTTATTCTTCATTGTTATTTCTAGATCATTTAATCTACATATAATTGTTAATGTTTATTGCTCCATTCTTCTTGAACCCTAATATTACAAAATTGAATCAAAATTACATCTCAAATTAGGTCTTTTTGCTTGTCATTTAGCACTATTTTGCACTTGCATTTAGATCTCATTTTACATAAATATGAAACTCTAACCTACTGTCTGAAACTAGAATCTAGAAACCATAGAAATCACTTTAGAAATCTGCAAATTAATTTTTAAAAACCCTGAAGTGAGATCCATTCACCCATGGGCAAATGAGTCCTTGATCAGGACTTTTTCTAAATTTTTGAGCATTAAATTTTTTTTCTACCTTCTACGTTTCTGTATTCAGTTTACTATTTCAGTTTCCAAAATTTCTGTTATCTAAAATTGTCCATATTAAGCTTAACTTGTCAAATTCAGTGCATTGTTTAAATTCAAATTGGCATCTAAAAGACATCATTTTCAAGTTTTTACATGGCATAATAATAATTTTATCTTGATTTAAATCTAAAAATTTGTAATCTCTTTGCATTTCAATCCATTCTTTCATAATGGACATGTGCATTGGTAATGTATGAAATTCCTTAATATATTTAGTTGATGTCTCAAGTTTTGTTTTTGATAATGATCCTAATGCAATAGAACCTAATCATGCTCAACCAACCCCTAGTGAATATCCTAGTGAAGTTGACATCTTAGGTGAAGATGATGAAAGAATGCATAATTTTATATGTAATTGCCTTGACAACCTTGAAAACAATGCATCATTTTACCCTTCCATGCAACAACCAACACCTCCTACTATTCCACCATTAGAGATGTTTGGTATTTTACATCCTAATATTGAATCACAAACCAAGCCTAAACCTCCAACAATGAATGAACCTAGTTCCTCTAACCAAGTACATACTCATCCATCCTGCACTAATAAAGTCACCAACACACCCATTAACCTAGAAGATACTTATGGCCAAGGCTTTAAGATCTTAGCTAAACAAGGACGTGACACAAGAAATGAGCATGAGATTCATACGTTACAAAAAATATCCATCAAGATACTAAAGGTTTAAGATATCAAGATCCTCCTCCCTCCACATCTTCTAAAGAAACAAGTGTCCACCATAATGAACAAATCACACACAAGGATGATAGGATCATTTTAGGTCCTTCTCCTTCAAATCCACCTCAACAAGATTCTCAAACAAGTAAGAAATCCAAACCTTATAAAGTCAAATATTTTCCATTCCTACATACTAAAAAATAAATTAAATAAAAAATGGAGCAACTTCTTCATCTAGGATGGATTAAATTGCCACCTCTCACTAGAAGCAACAAGCCTAAGAACATGAATTATTATGCATATCAAAGAACTCTTGGGCATATTACTAATGAGTGTCGAGCATTAAAGCTGATATTAAAAGTGATTTTGCTCCTCCTAACATTTCCAACATGATTGGATAGCAATTACATAAACTTTTCTCCTTGCCATGTGATAGTTGTAGGATTATAGCATACTCACTAGCACATATTTTACATTCATTAAAAATCATTTTCTATATTGCAAGGAGCTCATTCTCACAATTTATCTTTGCCCATCCTTGTCCTACACTTAGTGGGGGCAAGGAGTTAGATAGCCTTGTCATAGTTTGGCATTTGACGTTGTCTCTTTGGCTAGTTGTCTACCTTTCACATATGATGAATAGGCTTGGGATGTAGATGACTTGCTATAGGTTGACTCGCATGTGCCTTACTAGTCTTGTATTTATTTTCCTTTGCATGCTCTTTTTGTGATTTCATGTGTGTAATGTGATCCCTCATACTATTCTATTTGATGTCTCTTCATGTTCATTCCTCTATTTGTACCTACATTCTTTTATATGTCATAAACCTTTTATATTTTCTTTTGTATTGTGTTTTCCTTTTGGGGATGACGCAAGGCATTGAGACATTTACGTCTCTTCCATGTTGAGGCAAAATATTTTCTTTGTTTTTGCTCTCTATGTGTCATTCTTCCTATTCCATGAGTTATTTGGGGAATGATGATGTTTCTAAGCTCTATCATATCATTGTAGCAAAGATATACACTGACCCCAAATCCATGGATCCCTCATGTGATTGGGATTTTATTTTGGGGGCAACCCCTTCCCTTTTCATGATGCAACTTCATTTGGAAACATATGCTTAACATAGGGCTTTCCAAATAAGTTCAAATGTCTTCTTTATTGTCACCATTTATCATTTTCTACTTTAAATTAATTTCTCACATCATAGTGTTAGCAATTTATTTAAAGTGGGGGCATGCATTGGCATTATCATTTTTGGAGATCTTGGACTATATATTATGTTTCATTGAGCACTCTTCTTACTTATTGTGACGTGTCTTCTTCTTGGTGGTTTTATTGGGTTTGATGTCCTCCAAGAGTGTGACCTTTCTTGGCATATGACTTTCCTCTTAGTGGTAATGCTACTCGTTACATTCCTTAAGTTGCGAATCTTTTATCCTAGACTTATCCTATCTTGAAGACATTAGGTGTGATGTTACCTAAGAGGACACCTTACATGAACTAAGAAAAACCCCTTTGAACATGTCTTATACTATTTACATTTTCTTCATAAGTGTTTAGAATAATGCAACTTTCTAACCTTGTGAAGCTCGAAGTTACAACCATTTTTAATGGCCACCAAGCATAACGCACTTTGCTTGCATGTGGTGCCTTGTTTGTTCATAAGTGTTTAGCATAATGCAACTTACTAAGACTTATTAAGCTTGAAGTTCATATTGTGTGGTGCATAAAATTAAGGTTATCAGAGGTATAACTTTCGTGTGGTTTAGGAGCCTAATAATATTCTCCCATTTGCTACCCTTGGGGGCTCACCTAGTAGAAAAAAAATTTCACTAGCCCATATGAGTGCCCCATTATTGTTTGCATAGTGAACATCGAGTTCCACTTCTAAATTTTTTTGGAAAAACATTTGAGGCATGATCCACATTGTGTTGGATAATCGAGGCTTGATCCTTTCCTTTCTATTGATTTTTCTCTTTCTTTGAGTCTTTGACATTGTATGATTGAGTATCTTGTCATTGCTGCATATATATGTTTAACATAGGCATGTGTCTCCTTGTTCCTTTTTTGGTTTTTCCATGAGATCTTAGATCTTGGAGGATTGATCACCTTCCTTGATCTTTTTCCTCTTATCCTTCAAAAAATTTGTTGGAAGTTTGGAAGTTTGTCATTGTTGATGCAACTTGGCAACATGAGCATGAAGTGTACATACATCGTTTGATTTTTATGGCATAGTGTTTTCATTGATGTCAAAATTATGGGGAAGCATTTTTGGTGTCATTTGTACAAATACTAACTGTACCAGAAAGCATTTCTATTAGAAATTTGGCTAAGTGTTCTCTACTAATGATGTTATGGTTTAATACGTCAGTTTTTGGGTCTGCACTTCACTGAATGAAGAGTTACAACTCTGTGATTTTAACCATATCATTATGAATGGCTCATAAAACTATATTCAAGATCTCAAGAAGTTTTATGAAGAGTACTGGAAGATATTAATGACAGAGTTCAAATATGTATATCATTGTCATCTCTCTGTTCAGTATACCAGTGTGGGAGATTTTTCATTTTATTGAGTAGAATGTTTTGATGCTACGGTTCTAAAGTTAGTCTCACTAATGTCGGTGAAATGAGAAACTAAAGAAATATCTAATCTAGAAGGTGCATATTTTGGGAAGTGTGTATATGATTGGAAGTATTTGTGATTAGGTCCTATTCCTAGCTGACCTAATACATGATATGCATTGAGAAGATTAAATATACATTGTAGATGTGAGTTGGATATATTTTGGGTCCATGGTGACTTAAAATTAAGTATTGCACATTTTTCTTGAGCGTGAAGATGATTTTGAATCTTGTGTGGTATCGACAAAAGCTATTTTGGATTGTTTTACTTACATCTAATTAGGTTGACCTAATTGATGTGTATGAATGTATTTGGGTAGATATATGAGATATTTTGGAATTGAAAAGTGCAAGGATGATGATGCGTATAGGTGTATGAATGAGCATAATGAAATATCAAGTGCGAGTGGTGTTATATGATGCAAACATACAAATTCAATGGTAAGAGTTCAGAATCAGAGCAGAACTGCTGATCGATTACTAAGCAGGGCAGTACTTCATATTCAGAGCTTCAAAGGAACTGAAATACAACACAAGAGAAGTGCATCAGTTCATATCTTGGAAGTGAGCCACCATTTTTGTATTATACTTAACTCTAGATGTGAGCCTTATAACGATAGTGTGTCTTGGTAGTGAGCCCCTATAATATACTATATTTTGATATAATATATTGTGAGCTAATCCTCATCGTGGTTTTTTCCATTTTGGGTTTTCCACGTAAAAATCCTGGTGTTCATGTGTTTTGTGGTTTTGTGAATGATTCATGTTTTGATATTATAATTTAGCTGGTGACAAAACGATTAGAAGTAGTCTTACATCATGCAACTACAAGATAATTTCTTTAGCTTACAAAATTTGAGGATAGAAACAATCAAGAAGTATGTGGCACTAAGAGATTTAGTAAAAATAAGGCACACTCCTATATCCAGTGCCTTTGCAAGTGCTGACAATCTATCAAAAATAAATCTTAGCCCCAACACTATGAAAGAAGGAATAGAGTCTCTAAAAAAGCTTGAACTACTATACAAGACTCTTGTAGATGCAAAAATTTCTTGGGAAGAAGGAAAGTATACTTGGCAGGATACTTTGAAGAATCTCACGGGATCTCCATCTTTAGGTTGATATATCTTCATCCTTTTGATCAAATTATCTTTTTTTTCGTGATGCACATATACAAATATCCAAGAGAAACATACTGGACCCCTACTTGACCTTTACCATTTATGTCAAAGGGGGAGAGATAATGTGAGAGATAGTAGGAAAAACATTTTGTTAATACATTTTGGGGGAGAGATAATGTGAGAGATAGTTAGAAAAGTCAAGGTTAATTTTGAAAGGGGGAGTTAAAGTTAGGAAGAAATAAGCTTTGATTCATGATATGGAAAATGTTTTTTTGATATGCATGTTGCCATCAATGACAAAGGGGGATATTGTTGGAAGCTTGGAAGTCTGTCATTGTTGATGCAACTTAGAAAAATGAGCATGAAGTATACATACATCGATTGATTCATTTGGCACAATGTTGTCATTGATCTCAACATTGTGGGGAAGCATTTTTGGTGTCATTTGTATAGATACTAACTATACCAAAAATCATTTCTATCAGAATTTTGGCTAAGTGTTCTCTACTGATGATGTTGTGGTTTAGTATATTGATTTTTGGGCTTGCAATTCATCGCATGAAGAGGTACAACTCCACACTTTTAACCATATCATTATGACTCCAACTTAAACAACTAGATATTTAAGATATCAAGAAGTTTTATGAAGAGTACTGGAAGATATTAATGATAGAGTTCAAATTTGTATATCATTGTCATCTCTTTGTTGAGTATACCAACGTGGGAGATTTCACATTTTCTTGAGTAGAATGTTTTGATGCTATAGTTCTAAAGTTAGTCTCACTGATGTCGATGAAATGAGAAATTGAAGAAATATCTAATCTAGAAGATTCATATTTTGGGAAGCGTGTGTATGATTGGAAGACTTTGTGATTAGGTCATATTCCTAGCCGACCTAATACATGATATGCATTGAGAAGATTAAATATACATTGTAGATGTGAGTTGAATCTATTTTGGGTCCATGCTAACTTAAAATTAAGTATTGCACATTTTGCTTGAGTGTGAAGATGATTTTGAATCTTGTGTGGTGCTGACAAAAGCTATTTTGGATTGTTTTACTTACATCTAATTAGGTTGACCTAATTGATGTGTGCATATGTATTTGTGTATTTTAGAATTGAAAAATGTAAGGATGATGATGAGCATAGGTGGATGAATGAGAATAATGACATATTAGGTGTGAGTGGTGTTATATGACGTAAACATGTAAATTTAGTGGTAAGAGTTTAGAATTAGAGCTGAATTGTTGAGTGACTACTAAGCAAGGTAGTAATTCATATTTAGAGCTTCAAAGGAACTAAAATATAGCATAAGAGAGAGGTATTTTGTATCAATTCATATCTTGGTAGTGAGCCACCATTTTTGTATTGTACTTAACTCTGACTATGAGCCTTATAAGGATAGTGTGTCCTAGCAGTGAGTCCTTGTAATATACTATATTCAGATATAATATATTGTGAGCTAATCCTCATTGTGGTTTTCCCATTTTAGGTTTTCCATGTAAAATTCTTGTTCTTCATGTGTTTTATGGCTTTGTGGATGACTCATGCTTTCATTTCTTATTTCAGTTAATATGGTTTGGTAATTGAATATGCTGTGTTCAAAAAGTTATAGAATACTGATTCATCCCCCTCTCATTATTTTGAATGTTAAACATAATTGTACAATTAGATCTCTCTTGATTGTCTACTTTAGTGTGAGTTTGATGTAGGGTCATCCTCTCACTAAAGTGGGGGCTAAATGTAGTGTAGAAAAATGTAACCCTTTACATTTTCTCACTTATTTGGGCCCTCCTAATTAAATTAGACTTAATAATGCATTAATTTAGTGTTCTTAAATGTGACCCTTTACATTTACAGACTTATTTGGGCCCTCATAAATAAATTAATCTTAATTATGCCTTAATGATCCTTTTTATTCATTTACTAGCATAATAAATCACATTTTTCAAAGGGGAAAGCTGAAAATAATTAATGACTAAACATAACACTTTACCTTGAGCAATGTGTGTTCTAGGTATAGGGACCTGGGACCCATGGGCGAATGGGTCCTCCCTAAACCTTTGGACCTAAATTTAAATTATGGTTTTGGTGGTATTTTAACATCTTCAAATCCATAATTCAATGTCGGCTTGTGATATTTGAATTTCAAGAAATTAAGGATACATACCTATAAATACAATGTCATTTCACGAAGTTTCACTTAGAATTTTTATGTGATTTCACAAGAGCTAAGGTTTATGATCAAGAGAATTCAAGAGTAGATAGATCAGAGATTTATTCCAGCATTCAAGATCTACTCATCATGTCAAAGTCTTGCATCATGAATATTTTTGGAGCTAACATTGTGATGTAGGTTTCAAGATCAAGTTCAAGCATTTCAAGCACCATTCCAAGTGTCAAGATCCACATACAATTCAACCATTCCATGCAATTTGTAGAAATCCTAAGATCTCCATTATCAAGGTTTCATTCAAGGGTTTGTTGAGTGGTAACATAACTTTGTTCATTCTTCATTCCCTCTTTCATTCATTATTTCAATTCAAGGTTTGATTACCAAAATGGGGTTTGACCAAGGAAAATCCACATTCACCCAAAAGTAAACTTTTCTCTCTCTTGTGTTTGTGATTGCAAATTTAGGTTGAAGAAGGATTAAAGATCTTTTGAAGTGCAAGATTAAAAAGTTGTCAAAGTTGTTGTCAAATCACATAATCTAACCTATAGATCAGATTTTTGACTTTTCAACATTAAAACCTGGACAAATCAAAAGCTACAAACCTACACTAGAGGGTCTTGAAATATTGTTGAAATCCATGTAATTGGACCCATTCATCCATGGGAAAATGAGTCTTATATTAGCTTCTAGAAAACACTTTTGGTGATTGGTACATATGTCTTTTCCCTTCTCAGATTTGCATTATGTTTTCTGGTTCTATAAATATGAGTTTAATCTTCAAGTTCCAAGTGTTAGATTGCATTTTGGAGTTGCTATTTTTAGTTTTTCTCCCCAAAGTGTTGTTTGAATTTGACCCTCATCCTTCATTCATAAGGAAATACATGAAGATTCTCATATTGAATTGATTCACCTAAGGGTTGTTAGTCAATTCTTTATTGGGATCTCATTTCCTTTAATGAAATAAAGGAAAATCGATCTCTCATTACATCATATTTGATAAACCTCTCAAAACCCTATTTTTCTATGTTTCACATACGAACAAGAACTATATACATAGATCACTCCAAGCCGTGAAACCAAAGAAGCATTATCACCAACAGTAGAACCCCCCCATAATGATGAAAAGGGAGAGCCATGATAAGAACATTGAAACCAAGAAGTGCATGTAGGAGAAACAACTTGCAAATAAAAGGGTCTGCAAACTAAGGCACACATGCATGAGGCAAGAATCACTAGGATTCACTACTATCGTGGAAGGCACACTCACTTGACAAAGGTGTTATGGAAAACCAAAGGAAAAAATCAACCCCCCAATGTCACTTTATATGATAGTGCAAATACAAAAGGCACAATAGGATGTGCAAATTCCCCAAAAAGTATACACCAAAATGACACTTTATCTTAGTGCCTATACAAAATAGAATGTACATGAAAAATTTGTCTACAATACCCAAATATGATAGAATACTAGAAATACATATAAAACAACCAAAAATGAGTCATCCCACAAAATGAAAAGTTTCAAGGAGCTAAGACGTCCAAGTAATTTACAAGAGTGCAAAAACATAGAAAATTGAATAAAATATACCTGGAGAGAAATCTATCAAAAGTGCATGGATGGTTCTGAAGAGCTCTGATAGACGGTTCCAATGTCACTAGAATCATGAAAAACAAAGAAACCAGTCAAAAGTTATGAGCTCGAGACTAAAAACATCACCTCTAACTTCAACAAGCTATAGAATGCACCAATAGAAAAATTAAGTGATGAGACCCACACATATAGAAAGTTGGTGGAACCAACATTTCAACGATATCTCGTTTGCCAAAATCTGACATCGTATGCCCAAGTTATGACCAAAAGAAAAGAAACCCCTTTAGGGAACAAAGGGGTCTTGAAGGGGCCATGTCCTAGCAGTCGTATGACTGAGGTCATGTTGATGTCAACAAATATTCACTAAATATTCCCTGTATCCTACAAAAAATCTTGATAGAATATTCTCACCAAATAGAATATTCTACAAAAGATTTCATGCCAAAATAAAGTTCGCCCATACTGAGAATATTTGAAGGAATCTTTAAAAAGATTCCATTGTTTTCTGCATGTTGTCGGGGTAATTTTTATGCTGCAAAAAAAAAGGTCGACAAAGTCTCACAGGTGCCAATCTTTTTTTTGAAAAAGTCGGCAATACATACTGGCCGCTGCTATCATGGAAGGTATGAGGCACACATTAAATGTGTCACCCAAAAAATACATTGCCCCCATGTCAAAAAAAAATTTTGAATGCGCCCCTTTAAGAAATTAAAAACCCCTGCAAGATTTTTAATAATTTTTTGATTTTTTTTTAACTTTCAAAAAAAGAAATTTAAAACCAAAAAAACGAACCCCTTTTTAATTTTGCTGCAATTTTTTCGAATTGCATACAAGAATCCGTATAGGGGTCATACGAGCCCCTATACAAAAATGTTTTTGCCTCGAAAGCTCTTGATGCTGAAATAAGGAAAAATTATAGTCAAAATTCATGGAATTGGCCTCTTGAATCCAACAACGATGTCCTTTTTGTGCCAAAATGCACCGAAAATGCAGCTACCCTTTGGATCTGAGAAAAAAACATCCGCTTCAAACCCTCGCAGATATAATCTTAAGAGTCCAAATCAGGCCAAATAAAAGCCAAATCTAACTTTCTGGATAGCTCTAAATCTAATGGTGAGGTCCTTTTCATGCAAAAGTGCACAAAAAATTCGCCCACCTCCAAAATTTACAAAAAGAAGAAAAGGGGATTCTAGATTTGAAGCCTGTAACCCTTGTTGAAGAAAATAAATCATAAATCGAGAAGGGGTTCGTTGAATCCACACTCCGATACCATGTTAGAATCGTGAAAAACCACAAAACCACGAGCCACAAGATCAAACAACAAACAAAGACACCTTCCATGAAAAAGATCTGGAAACAATTTGTGCAATATTCCTCAACAAGAAAAAGCTACAAAATGAACCAGAAGAATCTTCAAGGAAAACAAAAGTCCTCAAAGGTTGAGAGTTTGAGAGCAAATCTCTAGATTGATAATATAATGAGTGCTGAGTGCTATATAAGAGCAACCCTTATTAATTAATTTTAATTATTTAATAAATAAATTCAATCCTTTTGGGACTAAATTTAATTAATTAAATAAATTAAATTTTATTAATGAATTTAAATATAACTTCTAAACATAATTTTAATTAATCACCACTTTTAACCAAATCAATTATTCTAAGAATAAATTCAATAAATAAGCACCTTTCAGAAACCAATAACATTACAATAAGGTAAACCATGACTCAACAAACAAGACTAACGACACACTAAGGCTAGGGCGTAGACTTGACACAAGTTACCTAGCTACCATCTCCCGTTCAACTTAACCGTTGGATCGACACGTTCAAACCTGTGAAACCAGGTGGAGTCGATGTCATGTACCTGCAACCTGAAAACCAAGTAAACAACATCATATAATATAACCAACATATAATACACACCGTGAAGAAGAAATCACGGATTCGCAGGGCGCTCGCAAGTGAGTGATGCGAACCCGTCCCCTTCACCAATACACTCATCAAGACTGAAATTTACATCTTACTCAATAATCTCATAATAAAAACTCATGTTACAACTACTAACATCATTACACCATTAAAGCATGTAAAACAGTCATCAGATAAACACATCACACAATAATAGTTGTTGCTCAATAAGTAGCGATCAAAAAACAAATAACAAGGTGTGTCCAGTATCAAAGTAGCTGCAACCAACAAAGCATAAAGCAATCCGAACATGAAGAGAAATGAAGGAGTATTACATATTTAAGATATCAAGAAGTTTTATGAAGAGTACTGGAAGATATTAATGATAGAGTTCAAATCTGTATATCATTGTCATCTCTTTGTTGAGTGTACCAACGTGGGAGATTTCACATTTTCTTGAGTAGAATGTTTTGATGCTACGGTTTCCAAAGTTAGTCTCATTGATGTCGATGAAATGAGAAATTGAAGAAATATCTAATCTAGAAGGTGCATATTTTGGGAAGCGTGTGTATGATTGGAAGACTTTGTGATTAGGTCATATTCCTAGCTGACCTAATACATGATATGCATTGAGAAGATTAAATATACATTGTAGATGTGAGTTGGATCTATTTTGGGTCCATGCCAACTTAAAATTAAGTATTTCACATTTTGCTTGAGTGTGAAAATGATTTTGAATCTTGTGTGGTGCTGACAAAAGCTATTTTGGATTGTTTTACTTACATCTAATTAGGCTGACCTAATTGATGTGTATGGATGTATTTGTGTATTATAGAATTGAAAAATGTAAGGATGATGATGAGCATAGGCGGATGAATGAGAATAATGACATATTAGGTGTGAGTGGTGTTATATGATGCAAACATGCAAATTCAGTGGTAAGAGTTTAGAATTAGAGCTAAATTGTTGAGCGACTACTAAGCAAGGTAGTACTTCATATTTAGAGCTTCAAAGGAACTAAAATATAGCATAAGAGAGGTGTATTTTGTATCAATTCATATCTTGGTAGTGAGCCACCATTTTTTTATTGTACTTAACTTTGACTGTGAGCCTTACAAGGATAGTGTGTCCTAGCAGTGAGTCCTTGTAATATACTATATTCAGATATAATATATTGTGAGCTAATCCTCATTGTGGTTTTCCCATTTTAGGTTTTCCATGTAAAATTCTTGTTCTTCATGTGTTTTATGGCTTTGTGGATGACTCATGCTTTCATTTCTTATTTTAGTTAATATGGCTTGGTAATTGAATATGTTGTGTTCAAAAAGTTATAGAATACTGATTCACCCCCCTCTCATTATTCTGAATGTTAAACATAATTGTACAATTAGATCTCTCTTGATTGTCTACTTTAGTGTGAGTTTGATTTAGAGTCATCCTCTCGCTAAAGTGGGGGCTAAATGTAGTGTAGAAAAATGTAACCTTTTACATTTTCTCACTTATTCGGGCCCTCCTAAGTAAATTAGACTTAATAATGCATTAATTTAGTGTTCTTAAATGTAACTCTTTACATTTACACACTTATTTGGGCCCTCTTAATTAAATTAAGCTTAATTATGCCTTAATTATCCCTTTTATTCATTTATAAGCCTAATAAATCACATTTTTCAAAGGGGAAGCTGACAATAATTAATGCCTAAACATAACACTTTACCTTGAGCAATGTGTGTTCTAGGTATAGGGACCTGGGACCCATGGGCGAATGGGTCCTCCCTAAACCTTTGGACCTAAATTTAAATTATGTTTTTGGTGGTATTTTAACATCTTCAAATCCATAATTCAATGTCGGCTTGTGATATTTGAATTTCAAGAAATTAAGGATACATACCTATAAATACAATGTCATTTCACGAAGTTTCACTTAGAATTTTTATGTGATTTCACAAGAGCTAAGGTTTATGATCAAGAGCATTCAAGAGTAGATAGATCGGAGATCTATTGCAGCATTCAAGATCTACTCATCATGTCAAAGTATTGCATCATGAATATTTTTGGAGCTAAAATTGTGATGTAGGTTTCAAGATCAAGTTCAAGCATTTCAAGCACCATTCCAAGTGTCAAGATCCACATACAATTCAACCATTCCATGCAAGTTGTAGAAATTCTAAGATCTCCATTATCAAGGTTTCATTCAAGGGTTTGTTGAGTGGTAACATAAATTTGTTCATTCTTCATTCCCTCTTTAATTCATTATTTCAATTCAAGGTTTGATTACCAAAATGGGGTTTGACCAAGGAAAATCCACATTCACCCAAAAACAAACTTTTTTCTCTCTTGTGTTTGTGATTGCAAATTTAGGTTGAAGAAGGATTAAAGATCTTTTGAAGTGCAAGATTACAAAGTTTTCAAAGTTGAAAAAGTTGTCAAAGTTGTTGTCAAATCACATAATCTAACCTATAGATCAGATTTTTGACTTTTCAACATTAAAACCTAGACAAATCAAAAGCTACAAACCTGCACTAGAGGGTCTTGAAATATTGTTGAAATCCATGTACTTGGACCCATTCGTCCATGGGAAAATGAGTCTTATATTAGCTTCTAGAAAACACTTTTGGTGACTGGTACACATGTCTTTTCCCTTCTCAGATTTGCATTATCTTTTCTGGTTCTACAAATATGAGTTTAATCTTCAAGTTCCAAGTGTTAGATTGCATTTTGGAGTTGATTTTCCATTTTTAGTTTTTCTCCCCAAAGTGTTGTTTGACTTTGACCCTCATCCTTCAATCATAAGGAAATATGAAGATTCTCATATTGAATTGATTCACCTAAGGGTTGTTAGTCAATTATTTATTGGGATATCATTTCCTTTAATGAAATAAAGGAAAATATGTCTCTCATTACATCATATTTGATAAACCTCCCTAAACCCTATTTTTCTATGTTTCGCATACGAACAAGAACTATATACATAGATCACTCCAAACCGTGAAACCAAAGAAGCATTAGCACCAATAGTAGAACCCCCCCACAATGATGAAAAGGGAGAGCCATGATAGGAACATTGAAACCAAGAAGTGTATGTAGGAGAAACAACTTGCAAATAAAAGGGTCTGCAAACTAAGGAACACATGCATGAGGCAAGAATCACTAGGATTCACTACTATCATGGAAGGCACGCTCACTTGACAAAGGTGTTATGGCAAACCAAATGAAAAAATCAACCCCCCAATATCACTTTATATGATAGTGAAAATACAAAAGGCACAATAGGATGTGCAAATTCCCCAAAAAGTATACACCAGAATGACACTTTATCTTAGTACATATACAAAAGAGAATGTACATGAAAAATTTGTCTACAATACCCAAATAGGATAGAATACTAGAAATACATATAAAACAACCAAAAATGAGTCATCCCACACAAACAAAAAGTTTCCAGGAGTTAAGACGTCCAAGTAATTTACAAGAGTGCAAAAAATAGAAACTTGAATAAAATGTACCTGGAGAAAAATCTATCAAAAGTGCATGGATGGTTCTGAAGAGATCTGATAGATGGTTCCAATGTCACTAGAATCATGAAAAATAAAGAAACTAGTCAAAAGTTATGAGCTCGAGACTAAAAACATCACCTCTAACTTCAACAAGCTATAGAATGCACCAATAGAAAAATTAAGTGATGAGACCCACACATATAGAAAGTTGGTGGAACCAACATTTCAACGATATCACGTTTGCCAAAACCTGACATTAAGTTATGACCAAAAGAAAAAAAATCCCTTTAGGGAACAAAGGGGTCTTGAAGGGGCCATGTCCTAGCAGTCGTATGACTGGCGTCATGTTGATGTCAACAAATATTCACAGAATATTCCTTATATCCCACAAAAAATCTCGATAGAATATTCTCACCAAACAAAATATTCTACAAAAGATTCCATGCCAGAAAAAGTTCGCCCATACCGAGAATATTTGAAGGAATCTTTAAAAGATTCCATTGTTTTCTGCATGTTGTCGGGGTAGTTTTTATGCTGCAAAAAAAAAGGTCGGCAAAGTCTCACACGTGCTGATCTTTTTTTTGTAAAAAGTCAGCAATACATACCGACCGTTGCTATCATGGAAGGTATGAGGCACACATTAAATGTGTCACCCAAAAAATATATTGCCCCCATGTCAAAAAAAACTTTTAAATGCGCCCCTTTAAGAAATAAAAAACCCTTGCAAGATTTTTAATAATTTTTTGATTTTTTTTTAAAACTTTCAAAAAAAGAAATTTAAAACCAAAAAAGCGAACCCCTTTTTAATTTTGCTGCAATTTTTTCGAATTGCATGCAAGAATTTGTACAGGGGTCGTACGAGCCCCTATACAAAATGTTTTTGCCTCGAAAGCTCTCGATGTTGAAATAAGGACAAATTATAGTCAAAATTCATGGAATTGGCCTCTTGAATCCAACACCGAGGTCCTTTTTGTGCCAAAATACACCGAAAATGCAGCTACCCTTCGGATTTGAGAAAAAAAACATCCGCTTCAAACCCTTGCAAATATGATCTCAAGAGTCCAAATTAGGCCAAATAAAAGCCAAATCTAACTTTCTGGATAGCTCTAAATCTAATGATGAGGTCCTTTTCATGCAAAAGTGCACAAAAAAATCACCCACCTCCAAAATTAAAAAAAAAAGAAAAGGGGATTCTAGATTTGAAGCCTATAACCCTTGTTGAAGAAAAAAATATCATAAATCGAGAAGGGGTTCGCTGAATTCACACTCCGATACCATGTTAGAATTTTGAAAAACCACAAAACCACGAGCCACAAGATCAAACAACAAACAAAGACACCTTGAACCATGAAAAAGATCTGCAAACAATTGTGCAATATTCCTCAACAAGAAAAAGCTACAAAATGAACCTGAAGAACCTTCAAGGAAAACAAAAGTCCTCAAAGGTTGAGATTTTGAGAGTAAATCTCTAGATTGATAATATAATGAGGGTTGAGTGCTATATAAGAGAAACCCTAGTAATTGCTCACTTAAGTTAACAGAAAAACACTTAGTTAACTAAATAAAGAACTCCTAGCTTAGCTTAAGTGCATGAGAATAAATTAGACTAATAATTAATTAAAGATTAATTAATCATTAGCTAATGCATGATTAATATAACATGGGTAGCCTTGTCTAATGGATCATTGGAAGAGAAATAAATTAGATATAATTTTTTTAACTAATACATGAGTATTATAATCTTTGAAGAGTATTTTCAAATATGTGGAAAAATAAAGGGCCCAAAACCCAACCATGTTCCATCATTTTAATAATAAAGCCCAAACATAAATTAGATTGTAGGCTTTGTCAAAACCAAGTTTGACTAACAAAATATTTTTGACTTGATTACATTGTGACTATTCACATGTAACTTCTTATTCTAAAATAAAATTTTCAAGAATATATTTGTCTATATGAAAAGTAGTTTATTTAGGTCTTATAATTTCTTGAATAACTAGCTTAATTCATATAGTTAGTTCTTTGGTAATACTATTTTAGGAAGTGTTCAATAAAGTGCTATGACACTAGCCAAAAATAGTATCTTCATTCTTTTCTTTAAGAATAATTTTACTTAATCTCTTATTGATATTTTATTCCAAAGAGCTTCTTTCATTTAGGATTCCAAATAAAGAAGATAAAATTCATATTTGATGGAATGCCACATGATTTTATAAAATTCAATAAGAATCCCATAAAAAAATACTTTTATTATGATGCATAGAAAAATAGCCCTCTCCAATTCTTCAAGTGAAATTATCCAACCCCCAAAAAATCTACAACTAAGGTCAATTTTATTAGGAATGCAATCTTTAATAATGTCTTCCAAGTTTTCTAGAACATCATCCCAATTGTTGTCTTATTCGAAAAGATAAAGAGTAATTTAACTTAGTAGGATTTGTGTTTAATGATCCTTGATCATATAGATCAATGAACATATTTTCACGCTCATATATTTTTAATTTAAATAATTAAAAAGGTACTTTGATAATCTATTTCCCTCCTTGATCCATTAAATTTTGGATCTTATTCTAGCACCTTAGTTCCTTTTCCTAATCATTGTGGACAATTGTTAGACATAATTGCATCCTTACAAGAAAAAAAAGTGTAATAAAAGGTGAAGGAACTAGTGCAGCTTAGGAGTGGTGAAAGAAGGAATAGGGAAATAGGTCAAGAGTGTGTAGAGGCTAAGCATTCTTCCTAATAGGGGAATCACAAATCAAATATTCTTTTTGACAATAGAAATGCACATTTGACATGTTTAAATATACTATTTGTTGTTCCATTTCAAAATCTTGGACCTAGTAATTTAATACTCTTTGACAAAGGCTTGTTCAAATCAAATTCCACACAAACCATAGGATGAAATCATAGGCTATATTTTTAAGTTATGTTTGCACCAAGTGACTCTACCAAATTGAGCAACAATGTCTTTCAAAAAGGCACAAAATGCTAGATTTAGATATGACAATTCTACTCATATAGGTTAGTGCAAATGAGAAGGAACTCGAAGTTCCAAGCTAAAGATAACAAACTCATTTCCAATTAACCAACATGCCATGTACTGTAACATTGCCTATACATAGTCTACTAATTTAAACATGCATCAAATATAGCCTTTTCTCAAACCTCTTATATATATTTTATTTCCCATCACCTATTTTTCCAATTTATTTTGGTTCATTTATAGAAGTTTGTTTCTATAAAAACTCCCCTTAAGAAAAATAGAATACTCGTATGTGCTTGCCATATAGCTATAAAATCCATAACATCATCTAGAAATTGAAATTTCAATACTCTATCATTGTTCTTGATGCTCATCTAGACTTCTTTGATTGGGTTGTTTTCTTCACCCATTCTTTCATCCTAATCCATTGTTTTGATTATTTCATCCAGATGACTATTTTAATGTAAATGTATCTTTTATAAAAAGAATAATAAATAATTTGATATTTGATTCATTTATAAAAAGCTTGTTTCTATAAAAACACGTCTTAAAAAAAATAGAATAAATATATGTGCTTGTCGTTTAGCTATAAAATCCATAACATCATCTAGAAATTGAAATTCCAATATCTTACCATATTGTTCTTGATGCTCATCTACAACTTCTTTGTTTGGGTTAGTTTTTCCACCTACTTTTCCTAATCCCATAACATCATCTAGAAATTGAAATTCCAATATCTTACCATATTGTTCTTGATGCTCATCTACAACTTCTTTGTTTGGGTTAGTTTTTCCACCTACTTTTCCTAATCGATTGTTTTGATTATTCCATCATCCAATGTAAGCTCCCCTCCCATATTGAAAGATGACTATTTTAATGTAGATGTATCTTTCTTAAAGAGAATAATCAATAATTTGGTATGACAATGACTATTTTAGTATAAATGAGGTGTAAAATTATTATTCTTTATTGTTTGACAATTGAATAGACTGATATGTAGGTAAAATTGATGAAACCTACGCACCACATAATTCATTTTTTTTTTAAAATAGAGAAGAATTGATACTAATGGGCCCTCATCCATTAAATCCGTACAACCTACCGTCACAAGAATTGCTCTTACTCAATAATATCTGAACACAGACCTGTACATTCTCTTAGGTATTTCCAAGTGCCGTATTCTGCAATTTATTGGTATGAAGGTAGTTGAGAGTTTACTGTCAGAAATAATCAAATAAGACGTCTTTTGTTTGTTCTCCTTAATTGTAATGGGGACCGCTGGTATGTTATCAAGTCCAGTTTAGTTAATGGGGACCGCTCGAGTCAGTATAATCTCTTGTTTGATTGCCCGGTATCCATTTTATTCGGTTTGTTATTGTGGAGCAGAGATTGCCGCGTTTGCTTTGCAGAATATAAGTGATACGCTGGCGTGCAGAAAAACTATAAGTAGAGAAAGCTGGATATTATCTGTGGGTGTTTCAGAAGTTGGTAATGGCGTTTCGTACAACGATAATATTCTGTAGTCTGCTGGGCCTTATATTTGTCTCAGTCTTGCTTGACAGAGCGGTGGCGGAAGAGAAGAACTATGGTGGCAGAGGAAGTGCAGAATGGGGCAGAGGCAGAGGCAGAGGTGGTGGTGATGGACGCGGCGGTCTGGAAGATGGTGGTGGTAGGCGCGGCGGTGTGGAAGGTGGTGATGGACGCGGCGATCTGGAAGGTGGTGGTGGAGGCGGTGGTGGTGGGCGTGGTGGTGAGGGAGAAGATGGTGGGCGTGGTGGTCGTGGAGGAGGTGGTGGCGGTTGGGGAAGAGGTGGTGGTGGACGGGGTGGCTGGGGGATGGTCCTCATGGTTATGATAGGGGTAGCTGTATTGGGGTCTAGACAGTCATATAATTAGTTTATATATACTATTGAGTAGAAATTGTACTTTTTCTTTACAAATTATTAATTAAAAACCATACAACTAGGAAGAGGACTAAAACTGTTTGTCAAATAGTTTATGGATACAAGTACTTGTAGTTTTAGGATTCTAAGCACTTCATTTATGTTTTTAAGATTTAGGGAAAAAAAAATTGTTAAATTTTGGGGGTACTTTTTATCTCAATAGTGTAGCCAACCGAGGACACATTGTATAAAATGTGAAAAATGTAATATTTTTTTATAAATTAAAAGAAATCATAAAATTGTTTTTTTTGGTTATATACGTTTTTTTGACGTGTTATTATTTCTAATGTTTGTTTATTATGACATTTTATGATTAGTATTTTTAAAAGACATGAATATTATTGTATTTATTGGATGCAATTTTTTTTACTTATTTAACGAATTATCATATATAGTTAAAAAAATTGAGCAACAATTCTATAGTCTATAATTATTTTTTTTAATAATTTTGAAAATGTCATTTGTCTATTTTCCTATTGATACTTGTTGGGAATAGCAATTCATTAATGAAATTCTTATTTAATTTTTATTACATTTTCAATAAATTAAATTTTTGTGATAAAATTTCAACTAGGGGAGAGACCCTGTAGTTGAGCACCCTATCTTCACTCTTCTCAAAATCTTACGTGGAAATTTGAAATCACTCCCAATTTTTTTATAATAGCTTACTTAGCAAGTCCCATGTTTATAACTAAGGTTTAAGTGTCACATCATCAAATATGATGCCCCATCAACATACTTTTTGTTGAGGTGTCCAAAAAGACCCCTAAAAAATATGAGACCAATAAATGTGCACTAAGTCATGTTTTATTGGTGCACTCTTGCCCATCAACATGCTTTTTGTTGAGGTGTCCAAAAAGGCCCCAAAAAAAGATACCAATAATTGTGCACTAAGTCATGTTTATTGGTGCATTGATGTGACATCACATGATTTATTGCTTTTTATATTCATGTTGGGAATAGTCAATTCATTAATGAAATTCTTATTTAAATGTTACATTTTCAATGAATTAAATTCTTGTGAAAATTTCAACTATATCAATAATATAAGTCTTATCAAACCTGAATTTGAGGCTCAAATTTCAACTCAATTAATATTTTGTTGTTTCTTGAATACCATTGAACACTATTATAACAATTATAAGTGGGAGGGTAAATTAATATGAGTTGACTTTTAAATTATTATTGTCTTGGAGAAAAGACTTAGACTATATAATTGTGCACTAAACATGTACTTAATTATATGTTTGGAAAAATTAATTCACACTTATTAAATAGTGCATTATCTAATATTATTTTGTTGCTCTAGTGGAAAAATTAACTAACAATAATTTAATTCATATATGATTAATGATTCACAATTAGTAGAATAGTGCACCATTTATTCAATCTAATGGCCACTTTTGCTCCAATTATAATTTCAGCTATTAAATCACCAATATGAACCAAATATGATGTGGTCAAGAACATTGTTGATCCAAAATTATGTTTCCATGACTTTAACTTGAAGTTATTTAAGTTCACAATTGGATAAATTCTAACAACTCTATTATTCTACTCAACAAAATAGTTTACTATTTGACAATATTTATATCCACCAAATACACAAACTAATCAATGGTAGGAAGTGGACATAATTTGTCTCTTATTATATAATTGCAATGTATTGGTATAAATCAAGCATTAGAAAAATATTTTTGTCATGTTGTCTCTTATAACTTGTTACTTCAGGAGTCAAAGTTATCACAAGAGAATTTTGATTATGTCATAAAGAAATGGACAAGGTGGAAAATCTTGTTAGTTAGTAGCGCAAGGTTCTTCGAGAGGTTTGGTGGCTTTGTGGAATTCAAATTCTGTTGTAGTTGAAGCTATAACAAAAAAACAACATTGGCAGTTGCTAAAGGTAACACATTTTGATTTGAATTGAATTTTTGGCTCAACATTTATTCACCAAACTCTACAACTGGTAAAAAGCAATTGTGGGAAGAGTTAAATCAAGCTTTGTATCAAATTGGCTCAGATAAGGTGATACTAGCTGGAGATTTCAATGCAATATTATCTTTGAGTCCTCATGGTTATGATAGGGGTGGTTGTAGTGGGGTCTAGACAGTCATATAATTAAGTGATAGTAGATTTTTACAATTTATGTAGATTATTGCTAAAATTTCTGGATTAGATTGTGTGAATTTTTTGCATCAACGTTTCGAATTACACTCCTTGATTCAAGGATGAGTGAGCAAATTATTAAATAGTTTAAATATACTATTCATAGAAATTGTACTTTTTATTTACAAATTATTAATTAAAAACCAATTAGCAAGAGGACTAAAAGTGTTGTCAAATAGTTTATGGGTACAAGTATTTTTAGTTTTAAGATTCTAAGCACTTCATTTATGTTTTTAAGATTTAGGGAAAAAAAATTGTTAAATTTTTGGGTACTTTTTCTCTCAATATGTTTTTAAGATTTAGGGAAAAAAAATTGTTAAATTTTTGGGTACTTTTTCTCTCAATAGTGTAGCCATCTCAGGACACATTATATAAAATGTGAAAAATGTAATATTTTTTATAAATTTAAAAAAAAAACATGAAATTGTTTTTTGGTTATAAATATTTTTTGATGTGTTATTATTTCTAATGTTTGTTTATTATGATATTTTATCATTAGTATTTTTAGAAGATAGGAATATTATTGTATTTATTGGACGCAATTTATTTTACTTATTTAACGAATTATCATATATAATTAAAAAAATTGAGCAACAATTCTATAGTCTATAATTATTAGTTTTTTAATAATTTTGAAAATGTCATTTGTCTATTTTCCTATTGATATATGTTGGGAATAGTCAATTCTTTAATGAAATTCTTGTTTAAATTTTATTACATTTTGAATAAATTAAATTCTTGTGATAAAATTTCAACTAGGGGAGAGGATCTGTTGAGCACCCTAACTTCACACCCTAACTTCGTGCTTCTCAAAATTCTAAATGGAAATTTCAAATCACTCCCAATTTTTTATGGAAGCTTACTTGGCAAGTCCCCTGCTTATAACCAAGGTTTAAGCCACATCATCAAATATGATGCCCCATCAACATGCTTTTTGTTGAGGTGTCTAAAAAGGTCCCCAAAAAAGTGAGACCAATAATTGTGCACTAAGTCATGTTTTATTGGTGCATTGATGTGACATCACATGATTTGTTGCTTTTTATATTCATGTTGGGAATAGTCAATTCATTAATGAAATTCTTATTTAAATGTTATTACATTCTCAATGAATCAAATTCACGTGATAAAATTTTAACTATATCAATAATATAAGTCTTATCAAATCTGAATTTGAGGCTCAAATTTCAACTCAATTAATATTTTGTTGTTGCTTGAATAATATTGAACACTATTATGACCATTATAGGTGGGAGGGTAAATTAATATGAGTTGACTTTTAAATTATTATTTTCTTGGAGAAAAGACTTAGACTATATAATTATGCACTAAGCATGCACTTAATTATATGTTTGGAAAAATTAATTCACACTTATTACATAGTGCATTATTATCTAATATTTTTTTTTGTTCTAGTGTAAAAAATAACTAACAAGAATTTAATTCATATATGATTAATGATTCACAATTAGTAGAATAGTGCACTATTTATTCAATCTAATAGCCACTTTCAATCCAATTATAATTTCAGCTATTAAATCACCAATATGAACCAAATATGATGTGGTCAAGAACATTGTTGATCCAAAATTATGTTTCCATGACTTTAACTTGAAGTTATTAAAGTTCAAAATTGGATAAATTCTAACAACTCTATTATTCTACTCAACAAAAAAGTTTACTATTTGGCAATATTTATATCCACCAAATAAACAAACTAATCAATGGTAGGAAGTGGACACAATTTGTCTCTTATTATATAATTGCAATGTATTTGTTTAAAGCAAACATTAGAAAAACATTTTTGTCATGTTGTCCATAAAAAGTTGTGATTTCTTATAAGTAGTTGAAGTTAAATATTGGAATCTACAAGATTCAAATTTGGCCTTCTTTTTAAAACAAAGGCGAATATCATCACAATGTTGCACAAGAAATAATTCTACCCAAAATCAAATGTCTAATAGTTAATCATAAAGTAGGAATTTAAATATCAAACATATGATATTAATATCATAATTACTTATTCAATGGAACGAAAATGCTATAATATATAGCCTCAAGATTTTAAATCCAATGATGATTATCTAATAAAAAAATATAAATTTGAATACTCAACAAGTGAGACTATTGATATCATAATTGTTTATTCAATGGAAGGAAATAGCTACAATAAAAAGTCATAATATATTAAATCTGATGAGGATGAGGATGGGGTAGAAAATAAAGAAAAGTGAATTTATTAACTAAGTTGACAAATATGGGAGGATATAGAAAAATAATCCCATGAAAGAAGGAAATGATTTGTACTCAATTATCATATCTTACTTAAGTAATAAAATACATTACTAGGTAAACTTAATATAATAGTGTGATTAAATAATTACACCAACACCCCTCTTAAGTGCAACTTATGTGAAATATGAAATGTATCCTGGCAACTAGGCTCAATTAGGTACCCCCGTATAATGATAATGTACCTCAAAAATAAGGAGAAAAACCATAAAATACTCCCCTTAATAAAGAATGAAAAGAGAAGGTCTAAATTGCCCCTTACCCCCAAGAAAAATGAAGAGGAAATATTTTGATGTGAGAAAAAAATCCCATTCATAATAGAAATAAGAGAGATCACACATTCTCACCCCTTCAATATGTCTAGTTTCCTACACCAATGGTTGATGCCTGATATAGAATGTTGCAGATGGTCTAGCATTGTTAGACAACATTTCTCCTCTTGAGAAGAAACAAGGCCAAACAACTATGCATAATATATTTCCATTCCTTAAACAAATATGATGACAAAAAAAATAGAACATATGGTGTCTTTGGAAACTACATATGAGTCACTATGTCGGTGCTGAGAGGTACCATAATCAAATCAAGAGTTTCAAGTCTAAATGAAAAAGTGACAAATCAAAACCTTATGGAAATAGATGTAGAACAAGATCCAAACATAAAAATAAATTCTCCAAATGGTGCTCAATGATCTCCAAGCCACTACCACACCGTGTCAAATGCTGATATGATGAAGTAGGTACCATGCAAGATTTAGGTATGTAGTAAACATGGATGTATGGTGCTCTACATAAGTAAGAAAAATAGACCAATGAAAATTTGGACCTACTCTTGCAAAAGGTGTCAACACAAATAATGAATGAGTAATATTCATGAACTCGTTAATAAATAAAAAATATATCATAATAGAATCAAATGTAGGTGGAGAAATAATAAGAAGGTTTGAATGTTCCCTCATAACATCTAAAGAAGATGATGATGCCACTCAATAGGATTTGTATTCAAAGAGGATATGAATATACTCAATGGTGTTTTCCAAGTCTCCAAGATTGGACTCACAAATCAAATCTACATTGTCTATAAAGTACTTATCCTAAGCAATTGTATTTGGAAGATGATGGCTGCGATTTTATTAAAAAGATTCATTGGAAGCCATGGATGTAACAACATTGAATTATGAAGGAACAATAGATAGAGATGAGATCTCAATGCCTGGAAGATGATGGCTGCGATTTTATTAAAAAGATTCATTGGAAGCCATGGATGTAACAACATTGAATTATAAAGGAACAATAGATAGAGATGAGATCTCAATGCCTATCATCTGATTACACTACTCATTCTTGAATAGTATGTCGACACAAGATGTATAAATATGAACATCTCCTATATTTGTGATGCTAGAATAAGAGTATCTAACAAACTAATATGATTATCTTGAATTTGTTTCACTTCATCAATTTGTTTTAAAAGACCTAAATCCTCATCGTGATTTTTCTTCCCGTTATTATTGTATTTGACCTTACATGATTAAGAAGGAATATTTAGATTATTCAAATATAAAGGAGAGGAACAATTTATCAAGTTATGCTTTAAGAATCCTTGCAAAAGATCCTCTTGCCTTCTTCTACTAGGGTGGTAGATGTTAATGTGTTGATGGCTCATATTCATGCAGATTCGTCAAATATTATGTGTTATCCTCAAGAACTCTCATCCCCAGAAGTATAAAAGCAAGTGGATCCTCAAATGATTATTGTTAATATTAGTATCAATATTAGGAATTATCTCATTGACACCAATTTGGCTCTCAACATATGCAAAATTGATCTACTACCTAAGATTAAAATTGATTCTTCTTCTTAGGCTACTTCTTTGTATATTCATGGATTCGATAATGCTGGTCATCAAGCCCTAGGCATGATAATATTAACTTTGAGGTTGGGACCCGTTACCTTAACCACCTTGGTCTATGTGATGTTTGGTCCTTTACCTTACAATATTGTTTTGGGAAGACCTTGGATTCATGCTTTGGGAGTTGTAACTTCTATTTTACATCATTTTATAAAATTTGTTGCTAATAACAAAGTAATTACAATAAAGGCTAACCTTGATGCTATACACCTTTATGAGATGACAACTACAGGTTAGGCCTTGGTTGTCTCCACTCTTAAGAATTGTATTCCATCATTATATTCTGATATGCTGAATTGCTCTTTGAAAGTGCCTATTTTAAAGGCTACTTGAGAGACAAATGTCCTTGAAGAAGATTATCCAGAAGCAAAGAACCCTAAATCTACCCCTTCTTCATCTTCTTTTGAAATAAATGCATGTCTTGATGATGATTGTGGGTCCTTATAACTTTTTGAGTTCTTGGTTGGAGAATACAAAGTTGACCCTATCCACCTTAACCTTCCAACATTTTCATATACCTCTATCAAGAAAATTGGCTATCCTCTCATAGGGAAAAGTGATAAGGATCTTGTCAAGGAAAATGATTGTATCCCTACTGAGGAATATAATTAGGCTTCTATTGAGGAGGCTAAAGTTTCTAGTCCCATCAGGATGAAGCCACAATAGTGATTTACAATTCTAGCGAGGAAGGAAAACTCACAAAAAATGACCCTAAGGCAAAAAATGTGATTTTGGGGGTTTGTACGAACCTACTAGTTTGAGCGAACCCATAAGGTTCGAACGAACCCATTTTGATCTTGCTCGCCAAAAAAAAAAAAGCATTTGGAAGGGTGGTTCGCTCGAACCCCTAGGGGTTTGTATGAAACCCCCTTATCCATCGTTCTCCCCCAGAAACACAAAAACCTAAATGTTTTCACTTCGGAGCTTGGTTTGAACATGAAAATGGTGGAGACTTCACAAAACCAACTAGAATCAGGTAGTCCTCAAAACGAGCTATCCAACGAATATAACTTTAATATGTTTTGGTTTTATTATGTATTTATTTTTTTAGTTTTATTAAACATAGGTTTTTCATGAAAAATGAAGGTCTATGTTCTACAAATGTGGAAAAATAGCAGATTATCAATTTTTTTTTTTGAAAAATATGAGTGCATCATATATTGAAGTCCTTGATCCAAAAAAATAAATAAATTGAATTTTGATATATACAAAAAAAGTCACGCGTTATACGGTCGCGCTATGTCTGAATTGTAATTAGTTTGACTTCAAAACTTGATTAAAGAAAAAATATTCAATACAAAACTATCTAACCAAGTGGAAGCACTAGATATCAGAGTTACAAATATAAATTTGAAAGAATTAGAATTTTATCCTTCATGGAAAAAAAGTTATACATTATATGGTGTGCGTCACTTTTTAAAAATGCTGTTTTATGAAAAAAACCAGTTTTTGTGGGAGATGGAAAAAGAAGTGCAATCTAATTCCAAAAATTTTGAAAAAAATATTTTTAGAATCTATAGAAAAAATGTGAGGAGACTCTAGTTTACATCATCTCCAAATTCCTCACGGCTTAGCCGTGATAGGTGCCCGAATGTGAATATTTAGTTTAAAATAATAATTTTAGTGTCTAGTTTGGCCAAAAATTGTAAACCACTATTGTGGGATCACCCATCAAGAAGGATTATTGTGATCCCATAGATGAGTATGATACTCATTGGTGGAGTGATTCTCTCTATGTTGATCCACCTCCTTCTCAAGATTTGCAAGCACATTATGACCTTGGCTTTAAACGCTTTTCTAAATATGATTATGGACGTAAAGGTTTTGGGCATAATGAGTAGGAAATTCAAGTCCCTATAGAATGTATACCTCATAAGTGTAACTTGGGGCTCAACTGTTCTCTTAAGAAATATAGGCGAAAACCATGGTGGAGTGTCAACATGATTTCTGTTGAACCCCTAAGTCTAATTCATTCTGAACATATTAAGAGTGAAGTAGAATCTAATGAAGTTCCTTTAGATGTCTTGTCTTTGGAGGAATCATTGGAAGAATCCTTATGTGTCTACTCTCATGTGCCTTCACATCACCATAAACAACAATTCCCGTATCATTTACATAAACAAGCATACTTTAGAGAATCTATTTTGGGTATAGATAAGGAGGATCCCTTATCTAATATGGATGATGATGTTCCTATTCCCCATCTCAAAGATCATAGTTCTCTCCTTAAAGGGGAAACTGTACTGATATTTTCATGGATCCTAAATATTTTGAAAAGGTGATTTAGATTAGAAAGTTTCTTTTTTTTCAAAAGAATCTAAACAACACCATGATTTGTTACATTCTCATCCTGATATTTTTGCTTGGTCATACTAGGAAATAATTGGTATTGATGAGTATGTAGTGGTTTACAATATGGTTCTATGTCTCGATGCTAAGCCCGCCAAATAAAAGATTTGAAAGATGAATCCCAAGGTCACATTGTTAGTTAAGACCAAGATAGAGAAGCTATTAAAAGTAATCTTTATTCACCCTATTGACTATTCGCCTTGGATATCAAATAATTTTATTGTTAGCAAGCTTGATGGCCATATTTACATTTGTGTAATTGACTTTTATTATCTCAATAAGGCTTCTCTTATGGATGATTTTCCATTGCTTGATATTGATATGATTATAGACTCAACTGTAGGCCATGCATTGTTGTCCTTCATGGATAGCTTCTTAGACAATTACCAGATTCATATTAACCTAGAAGATTAGTATAAGACATCCTTCACTACCCCTTGGGATAATTTTTGTTATGAGGTCATGCCATTTGGGTTAGAGAATGTTGGAGAAAATTACCAACGAGCGATGATCCTTATATTTCATGACTTTATTCACAAAATTCTAGAAGATAATGTTGATGATATCTTGGCTAAGTCTATAACTCATCAAGATCATGTAGAAAATCTTCGTTTTATTTTCAAAAGGCTTTGAATCTATAAGATGGGGCTAAATCCTCTTAAGTATGTCTTCGACATTGACGTAGGAATTGTTTTTGGATTTATTGTTTCTCACTATGGAATTGAAGTTGATACAAATAATATTGAGGCAATCGTTAACATCCCTCCACCTAATAACATCTCTCAGTTACATAGTTTTTAAGGCAATATTTAGGCAATTCATAGATTTGTTTCTTAGTTGGTTGATTGTACTGTTCCCTTCTCAAATTTTTTGAAGAAAGATGTTTGCTTCTAATGGGATGATGAGTGCAAAAAATATTTTGAATCAATCAAGAGTTATTTAGCTAATCCTCCAATTCTAGTGCCCGATATGCAAGATAAACCCTTTTTTCTTTATATCTCTGCATCACCTCATGCCTTAGAAACTTTGTTAGCTCAACATGATGACGATGATAATGAAAGAGTGGTCTACTACATTAGCCATGTTATTTTTGACTATGAAAATCATTATTCCACCATGGAGAAACAATGTATTGCTCTCATCATTTCAATGTAAAAGTTACACCATTATCTTCTTCATCTTGGAACTCATGCCATTGAGAAAATTGATATTTTAAAGCATCTGTTCACTAGAACCGATCTTTTGAGAAGGTCAAAAAATGGGTAATGTTTCTCTTTGAGTTCGACATCAAGTTCATTACTCAAAAAAGTGATTAAGGGTCAATTTGTTGACGATTAAGAGTCAAGCTATTTCGGAGCAGGCACAGTTTTAATCTCACCTAAAGGAAAGCCAGTTCTTCTATCCTTTCAATTGAAATTTCATTACACTAACAACATCACTAAGTACGAAGCCCTTATAGATAGCTTGTGTACCAAAATTTTACTTAACATTAAATATCTTTGCATACATGGTGATTTTGAACTTATCATAAATCAAATTATAGGAATGTATATTCAAGCTAAGCAAAAAAATATATCTCAGTATATCAAGATTTAGCCTTATCCTTGCTTGATCATTTCTCTTCTTTTACAATAGACAGTATCCCTAGGAGAGAAAATTGGCATGTAGATGCAATGGTGAGTGCCACATCCCTTGTATCTTCGAATGAAGGAATAGAAGAATATCACTTTTTGGTCTACATTCTTCGCTCTCCTATTGTCTTAGATCAACCTGAATCTAATGCTTTAGTGAGTGCTTATATGGACTCAGAGGAATGGTATTCTCATATTTATAATTATCTGAAGACTAGAGATTTTCTTGATGATGTGATGAAGAATTATCACACATGGATATGAAATATTTCATTCTAATACATTATATTATTGTATGTTCTTTATTGGAAATCTTATAATGGTCATCTTCTTCAGTGTCTCACTAAAGCAAAAATACCTCTTGCCCTTCAAGAAGCCCATTCGAGCTCTAGGGGTGGACATTTTGGTGGTAAATCCCTAGTGTGTAGACTGATTCACATGGGATACTTTTGGAAAACAATGGAGCAAGACTCATTTTCCATTTCCAAGAAGTGTCTGTAGTTTCAACATCATAGTAACCTTATTCATGCTCCTACTCAAGAGCTTCAAAATTAGACCTCTCATTAGCCATTCACAAAATGGGGGTTGGATATTATCAATAAAATATCACCTCTTTCTTCTAAAGGACATATCTTCATAATTACTTCTATAGACTACTTTATGAAATGGGTTGAAGTTGTTCCACTTTGATCCATAAACATTGAAGCAATCTGTAGCTTTCTCTTAAAAAATTTCATAGCTCATTTCAAATTTCCTTCTATCCTTGTTTCTGACAATGGTACTTCATTTAATGAAAAAGAGGTGAAGTTATTTCTGGAAAAGTTCCACATTCAACATCATTTTTCTATACTATATTATCCTCAATCTAATGGCCAAGCTGAAGCATCTAATAAAACTCTTGAGTTGATTATTTGAAAAATAGTACAAATAAACATGGTAAATATTGGCATACTTAATTAACATACACCTTGTGGGCCTTGTTGGAATCATGGAGCACTAAGAGGGGGGGTGAATCAATGTTATGCAAATATTAACTTTATTAATTTGATATTTTAAACCATTTCAACATTAAAGAAAAGGAAAGATGAAAACACACAAATTAATCATCCACAACACCATAACACAAGGATTTTTACATGGAAACCCTGTTAGGGGAAAAACCATGGTGGAGGTCAATCCACAATTTGAGTACTCAAATATAAGTCTTACAAAATGGGAATGCACTTGCATTCAGGCTCACTGCCTTACAAAATATTTAGATTAAGACCATCTGAAGGATTGAATTGAAGTAATATCATCTACTCATTCCTGGTTACAGTTCCGATTAAGCTCAAAGATAAGATTTTGGACCTTCTGTCCGATTTTGCACTTCGCTCTGGTCTACTCTACAATTCACATCAAAAATTCATACATAAGTGAATTCAAATTACTATCCTTCTGAATTTCGCACCACACACTAACATACTTCACATCTCATACACTTTGATACCAAAATGATACAACCGATCTCTTATATATCCGCAACCAAATATTTAATCATCCATATGTCGGATTTTAATAAAACATAAAATACTTTCCAACCATCGGCTAAATCCATAAGTAATTTTCAATGTGCACCATCCAAATTCGGCCATAGAATATTGAGGACCTAAATGAACATGTTGGAACACAAAAAAAATTGAGCAATTACTCCTTAAACATCTGCAATGACTATACCCACCAAGTCGGGCTTCTAGCATTGATAAACAAAAAATCAATATCAGATCTCCTAATTCGTACATTAGTGAATACGCACCCAAATGCTTCTTGGGTAAGATACTAATAACATAAAAATACTGTTCTCTGAGATCCACAACTTAAAATGATAAGTTGATAATGCAAATGGATTCATCTTTAGTTGGATACCCTGTTCTTCACTCTGTTAGCTGGTATGGATAAATATTGAAGTGTGGATTGGATCAAAGACTTAGGTTGCCATCAATGAAAACACTAGAAGCCATATGCAAACATTCCTATCACACAAGTGTTTGTATGATGACAAGCACAACACCGTGTAACCTTGTGTATGGTGCCAAGGCTATCATGCCTTTAGAGTTTGAAATTCCATCTTTATGAGTTTCCCTATGTAGTATCAAAAATATCATCGTTTACATTTTCACACTTAATTTGGGAATGATTAACATTGATATGGACCTAATGTCACCTTGATCTAGTGTATTTTACACATTCACATTGGATTTAAGGCCCTTTTAAGCTAAATTGACCTAATTTTGCCTTAATTTAATGTTGTAAAGTGTATTTATTTGCACCTTCACATTAAGTTTTGGGCCCTTGTAAACTAAATTGACTTAATTATGCCTTATTTAGGGTGTTTTAAAGTGCGTCCTAACACTTTCACACTAATCTAGGATTTTATTAATTAATTGAGCTTATCTATGCCTTAATTGGCGCTATTTTGCATCCACAAGCCTTATTAAATGCATTCTTCTGGAGATAATCCCGACATATCACAAATGACAAACCATAATCATGCATTTCTATTAATGAGTTCTAGATTTAGTGATTTGGGACTCATACACCACCTTGGGTGTATGAGTCCCACCTAGGGTTTGGGACCTAATTTTAGATTTCACATCAAACACGACACTTCTTGGAGTTTGTGTCCTATGTTTTGGCCAAGTTGGGACTCATACGCCACAACTGGTGTATGAGTCCCGCTTCATGATTTTTTTTTTAATTCAAATTCTTGGAAAATTTTTATCATCCTAGATTTGATGTTGGTTTGTAGTGAATTACAATTTTGGGAAATTTGGCATAAACAAGTATAAATAATAGGTTATTTCACTTAGTTTCACCTAGAAGATTTCAAGCAAGCTAAGAAACCATATGTGAGAATCCTAATACTTCACAATAGCATTCTAGAGTCTTCAAGAGCATTTGTAAGGCATTCAAGGGCATATTTCTTTATCATTTGTTGTAGAAATTCAAGATCCATCATTATATGAAAGAAATGGTGCATCAAGTATGTTGTTGAGCTAGTGTTATGATGTAGCATCCAAGATCCAAGTCAAGCATTATTTCATATCCAATTCAAGATCAAGATCTACACTCTACATGGACACATCATGTTAGATTGCTGTATTACATCTCAAGACATCATTCAAGGTATCATCATTGCATATTTCTAAATTTCATGCTTCTATTTCATTATTTCATCGTTTGGTTTAATTACCTTTAAAAGGGGTTTGACCAAGGCAAACCCCCATTTCCTAAAAATCAACAAGTTTTCCTCTCTTTAATGTGTAATTGTAGGTTTATAGATTGAAGAAAAGTGGATTTGAAGCCTTCAAAAGTATCAAAATGACAAAGTTTCAAATGTTGTCATGAAAAGTTGTCAATACTCATGGAAACTTAGATCTAGGGAAAAATATCCATCTAATTTGCATGAAATCAGTAGGAAAGTTCTTATTTGATCCATCTTCAAAGGCTTGCAAAGTTTTAGTTCAATATTATGTTCTTGGGAAACTTTGTGACAAAACGGGACACTTCACAATAGTCTGGGCATATGAGTCCTAGTTAGGGTTTCAAGTATCAGTTTCTAGGTTTTGTTCCTCTTAGTCTGTAACTCCAGATTCCAAATTGTTTACTCTTCAGGACCCACCTAGGACCCATATGCCACAATTGGCGTATGAGTCCCACTGAGCATTGAGAATCATGATTTCAAGGTTTTGGAGCTTGTTTTGATCACATCTTTCCTCTAGGTGCACCTCTGTTCATTCTTAGTTTGTCATTTTGTATTTTAGTCTTATTCTCTAGGTCATCTAGTTAGGTTTTTCATGTTATTTGCATATCTTGTCTTTCCAAGCCCTAGCTTGGTGTTAAACCCCTCTTTAGTCTCTAATCATACCCTAGGACACCCTATTACAAGATCTATTTTCTCTACTTCATCCTTGGATTGAGATCTCTAGGGTTTCCTTGAATGAGAAGTGTAGAAGCTTGTTGTTATATGTCCTAAACCATAAGAAATGATAATTTTCTACTTTTTATTTTGGTGAACCTGTATTTAGAATACCATATATCTGATTTGGAGTTCATCATAATCCTAGATTTATCTTTCATTAACTTTGCATTAGTTAATTGGCATCTAGGGTTTCTAAATCTTACATTAGTGAAAGTGTATATAGGTTGAATTTTTGCATCTTGCATCATTGAATTTCATATGAAAGTTGTATTTTCACTTAGTCTAGACATCAACCAAACCAAAAAGAATAATGGTGCAAAAACCCTAATCTGGGACTCATACGCCCCTTTGGACGATTTAGTCCCAGTATAGGTTGTTTTGCCTAATTTCTGGGATTTATGTGTTATGCATTTTTCAACATTTGAACCCCTGAAATACCTCTACTGGAACTCATACACCCCTCTAGGTGAATTAGTCCTAGACCAACCTTGAAACTGCCTTTTACAGTATTGAAAACTTTGCTTCTACACTTCTGTTTATTGTCATTAGTTATCTATTTCAGTTGGATGAGTTTTTGTTACATGCATTTCATTAGATCTAGCTTAATTTGGTTCTAGAATGGTATTTCTTAATTTAAAATTTACATTTACAACCTTTCATTTTTCAGATTTTTTCATAGTGTCATAAATAAATTACCTTGTTTTGATTCTGAAAATTGCATTTACACATTTTACTTTAGGTCATTGCATTGCACTTTACTTGAAGCATTGCATACTTTAGATAGTTTTTTTTATGATAACATGTTTCCTTTTAAGAGATGTGGTTTTGATATGGTTAAAAATGGATTGCATAAGTATAACATCCCCTCTTATGAGTTCAATTTAGAGTACAACAATGAGGTCATTAAGAAACATGTTAGTCATCCTTCTACTATCTTTCATAGTTATGAGAACATCTTAGAGAATGAGAATCAAGCCATTGACATAATACTTAATATCAAATTTCCTATATCAAACCTTACTATCTCTCCCATTTGTAAGGATGATATGATACAAGAAGATACAAGTATAGACAATCATAAAAACCATAATTGTTCTTCTCCTGATACCTCTCCTACTAGTGACGAAGGTATCTTGGTGAAATAAGACACAATCAGTGTGAATCATGAAAGTATTGATTTTCTCTCTCCTCCTCCCTCTTGGAAATATATTATTACATAAGAAGATGAGATCATAGACACATTTCTAAACACCGCCTTACCTAGTCTCCATGCATCCCTTGATTGTGAGAAATTTTTAGTGAAAGAGGATGAAATCATAGATAACCATGACAATCAAATTTATCCTTCTCCTAATATCCCTCCTTGATGCGAAGAAGATAGTTTAGTGTTAAAAGATGCACTTATTGAGAGTCATGAGAATCTTGTTCCTCCCTTCCCTAATGCTCCTACCTTTTGGAAAGATCTATTTGGTAAGCTTGAAAATCCAAACTGTCCTTCTCTTGATGCTTCCCCTACTTGTGATGAATCTACTTAAAAAAATCTAACCATGGAATGCAATGAACATCTTACAAGCTCTCCTACTAGTGTAGATAGTATGGCACAAGAGAATGAGACCTTAGAGAAAAAGGGTAAAGTAATGAACAATCATAACAATAAAATAGAGCCTTCTCCTAATATTCCCATTATTGATAATCAAGACAATGTAATCATTGATTGATTATTCCCCTACTTTCGATGAAGTTATTTTAGAAGAACCAACCTTTGAATGTCATAAACATCTAGTTTGTCGTTCTCCTAAAAACTCTCCTCCTAGGGAGGATATCATAGTGTAAGAAAATTACAACATTGAAAAAAGTGACATAGTTTCCATAGATGATGATGATGAAGTAAAATTAGACTCTCCTTCACTAAGGGACATTCATATTATTCAACCTCAACTTATCCTTTACCCACCTTGACACAAACCTCCAACTCAAAACAAACCCGAGATTATCTTTTACCCACCTAAGAATAATGTTTTGCAGCAACCGAGTTATAATACCATTTCTCATACATATAACACTAGAAACAATCTACAACCAAGACAAACACCTTAAAAATCCCTCCCATTACCTAACCCTATCTTACTAGGTATTCCTTGTTTTCCTTCACAAAGTGGAAAGGAGTATGATCTTGTTGAACAACTTAAGAACACTCTTGCTAAGCTATCCAAGTTATGGGAACTTATTCAAGCCTCCCCTCATTATCACAACATGATTCAAAGTGATTTACAAAAAAATTTCTATCCCCTCTAATGCACAACCGAATGACATATTAGCCACGATTCAAGAAATGAATGCTGACATTGTTTTCCACCAAAGCAATCTCCCTCCTTTGGAAGTGCAAAAACTAAATGATGCTTTCATGATAATAGCTAGATACAATAGAATAGTCATAAAATGAACCCTTGTCGACAATAGTTCCGCTCTTAATGTGTGTAGCATAAACCTTTTAGATAGACTTGGCATGGATAAATAAAAAATTCAAGCCGATTCTTTATCTATTTGCAGATTCGACAATGTAGGAATTTAACAACCACTTGGCATGATCACTTAGCATATCACAACTAGAAAGGCCACATTAGAAACACCAATCCATATTATGCCTCATGATATTTCATGTAACCTCCGTTTAGGAAAACCGTGGATTCATGAAATGAATGGGGTGCCTTCTACTCTTCATTGTAAAATGAAGTATGTCTACAACAAAAAAGTATACACACTCGAAGCTAACCCTAACCCAAACAATTGTTTAAATGTATTAAGAAAAATAAGGAAAATCCTTTGCAAACATTGAAACCAACTACACAAATAAAACCTATACAACAAAAAGACAAAGAAAAATAAATTGAAGAAGTCACAAAGCTATTAGAAGATGATTGGGGTTCCTTAGATTTCAGATCAACATTCATGGGCGAATACAAGATCACAAACGAAGACTCTTAAAAGAGAAAATAAAAAATGGCAATGTCAACACAAAATTCAGAATACCCTTCAAAAGCATCCACCTCAACCACTTTAGAAGAAAAGACAACAAACACGATAAAATTTGATGAAGTTGATTATCAATGACCACCGAATCCAAAAGAAATGAATTTTTTTTATGGAAAAGGTTATGAACTTATGAAACAACTTGGGTATAGTGAAAAAGGATGTGGTGCTAAAGAACAAGGTATCCATGTCCCTATAGAGCCTAACACACAAGAAAATACTAGTTGTCTTGGTTATTGTCCCTCGAAAGAAAGAAACAAGCCTTCACTTAATATCAAAACTCTCACAAAAGATTCTTCTAAGCCAAATTTAACATTAGTGCATCCTAAACTGATAAACACTAGTGGTCTTGATTGTTATCCTTTGAAAGAAATGAAACAAACAAATAAATCTTCACTTAATGTCAATGTCATCACACAAAACACTAATGATTCAAATTTGTTAGATTTTACACCTTCCTTTAAAGGAGAGTACAAAATATCGCAATCTAAAGTGTCTTGTGTAAGTATGACACCTAATACTAAGCAAGAGATATCTTTGTCACAAAATAAAAGAATATATTCTATTGATCAAGAGTGTATCTTGTCAAGACTCCTCCAAGATCGATCGATATCCCTTCCTCCAAGAACACGAAAGAAATTTTACTACAATAATTCAATTTGTGCATACCATAGAGTTCATGGTCATTCTACTAATGAATGTAAGGATTGAAGTGATAGAATTCAACATCATAAGGAGTGTGGTGCTCTTACTTATGTTAGGGAACCTAGTTCCTCTAATTGATACTGATTTTCACTCTAGCATGTTTCTCATCAATCATCTCGGCTCATCCTTATTCTACACTAAGTGGGGGCAAGGGGCTAAGTAGCCTTGTCCTCGTATGCCACTTGTTGTTGTCTCTTTTGGCTAGTTGACCACCTTCATGTACATATAAGATAAATCTTGGGATGTGGATGACATTCCTTAAGTTGGCTCACATGTGACATACTTATTCATGAAGTAGCTTCATTCAAAAACATATTACTTGGCATAGGGCTTTACAAGTTAGCTCTCATGTATTATTTATTATTTGCTACTTTAAAGTAATTTCTCACAACATGGTATTTAGCAATTTCTTTAAAGTGGGGGCATACATTGGCATTATTCTCTTTTGCATTTCATGTTTCATTGTGTAGTATTCTTACTTCATGTGATGTGTCTTTCACTTTATGTTGATATTGGGTGTGATTTCCCTAAAGAGCATGATCTCTCTTAGCATATTATATTCCTCTTAGTGGCTTGATGCGATACACTGCATCCCCTAAGTTTTGAATCTTCTATTCTTCAATTGGTCCTCTCTTGGAGACATTAGGCACAATGTTCCCTAAGTGAAAGACCTTACACAGATTAAGCAAGACTCCTTTGAACATTCCCTATGTTGCATTTACATTTTCTGTTATATGGCCACCTTGCATAACACACTTTGCATGCCTACAATGCCATCTTGTTTGTTCATGAGTATCAAGAATACGAAGCTTTTCTTGCCTCATGAATCTCGAAGTTCACTATTGTGTGGAACCTTATCAAAGTAATAAGGAGGCATAGTTTTGGTTTGGTTGGACAAGAATCCTAACTTAGGCATGACTTTTCCATAGCCACTTGCTTGTGTGTGAGAGCGTATATCGACTATGTGTGTATGTGTCTCATCTCTTTGGATACTCACCCACTGGATAGTCTAAAGTTACGTTGCCTCAGAGTGAGCGAACATTTTTGGGAAAACAAACTAGATCTAATCCACATTGTATTGGACAAATGGTCGACGCTTGATCCACCTCTTTTTATTTTCTTGTTTTTCTTTCTTTTAGTTATTTACATTGCATGTTTGTGTATCTTGTTTTTTTGTATATCATACACCTTGTGCGTGTCATTTTGTGCTTATGTCATTTTGAGGTAGGATCTTTGATCCTAGGGGCTTAAACACTCCCTTGATATTTTTTATCCTAGACCATCCACATTGGTACACTTGGACCCCCCTTGAATGTCTACTTTAGTGTGAGTTTGAAGCAAGTTCATCCTCTCACTAAAGTGGGGGCTAAATGTAGTGTCAAAAAATATCATCGTTTATATTTTCAAACTTAATTTGGGAATGATTAACATTGATATGGACCTAATTTCGCCTCGATCTAGTGTTTTTAACATATTCAAATTGGATTTAGGGCCCTTTAAGCTAAATTGACCTAATTTTGCCTTAATTTAATGTTGTAAAGTGTTTATTTACACTTTCACATTAATTTTTGGGCCCTTATAAACTAAATGGAATTAACTATTCCTTATTTAGAGTGTTGTAAAATGTATCCTAACACTTTCACCCTAATCTAGGGTTTTATTAATTAATTGAGCCTATCTATGCCTTAATTGGCCCTATTTTGCATCACAAGCCTTATTAAATGCATTCTTCTGGAGATAATCTTGACATATCATAAATGTGAAATCATAATCATGCATTTCTGGTCATGAGTTCCATATTTAGTGATTTGGGACTCATACGCCACCTTGGGCGTATGAGTCCCCCTAGGGTTTGGGACCTAATTTTAGATTTCACATCAAACAAGACACTTCTTGGAGTTTATGTCCCGTGTTTTGGCCACTGGGACTCATACGCTACAACTGGCATATGAGTACCACTTCACAAAAACTTAATTTTTATTCAAATTCTTGGCAGTATTTTATTCTCCTAGATATGATGTCGGCTTGTAGTGTTGCAATTTTGGGAAATTTGGCATAAACAAGTATAAATAAGAGGTTATTTCACTTAGTTTCACCTAGAAAATTTCAAGCAAGCTAAGAAACCATATGCAAGAATTCTAAGACTTCACAAGAGAATTCTAGAGTCTTCAAGAGAATTTCTAAGGCATTCAAGGGCATATTTCTTCATCATTTATTGTAGCAATTCAAGATCCATCATAATGTCAAAGAAATGGTGCATCAAGTATGTTATTGAGCTAGTGTTATGATGCAACATCCAAGATCCAAATCAAGCACTATTTCATATCCAATTCAAGATCAATTTCTACACTTTACATGGCCACTTCATGTTAGATTGCTAAATTACATCTCAAGACATCATTCAAGGTATCTGTTAGCAATAATATTTGCACCCTATTGAACATGAAGGTTCAACAATCTATTGAAACATGGAAACATTCTCAAGTTGTGGGTAACTCATTGTGAGAATGAATCTTCGAAGAAGGCCGACTTCCTTGTTGATGATCACCTACTCTACTGACTTGCAGAGAAAAGAGTTAGAAGTAAAACTTGTGATTGAAATTCTAAAACCTAAAGTGATTGACCAACATTAAGAATATTTTAACAATAACTCACTCTCAACACCTCTTTAAAACTTGATTCTCACAATCTCACAACACATATGACTCAAAAGTAATTCGTGCAAAGGTCTGAAATGAACACAAGACACAACCTGAATCTGAACGCAACTCTTGCAAACCACTCTACAACAATAAAATACAAGGATTCAATAGACTGAACCAAAAAACACATCAAATTACTATTTCAAAGCATAAACAAAAAGTGAGGAAGGAAACTCTACTATTTTATTGAATGAAGGAGTGAAAATTCTCAAAAATATGAGTACAAAGAAGTTTACAAGCTCTCAAAATGTGTGTAAGATCAAGAAACCGATATCTGAACCCCTGAGAAATTAAAATTTCTCAAACTTATAGGCATTAAGTGACCCCAATAGTGCAAAAATAGAAAAATCAGGCCCACTACTTCTCCAAAAAGCAACCCATTCTGCATTATCGAGCTCAGGAAAAAGGCTTGAAAAGATGACTTCAAACAACTCCAAAAATCACCAAAAGGATAGAAATTTCCCATCTCCAAAGGGTCCATCCAGAAAAACCTCCAAATCAGGAGCAACTGGTTGGAAACTGAAAATAGAAACTTCAGTTTGGTTTCTTTTCTCCAAATTAGTCCGAAAGAAAATGAAGTCCAAAAGATCTTGGCCACCTTTTCTCTGCTTTTATTAAAACTACTTTAAATTACCAAGAAAACAAAGCAATTTATAAAAACACTGCTTTATTTTTGCTTTACAAAACTTGCAATTTTAAATAAAAAATAAGGCTTAAATTCTTTAACTTTCTCAATTCGCCTAATCTCCTGATTTTTTGCAACTCAAGATTTTGGGAAAATCTTTGCAAAAAATAACAATCTTTAATGCTCCTATTATATTTTTTTTTTTCTCCAAAAAAATCATAAAAAAAAACATTAAGGACACTCATTATTTGAGTATATGAACTAGATTTCTATAAAATCAATAAAAAGACTAAGGCATCCAAGATATTTGACTATTCAAATACCTAAGGCATTGAGAATTTTATTTGATTTTCTTTAAAAATCATTAAAAATGCCTAAGGCATTGGTCGACCTAGGCATATATGATAAAGTCATAATAATTTCCTAAGGAAAATACAATACCTTGTAGGTATTAGCGAAGGCATGAATAATTTAAAGAATGTGGTGAAATTGCCAAAGGCGACTTAGGGTTAATGGAGGAAACCCTAACAACAAAACATCGAATCCCTAAGAATTCGACCTCATTTCTCTTGGTTGACTTGGAGAAGAAACCTCTACCATCCATCACGATAGGAGTTAGGGTTTGGAGCCTTGGAGCTCGATTCTTCACCATCCTTTGATGCCATTCTCATCGATTCTCCTCTGTAATTGCTGGTAAATTGTTTTATCTACATTTTGATGCTTCTTTGACTTCATTTGAAAAGAAATTTGGCCCATAGGTCGCAACCATAAATGTGTTTTGATGGCTTCTATGTGTTTTATTATGTCGATACTCTTTGTCATTCGTTGTGGTTGCTATTGGAGAGCTTGTTCGAGCTTCTAGAAGTGATTTGGCTACGAGCTTTGATGAGCTTCTTCATAGAGACATTCATGGTGAGTGTGATTCTTTGTTTTTAAAGGCACTTCCCTCTTATATAAAAGATTATTCAATCTTTTCTAACAAAAAATAATGGAGATTTTGTGGATTTTTGAGTTCGGCCATGACATAGGCATCAACTATGCTATATGTGTTTCCTCTTTTCTGTAAAAAATGGCTTTTCTTGGCCTCAACCCATGATGTAGAAATGAATGGTATTAGAAAAGAAGATAAAACCAAGAGAAAAATATGTATTTTGTCTTTGCTTTCAAGGGTTTGCAAACCCTTTATGACCATGGCCATGAGCTTTAAAATCTTCATTTTATGAAATGATCCATTGTTGAAAACACTCAAACCCTTATTACATTGCATTTCAAACTTCAAAGATGAAAAACTAGAGTGGGTTTCAGTTTTTTGTGAAGAGGAACGTCCTCTTAGGCCGTGACCATGAGAGCACTAGCTAGTGTTTCTATGCGCTTCCATTTCTCATACTTTTCTGAATATGCACAAGCAACATGTTAGTTTCACTATCTAGGTTTGTGAGCCTATCATGGCCGTGACCATTAGTTCCATCTATAGGGCTCCAATGCTAGCATGAGCTCGAGCCATGGTTATTTTCTTTCTGTATTTTGTATTTAGAGTTCAATACCCTAAATTGGTATTATCATTGGTGAGAGCTATTTGCTCTCAGACCGTAGCCATGAGAGTTCAATTAAGCTCACTTTCCACCTATGTCTGAGCTTGAAATACCTCCATTTCTATGCATTGTACCTAGATTCAACTATGCCTCTTTTCCATTCGTCCTCTGCTTTCAAAATTTCACTTGCAGCCACTTGAAAACCTTCTCCTTGATGGAACCTGTAGACACCTAAATTTGGACACTTAGATTCGTCAAAATTTATCCCTTTTCATCTAAACATCCTCTTGATTGCGTTAATTAGGTAATAACACTATTATCTAATTAATACCTCTAAAGTTCTTCTAATCCCTAAGGTATCTAGTTAAATAATTAAATACCTTACCCCTTTATTCTCCTTTTTACCAAATGAATTAAATAAATATGAAATTTATTTAATTCCTCACATGTCACATGTCAAATCTTTTTGCTTAATCTTAATCCATCTTCTAATCTCATCATTAGAGATGTGCACATGCCTAATCCTTGATTAGGATGTGTCACATCCTCCAAATTTTGCAAGTTGGTCTCTAATCTTCCTTAACCACTAATCATCTTCTAATCACTGATCAATTAAGCCTAATCAGTACCTTGGTCAACTCTCCTCATCCCCCAAGGAATTTTTAATTCCTTTTTATTCATCCAAGGCTCCTCTCTTCTCCATGTGAATTTTTAATTCACTTTTATTCCTCCAATGAATCTTCTCTTCCCTATGCAAAATTCTAGAACCTTTGACTTGTCAGATCACATGTGCCAAAGTCTTCTAGAATATTTAACTTGTCACATCACTCACATGTGGCAAGTTCCCACCTTTTTGGGAACCTTGTCTTATCCACTAGATTCTTCCAATCATGTGAATTTTTAATTCACTTTTATTCACCCAAGATTTTCCTCTTCCATATGTGATCATTGAGAGGTCACATCATCCCTTTTCCAAGGTACTTGTCCTTCCTCCAAATCATGTACCTTCCTTCCACCTCACTTCCACATCATCTCATCCTAATCCATCTCACATTCCACATGTCAAGATGTGAGGTCTTGTGAGTCCTCAACTCACCATAGCCCTTCATCTTGGCCTTGTTGGTTTAATCTCAACCATTGAATTCTCTAGAAAATTCAGATCCCTTTATAAATACCCCTTCTTTTCTCTCATTTAGGGACATTATGCATTTGATACCAAACTCTTTCCATTTTTTCATTTAGAACACTTAGCCATTTGCACCCTTATATTACCAAATTGCTCACTCAATTTGCAAAACATCATATTGGCCATTTAACCAAGTCATTTATCCATTAGCACTTGCATTTATCACATTGCTCATCTTGCATACATAATTTCCATATCCGTCCAAGGAGCACACAAACTTTCAAACATCAAGGGCTAACCAAGGGATTCAACAACAAAGAAGGTATAATCGTTTATTATGTTCATTTCATCTTCTTTCTTTGTGTTATCATTCCTTAGGCTAATCTTGAGGTGTATCTTTTGTGTTTTTCCATTAGTGTATAATAGTTGTTTTTCATTTTAGAATAGGATAAACATTTAAGGGATCACATTTTTCGCCTGCCCAATGGGACCCACAAACGGGTCCCTTTATTTCACATTTTTTGTTGTTGAGTTGTTTGCAGGTCCATGTCATAGAGGGGCCAATTTGCCCCGTAGTGGGGCAGACTTGCCCTCCAGTGTGCTTCAAAGGGGCAGATTTTCCCTCTTGTATCCACTATTTTCTAACATTATCATTGCAAAGGGGTAGATTTTCCCTCCTGGTTCACTGTTTTCTGATATTTTCACTGCAGAGGGGCAGATTTGCTCTCCTAGTTCATTATTTTCTAACATTTTCACTGTAGAGGGGCAGATTTGCCCTCCTGGTTCACTATTTTCTGACATTTTGCTGTAGAGGGGCGGATATGCCCTCCTGGTTCACTATTTTCTAATATTTCACTTTAGAGGGGTGGATTTTCCCTCTCAGTTCTTTGTTTTTAGACATTTTTTCTATAGAGGGGCGGATTTGCCCTCTTGGTTCACTATTTTTAGACATTTTTGCTGTAGAGGGGCAGATTTTCCCTCTTGGTTCACCATTTTCTGACATTTTGTTGCAGAGGGGCGGATTTTCCTTCTCGGTTCACTGTTTTCTAACATTTTCACTGGAGATTGGCAGATTTTCCCTCTTGGTTCACTATTTTCAGACATTTTTGCTGCAGAGGGGTGGATTTTTCCTCCTGGTTCACTATTTTTTGACATTTTGCTGTAGAGGGGCAGATTTGCCCTCCTGATTCACTATTTTCTAACATTTTCATTGCAAAGGGGTGGATTTTCCCTCCTGGTTCATTGTTTTCTGACATTTTACTGCAGAGGGGCGGATATGCCCCCCTGGATAGTCAATTTCACTCCGTTTGACCATTTTAAGCCTCTGTTCAATCGTTTAATTGCTCCAAGCATCCGTTTAACCATTCCAAGCATCCGTTTGCTTATTTTCACATTCCAAGCAATCGTCCCCCTATTTCAAATGTCTTGTCATCATATTGAGTGATCATCCCCTCAGTCAAGGCAATCATCCCCTCATTTCAAGCACCTATTTACTTATTCCAAACATATGTTTCTCCCTATTTTTCACCAAAAGGAAAACTTGCATACATTCTATTTCAAGCCATCATTTCCCCATTGTGAGTAAACTATCATACATTTTGAATAGTCTTTCATCCCCCTTGATTCTTCATTTACTTGTTTCTAGTAATCTTTTATCCATTCCAAGCATTCATCTCCTCATTTGGAGAGTTGTTCATCCATTTCGATCAATCATTTAATCATTTTGAGCTTTCATCTCCGCAACCTAAGAGTCGTTTATCCATTTTGATGAATCATTTACTAGTTCTGAGTGTTTGTTCATCCACTGTAGTCATCTATTTCCCTAATCCGATTATCTAACACCCCATTCCAATCACTCGTCTCTTCGTCCTAAAAACCCATTTACCCACTCAGAGAGTCCAAAAGTAGTGGGGAAAACCTGCCCTATAGTGAGGCGGACTTGCCTTGCAAAAGGGAAAATCCACCACTATGTGAGGGGCAAATCTACCTCGGAAGGGCAAGTTTTTCTCTCTATAGTAAAAATTTGGTAACACAAGCAATAAGAAGATCTAGCTTATTGTTTTCCCATTCAGAGTGCTATTCCCTTATCTGGAGTAACTATTTACTCATCCCAACCACCCATCCATCCATTCCAAGTATCCATTTGCTCATTCTGAGCAATCGTTCCCTCTCTCCGACCAATTGATCACCCGTTCTGAGAAGCCGTTCACCCATTTTGGTAGCCTATTTTCCCATTCTAAGTGCTGTTCCCTTGTTCAGAGGGACCCATTTACTCATTCCAACCATCCATCCATCCATTCTAAGTATCCATTTTCTCATTCTGAGGAATCGTTCCCTCTTTTCGACCAGCTGTTCACCCATTTCGACAACCTATTTTCTCGTTCTAAGTGTTGTTCCCTTGTTCAAGGGACCCGTTTACCCATCTTGACCATCTATCCATCCATTTTCTCATTCCAAGCAATCATTCCCTCTTTCTGTCTAGTTGTTCATTCGTTCTGGGAAATTGTTCACCCATTCCGACAACCTGTTTTCCTGTTTCGAGTGTCGTTCTCCTGCTTCAAGTATATGTTCACCCATTTTGAGTATCTATCTACCTGTTTCAAGTGTCATTCCCTCATTTCAGCTATCCATTCATCTGTTCTAGGTATCCCATTCTGGGTATCCATTTCATCCTCTTATTTGATCAATCATCTGATCTTGTCTTAACCCATCATCTAAATCTGAGCTTTAATCCAATATCCCAACTGGAGCTTTAGTCCACCTACATCTTCTTCCAATCCATCCTATTTATCATTCCATCCTCTAGTCCCCTCCATCTTCTCAATCCGTATCCATTTTGCAGCCATCATGAGTCCTTATCCCCCTATCACACGACCAATAATAGTAGTCAAGGGGAATCCTAACGATGTTGATGATGATAATGAAAGTCTTGTTGATCATGAAGATTGTTATATAGATCCCCTTGATGCTATCATTGATAGAAATCTCTCTCCAACCGCCTCCCAAAATTTAACTACTCCTCCGAACTATCCTACCATGCCTTCATTCACATCTACTAACAGTTCTTATGCTACCCTTAACAAGGGATATCCAACATCCTCACCATCGACATATTCATCATGTCCTCCCTCTCAACCTCTATCCTACCCAACATCCATATCCTCCTATCCTTATCATCAAGAACAATCCCAATACCTCTACCTTAATCCCACATCCACATTTTCCCATCCTAATCCAACATCCACACCTTCCTATCACAATCCACCATCCCAATATCCCTATCTGAAAAGTCCAACATCCACATATTTCTATCCTAACCCTCCATCTATGTCCTCCTACGTAAATCCACCCACATCCTTTTATGCTAGTCCACCATCCCAATATTCCCATCCTAATCCAACCTTCACATCCCCCTATCCTAATCCCACATCCACATCTTCCCAGCCTAATCCAACATCTGCATCTCCCCATCCTAATCCATCATCCACATCTTCCCACTATTATCCATCATCCGAATCTTCTCATCCTAATCTATCATCCACATTTTCCTATGTTCCTCCATCATCCCAATCTTCCAATCCTAATCCCTCATCCACATCTTCCTACTATTACCCACCATCCCAACCTAGTCCAACATCCGCATCCTCCTATCTTAAATCAATCATCCGTATCCTCCTACGTCTCTTCCCCCCTTCACTGTATTATATCTTAATCCTCCCTCTAAACATAACCCACCTAGTCCAACCACTCCTAGTCCTCCATTTAGTTCCATCCACTCATCTAATCATAATCCTCCTCATACTACACATAATCCTAATTCACCATGCATTCCCATCTCCTCACCTATCCCTAATCCTACATCTCCTCCTAGTTCTACATCTAATCCTAATCCACCGATCCCTAATCCTCCATTCATTCCCATCCCCACATCTAATCCTAATCCACCAATCCCTAATCCTAGCCCTCCATCCATTCCCACCATCCCACCTAATCCTACATCCCTTTCACATGTCATCCAAGGACTCATGACAAAAGATACACCATACCCTCCCACTCTATCATGTACAATCACTAGTGATGAGGCCCTCCTCCATCCTACACCTATTACTCCCATTTCCATTCTTGACATTGTCCAAATGGTTAAGCCCATCAAAACCGTCGAATCCATTAAATCCCCATCCACCCAATCTATTGGAGACATCCAATCCACTCCTCCTAGTCCTACTATTACCAAATTTCAATCCCATGACCTTTGTGAATCCTCCATCCTCCCATCTCCCCCACCTAAGGAGTCCCTCGAACAATCCTCCATCATCATGCCTCCCACACATGCTGAGGCATGCCAAGGGATTGATCCAAAGCATCCAAGCATATCGCCTCAAGATCCCGATCTCCTATCTACACCACCTCAAGAACATAGTCTTCCATCCATTCCATCTCATGATTCCTTTCCTCACCTGAATCCTAATCTCATCATCCTATCTACCCCGTCTCAAGATCACACTAGCTCACCCACTCCATCCCATGATCCCCTTCACACTCAAGATACAACCACTCCCTCTCATGAGCCCTTATCACCCACTACCAAAAATCTGGATCCTACCATACCACCTAACCCAGGTCTCTAGATCCCTTCCCACTCATTCCTCATGACAAGGATGCTGCTATCCCCTCATCCCCATCACATGATCCTCCATCGCCACCCAACCCTGTCACCCCAACACCACTTTTATATCACCTTGGTACCATTATAATCATCCATGGTGGTCTCCTTTCCGAAGAAAAACAAACTATATGCACCACCCATCCTCCTTCACCTAATAATGCACTCACATCATGCTTCCAAAAGAATAAGTAACCTACGATAGATCACATGCTCCAGAACATGAACTATCAAGGAAAAGGTTGAGGCCTTCATGAGAAAGGTACTTTAGAGCCCATTCAAGTCAAAGCACATCCAAGCACACATGGTCTTGGATATATCTCCCAAAATGCACACTCCAAAGATGTTGGTACAACCTCCGTACATCCTAAACGATCCTCTTCTAAAGGAACAAGAGGTACTTCCCATCTCTCTACCAAATTATTTGTCGCCATCCCCCCTCCTCCATCATATTCCCTCAAAAAAACCACCCATCTTCCTACTTCATCCTCTAAATCCATTTTGGGTCCTTATGTCCCTTCAACCACCATCACTCATCCTCTATCTCCTACCTCTATTTTGGGGCCTTATATCTCAAAATTACCTCCTCCATCTTATCCTATTTATCCTCTCATCCATCCACACCTATCCCTAGTGTACAACATAAAAATCCTACCTTCATAACTCCTAATCAGGATGAACAATGGCACCCCTCCATGCATGCTATCTTGCATCCTCATCAAAAGCCTACTTCTATCACTCCATCCACGTCTTCTCCACATAATACATCACCTCCTACCTATCCCATTGCTACTACACACACTTTGGATACCAAAGTAAAGATGTATAGATCCCAATGTCCACATGCATCTAAAGCTCCTCATTTCCCCTTCAAAAGACATGTTAAAGAAAAGAACAATCAAATCCAAAAGCCAAATCAATTCCAAAGGCCACAAAGGCCCACCAAAGAAAAAATCAAAACCATGTGGATTCCCAAGAATAAAGAGGTCAGACCTTCAAATGAAAAATCCATAATGACATCCAAAGTTGCTAGCCCATCGAAAAATCATTCACATCCTCCATCTCCTAAATCTGTTTTGGGTCCTTATGTCCCAAAATTAACTATCCCAACATCTCCATTATCGCCACATTCTCCATCCTTCAAACCTCCTATCATTTCACATTCACCACATGCGCTAATGTTGGTTCTGAACACCTTCACCCATCACACATCCAATCAATAATTCCATCCATACACTTTCCAGTATCCCATCCATTATGCCACCAATCTCTCCCATCAAATCCCTTTAATCCATCCTCTTGCATAATCCATCCACTCTAATAAGGTTGTACCAACATCCAATGACCACTTTAGACCTGGGCTCTGTTTACCTCATATGGAACTTGATGCTTGAGTCCTTCATCCATCCCCTTTTATCATATTTATTCCACATCCATTCCCATCTCCATCCGTATTTCTATCCGACAAGTCCCAAAAAATAGAAAATACAAAAAAATAAAAATAAAGAAAAAAAGAAAATAGTAAAGAGAAAATCATTCGTCCAATGCTGAAAACTTGGTAAACAAGTGCCTTGGATAAGTACCATGATGAAAACCTGGAAAAAAAGCATCACGCGTAAATCCCCCATCTGATCTACTTCCCCGATTGGGGGAAACATCCACCTACACATTCCTTTCCTCCATCTCCTCCATCTTCCTATCATATCCCATCTACCCTAGTCCCTCCATCTTCCTATGATCTTGACCTAGATAGGGGCCAACATATATACATGCTTTGGACACCTCTTGGCATATGTTCCCCTCCTCCATACATTATCATATTCCTTATCCTCCCCATCTACTTTTTTGATCCATGCTTATTATTTACATCTATCTACTTTCATCATCTATCCATCCATCCATCCATCATGTCAACACCCATATCCCCTCCACCCATCCTACTATCCCTCTTGCCTCGTCATGCATGACACATCTAGAGTGGGGGAATCTCCTTATTTATGATAGAGTCCTTGGAGACATCGTCCATCCATACCTCCAAGTAATCCCCTCCATCTACCCATCTTTCCCATCCTTACCTCCCCATCCATTTATCCATCCAGTAATCCTTGCCATCTACCAAATCCTTGTCTTCCTATACTCTCATCCACTAGTCATTTTCCATCTTTTCATCCTTATCTTTCCATCCATTTATCCATCCAATAATTCATTCCATCCTTCCAATTCCTTATCCCTCTATCCCTCTATCCACCTATCCTAGGATCTTTTTATCTCCCCGTCTTTATCCATCCATCTATTTACTCCTATTTTCCTACTATCTCATAATCCCTTGTCATTGGTATCTAGCTATAGGCTACCCCCATGCAATCCAATTCCCCACTACCTCCCTCTCATCATTCCTATCTATTTCCCACATCTTTCCAATATCTCCATCACTCATCTATCCATCTTCTCACCTTTCCAATTCATATTCTAATGATCTGACTAACTATTCCATCCCTGAGCTTCACATAATACATACATCAACCATCCCATCTGCATGGCCTATCCTGGATCATCATATTAGCTCCATCCTTTTATACATTTATCATGGTAATCTCATCATTCCTTATTCATTGTCTGTCTTTAGCCTTATGTCGAACTACGTTGCCCCTGCGCTTTCACGTAGGAAAGGTCAATCATTTGATCCACCCCCGAGGCTCTATCTTTTTTTTGTCCTATCATCTTCCATCGTCTATCTTTGGCCTTGTGTCAAACTACATTCCCCCCGTGCTTTCACATCAGCAAGGTCAATCATTTGATCAGCCCCTGGGGATTTGTCTTTTGTCTATCTTGTCATCCTCCATCATCTGTCTTTGGCCTTGTATCGAACTACGTTTCCCCTGCACTTTCACATAGGTAAGGTTAAATCATTTCATCTGCCCTAGTATTTGTCTGGTTTTCATCCTCCATCGTGCTCTCCATTATCCTCTTTCCTCTTTTATCCATGGTATTTTATCAAACTACGAGGGCTCTATGCTTTCACATAGGCAAGGCTGATCTTTGATCAACCCTTGAGCCCCTAGGTCTTTACAGTGTGACGATCTTGTGTCCCTTAGGTCATTAGGGTTTTGTTGTCTTGTGTCTTGTCATCCTATTGTATTATCATGTCATCAGGTATGTCCCTATCCTAGCTGGTCCTTCACAAACAAGATCCACTCGTATCATCAGATCTAATCAGTTTTGAATATACCGCATCATATCAAAATTTTAGTTTAGTATCCATCATCGGTCTCAACAGGATGCATATTTCCTAACATACCTCATCAACCCCATCCATCCTCTTGATCCTATGGAAAAGGATGTTTAAAATTGATTATGATCTTTTGATGCTTTCAGATTTTATTTATCATTTGAGCTCCCTATCATCACTTGTCATGGTCACCTTGATCCATCATATCATGGTGTGCTTTGACTAGTAAACATAGGGGCGTATCTTAATCTTTTCTTTGTTGTTGTCTTCTCGATTGTCCCACATAGTACCCACCAAGACTCTTGCGGTCTTGTGTTATGTTAGGGCATCCTTTTGTGCTTGTGGTTATTCCAATACTTGGCCCGACCAAGGTCTTCATGACTTTGGGGTGTTGGAATAGCCTTCTTGTCTTTTGTGTTTGTTTTATGCATTGGACACTAATCTGTCTTGGTTTGCATACCCTGATGCCTGGTGTCTTATGCTATAGAAAAAATTAGTGCTCCAAAGATGAAAAATTGCATTAGGATTACATTTCATTTTCCATTCCATCATCTTGCATATATCCCTCATCCTCTCATCCATAAAAATCCCCCACCAATCCATAATCCTTCATCAATCTCCCTCCCCTTTCCATCCAATCTCTTATCATCATATCTTCTATCATCTTCTATGCATCTTGTCATCCATATCACATCCCAATGCAATCCTCATCCATCCAAGCTAGCACAAATAATCTAATCACACTGTTGGTCTTGTTCGCAACCTTGATCCAATCATCCTCATCATCATCATCGCCATCCTCAGGATATATCTTTCCCTATCCTTTTGTGTTATTTTGGGATGCATCCTTCCCTCATCAAAAACACTATTATCATCATCATTAGCGGGATGTATCCTTCCCTATCCTTGTGTTGTTTTGGGATGTATCCTTCCCTCATCAACAATTCTCTCATTGGGATGTATCCTTCCCTATCCTTTTGTGTTATCTTGGGAAATATCATTCCCTCAATGATAACACTCCATCCATCATCAACCCATTTTGGTTTGTAGCTTGAATCGGGCAACATCACCTCTTGTCCTAAAATCCATTTGTGCTTCTCATCATCTCATATCGCTTGTCATCCTCCCTTATCCATCACTTTGCATCATCTTCCTCATCTCCCCTTTCATCGTCTCATCCATTTTGAGAGCACACCCATGTTCTCGTGAACCCACATGTCCTCTTGAGGGGAAATCCTTCATCCCTAACCTTCATCTTCACCCCCATCATATTTCTTCCCAATCAATCCTTTGATTATTGGGGCATCTTTCCCAATCTGACAATATTATTCTAGGTTCTATGTTTTAATATTATTTGATATGATGCTACTCCGTAACACCATCTCAAAGAGGGGAAAAATGTAGACACCTAAATTTGGACACTTACATTGGTCCAAATTTATCCCTTTTCATCTAAACATCCTTTTGATTGTGTTAATTAGGTAATATCACTATTATCTAATTAATACGTCTAAATTTCTTCTAATCCCTAAGGTATCTAGTTAAATAATTAAATACCTCACCCCTTTATTCTTCCTTTTACCAAATGAATTAAATAAATATGAAATTTATTTAGTTCCTCAGTCACATGCCACATCTTTTTCCTTAATCTTAATCCATCTTCTAATCTCATCATTAGAGATGTGTGCCTAATCCTTGATTATGATGTGTCACATCCTCCAACTTTTGCAAGTTGGCCTCTAATATTCCTTAACCACTAATTATCTTCTAATCAGTGATCAATTAAGCCTAATCAATACCTTGGTCAACTCTCCCCATCCCCCAAGGAATTTTTATTTTCTTTTTATTCATTCAAGGCTCCTCTCTTCCCCATGTGAATTTTTAATTCACTTTTATTCCTCCAACGAATCTTCTCTTCCCCATGCAAAATTATAGAACATTTGACTTGTCACATCACATGTGCCAAAGTATTCTAGAATCTTTGACTTGTCACATCACTCACATGTGGCAAGTTCCCACCTTTTTGGGAACCTTGTCTTATTCACTAGATTCTTCCAATCATGTGAATTTTTAATTCACTTTTATTCACCCAAGATTCTCCTCTTCCCTATGTGATCATTGAGAGGTCACATCATCCCTTTTCCAAGATACTTATCCTTCCTCCAAATCATGTACCTTCCTTCCACCTCACTTCCACATCATCTCATCCTAATCCATCTCACATTCCACATGTCAAGATGTGAGGGCTTGTGAGTCCTGAACTCACCATAGCCCTTCATCTTGGCCTTGTTGGTTTAATCTCAACCATTGAATTCTCTAGAGAATTCAAATCCCTTTATAAATACCCCTTCTTTTCTCTCATTTAGGGACATTATGCATTTGATACCAAACTCTTTCCATTTTTTCATTTAGAACACTTAGCCATTTGCACCCTTATGTTACCAAATTGCTCACTCAATTTGCAAAACATCATATTAGCCATTTAACCAAGTCATTTATCCATTAGCACTTGCATTTATCACATTTCTCATCTTGCATACACAATTTCCATATCCATCCAAGGAGCACACAAAATTTCAAACATCAAGGGCTAACCAAGGGATTCAACGACAAAGAAGGTATAATTGTTTATTGTCTTCATTTCATCTTCTTTCTTTGTGTTATAATTCCTTAGGATAATATTGAGGTGTATCTTTTGTGTTCTTCCATTATTGTATAATAGTTGTTTTCCATTTTAGAATAGGATAGACATTTAAGGGATCACAAAACCAACCTTGCTTTGACACTCTTCATGCATTTTTGTCTCCTAAACAACAAATGTTGGCATGAAACTCTGATTTATGAATAGAATATTTTTAAACCCACACCATTATGAAGGTGTTCTAAAGCTTCTCAAATTGCTTCAGTTGCTATTGAAGAATTGTAAATAAGGCATTATGTATGCCACTCACTATCTTACTTCATGATGATACACTTTGACTTCTTTGCTCACTTGGGAAAATGATCACCTATGATCTTCAATTCATTGCAATTCGAACTTGATTGTCCTAGATGGTCACTTGCTTGAGCTCCTATGATACTTGATGTACTCCTTCAGATGCAATTCTCTTGAACAAAAATTGAATTGTTTAGTTTTTTGAAAAATCCTCTATGGAATGTTGAGGGGCAACATGTTAGGTCTCAACCCTTGTGGGAGTCTATTTTACACCACATGCTTTATGATATTCAAACATAACAAAACCATGGATTTTTCTATACCTGCACAAGAAACAAATAGTGTTAGATTAAAACAATAAATTCAGAAGTTTCTCATAATATGTTCTCCTTGGTATTCCCCTACACTCCTCTTGTCTTTTTTCAGTTGATTCAATGCATCATAGATAGTATTCTACATTAATGTTGACGGATCATGTAGGAAGGTTCATAGTCTGAGCTCTAACAAAAATTTTACCCACTTGCAGGTTCACTTGGAGCACAAAAACAATGATATATGCACAACTCTGAAGACAACTCGAAGGAACGACTAGGCAATGATGATTATGTTCTCTCTTACATGCTCTTCTCCTTTTATCTTCATTAGTGTAGTGTACTCTTTTTGATTCATTGTTTTAGCTATTCCCACAACTTGTGTGGGACACTTGATTGTCTTTTGTTCCAATGAATAAAAAACAACATTTGTGAAATTCTTGTTCAATTATTTATATCTATTTTTGCAATAAATATATGAAGCATTGTGTAATGAATAACTTAAAACAGAATGAAAGCATCTTCCTTTAATATTTCATGCACTCCTTAATGCTATAAATGAGGAATGGAAAAATGAAACACTAAACAACTAATCACCCAAATGTATGCAATAGTTAAAGTAATTATAGAAATAAACTAAAAATATTCACCTTAAAATTAACCTTAATCAATCAGCTCTATCAACTTGAGATGTAAAAAAATGATAACAATATCATCATTGAATATTTCATATTTCATGCTTCTATTTCATTATTTCATTATTTGGTTTAATTACCTAAAAGGGGTTTGACAAAGGCAAACCCCCATTTCCTAAAAATCAACAAGTTTTCCTCTCTTTAATGTGTGTTTGTAGGTTTATAGATTGAAGAAAAGTGGATTTGAAGCCTTCAAAAGTACCAAAATGATAAAGTTACAAATGTTGTCAAATTTTTCATGAAAAGTTGTCAAGGCTCACATAAACTCTAATCTAGGGAAAAATATCCATCCAATTTGCATGAAATCAGTGACAAAGTGCTTATTTAATCGATCTTAAGAGGCTTGAAAAGTTTCAATTCAAGATTATGTTGTTGGGACAATTCGTGAGAAAAATGAGACACTTCACGACAGCCTGTGCGTATGAGTCCTAGTTAGGGTTTCATGGAACAATTTCTAGGTTTTGTTCCTCTTAGTCTAGAATTCCAGATTCTAAATTTTAAGCTCTTTAGGACCCACCTAGAACCCATATGCCACAACTGGTGTATGAGTCCTAATGAGCATTGAGAGTCAGGATTTCAAGGTTTTGGAGCTTGTTTTGATCACATCTTTCCTCCAGGTGCACCTTTATTCATTCTCAGTTTGTCATACTATATTTTAGTCTCATTCTCTAGGCCATCTATTTAGGTTTTGCATGTAATTTTAATATCTTGTGTTTCCAAGCCATACCTTCCAGTGGTGAACCCCTCTTTAGTCTCTAATCACACCCTAGGACACCCTAGTACAATATCTCTTTCCCCTACTTCATCCTTGGATTGAGATCTCTAGAGTTTCCTTGAATGAGAAGTGTAGAAGATTGTTGTTCTATGTCCTAAAACATAAGCAATGACAATTTACCACCTTTCACCCTTAAAGGGTTAATTGATGATGACACTTATCGTGCTAATCATTTGTATCAACTTGAGTTTCTCAATGAGCATTGATTGCAGGCCCTCAACCATCTTCAACATTATCAACGATTGCTTTCTAAACATTATAATCATATTTATTTTTCTATAACTTTCAAAGGTAGGTGAGCTGGTTCTTTATGAGAATCAAAGAAATATAAATGTGCCACTTGATCGAAAGGAAAATTTTAGCCCTAATTCGTTAGGCCCTTACATTATCATCTCCATTTATGGTTTTGGTGCCTATGGATTGTCATCTATGGATGGAACACCTCTAAAAGAGAAAGTGTCAATGCAATGCATATTCATCAATACTATGCATACTGTCTATGTGTCATGTATGTAACACTCATACCTCATAGATTGAAGTTCATTATGCTATGACATTTCTTCATCAACACATCTATTCTATTATTTTGTGTTATGATGTAAACATGTGTATGTGAATGATTTATTTGATTAGGAATATCTATAAATGTGTTTTGTTATGTTGTGTATCTATATATTGCATTGAATTAAATATTTTAGTTAGGTAATTAGATCATCACTATATTTAATTAACATACATCTATGTGTGTTTATTAGATCATGATAACATCTAATCTAAACATACATCCATAAGTATAACACCCATCACATAGTCATACATGAAAGTAAAAACATACACATAAAGGAACACCATGATAGACCAAAATATCTTATATATATATCAAATGTGCATCATGTACATGTATCATACCTTTGTATCAAAATGAGGTGAGCACATATTTGTATATGTTTATACATCAAAATATTGCTATAAAAAATGATATCATCGATATAAAACATGACACAAATACAAAATGGGCCTCTATCCCTTGGGTGCATGGCTCCCCAAGCCCTCTGGTTCTAGTGGTGATCAAGGTTTAGGCTAGAAATATGTGATAGAACATGATTGATGTGAGTGTGACATTGATAAACTAGCGTGCGGTCCTCATATCTCCATGTGCAACTTTGTAGCTTCCATTTGTAGCTGTGCCTCCTACTCCTAGGTGTACCAAAACTCCTCTTGAAGTTGTTGTAGTTGGGGATGTGCAACTAGAATCATGGCTACCACCTACCCACCGAGGTCATCAAGCTATCTTTGTAAAGAATCACATGCCCTCGTGACACTCTCTTCTTGCATCCTAGCTTGGTCTCTCTTGGTGAGAGTAATACGAAGCTTGATCGCTTGCTGGTCCTGCTACCTGATCAAAAAATTAACATCAAGTATCCTCTAAAAAACCTTGACCTATACCTCCTCATACGTGGTCCTCAGACATGTGGCAAGCTCATATAAATGGGTGTGTCAATTTTTTGAATCCAACCTATATGCATTGAGGATGCTCCCCTAGACTAGCATGACTAGGGCCACCTCAGAGATACACCACTTGAGCAGTAGATGTTATCAATACCAGATGATATATCAAAACATAAACATATATATATGAGAGATGAAACTAAAATATGAAGTATTGAAAGGAAATAGAATAAATCACTCTTATACCTAGATCCCCAAGCTGTTAGTGTGGATTTAGGGTGGTGCGATGCTAGGACCAATGCCTAACATTTCTATTGTTGTTGGGGGGACACTGACTACTGAAGCTAGCACCGTTGAGATTGGGAAAGCCACTAGAGGGGATGAAAGCCTCTACCACCACCTTAGCCTCTCTTCCACTCTGCCCGTCACCTCTCACTATTGGTCATCATCACCATCGCCTTGGTCCTCTCATCCTCCTACTACTTCTACTTGCACCTGTGCACAAGCATCACCTATTGTGGCATCTTCTAGGAAAATTGGGTCAAGATCATGTATCACCCACTAGGTCTTGAAGCTACAGGCCATCCCTATGTCATCGATGGGTAGCATCGGGGGTTGATTGTTATTTCTCGACCCATTTCCACTATCAATAGTGTCTACTATGGCCAAACGATGATGATCACCTAATCGATTGAAACTCCTAGCCACCTAGGCATACATAGGGGGAGTCAATGGAATAGTATACAAAATCTTGAATTGATGAGAGACCTTGTGCCAATAATATGACATGATAATGTATTCGATACACCTCGCTAGGAAGAAATCACGCTACATGTGTTGCATTTGTTGCATGTCTGTGGTCCATTGCATGCCTATATATGGTTGCCACCTCACATCATGGGACCGCAAAGTATCAAACTATATCTGCCAAAACTATAGGTCTCTATATCTCTACTAACATAGCAATGGGTATGCATGGGTCCTTGATGTACCAAGGGCCATCCATTGAGGATACCTGACTAGTTGGCTATCTATAATATGTAAAAAATCCCACACCTACATGAGCGTGTAGGTTGTGAGGCTCCAATATGAATAGTATGGATGAGGCCCACATGCAGGTGCACGCCTTGCCCATCCATGGTGACTCAGAGGATGACTATGACTACCATCGCCCTCCTCAAAAGTGGGATCACCACCCATCCATGCTCAAACCACCATATATAAATGTGTTCAGTGGTGTCATTGGGGTCTGTGCACCTAGCGCAATACTATTGGCCCTCAAATATATCTTGGGTTGAGTGTGTATCATTAAGAGCCACCTACCATCCATAGATGGGCATGCCTATGATGCAATACACATCCTCTAGAGTGATCACCATCTCTCCTAATGATAGGTGGAAAGAAGAGGTCGTTGTGTCCCAGTGCTCCATGAGCGCCATTAGCATAAGGGGATGATACAAAATCTCAAGAATTTTATAGGCCCACCATAGGCCTATCTATCAGAGATGATCTTGGTCATCCACATGTATTTTGGCTGCCAGATCCTAAATCATCATGAGCTCGCCTCTGTGCTCATGTGCATCTTGGGCCAATCCTACAAAATGGAAATAAAATATATGTCATTTCCATTTATATCAAAAAATTCTACCTTCTACATCAAATTTTCCTAATTGACTTCTAGGACAAAGGTGCACCACATAGATGTCTACGTGACACGCTAGTGTCTAGGGTCAACTGCCATGAACGCTGCTTGGATGAAAAAATGCATGTCGAATGACAACATAGATGAAGGCCACCAATGTGTTGTTTGGACAACAACATGTCAATTAGATGCCTTTGCACTAGCCAGAAAAATGTGCTACTTTAGATTGAAAGAATCCTTAAAAAATGCATAAAAATGGATAGAGAGGGTCAAAATCAATTTACCTCATCAACCTCATCACCCTATGCTATGGCGTGAAACAAATGCTCAATCCTAGAGCTCACAGAGTCATTTCTGCAAGATATTTTTTTGACTTTTCACTCACAAAATTCAACAATTTTCAAACAATGAATAGTGAAAATGATCCTTTTATGGGCCCTCCTGGGTATATATAGGCCATTTTTGGCCCATTTTTCTTGGTGCATGTGGTCTTTCCACTTTTTTATTTTCACCCCACCTAGTTGGGGGCAAAAATTGGAGGGGCATATACTCACCTTTCATCATATTTTTCTTCTAAACCATCAAATATTTCTTGAGCATTCTTCTCACTATGGTAGCTTCTTTCAATTTTTGAGCTAACCTAAATTTTAGTTTTGTAGGATGATACTTCATCTTTGATGCTCTGTTTTCTCACTAAGCTTGATTGCTAGAGGCATTGTCAATATCTTCTTGCTTAACCTCTGCAACCTCTATAATATCCTTTTTGGCATCCAAATGTGTAAATTTTTAAAATTTTTGAGTTCGTACTAGTGTCTTATTTTCTACTTTAGTGTAGCTAATATTTCTTAAAAATCAGCTCACTAAAGTGGGCAAAAATGTAATGTCATAAAGTTGTAGACCATGGAAATTTCACTTTTGTGCATTTCCCCCCGTATTCATTATGCATAATTGCATTTATGACAAGAACCCTATGAGTCAGAAATTTGCAATCTCAACTCTATAAGGGGCAATGCCAAAGCAACAATAGTTTACCACCTTATTTCTTGCAAAGTTATGAGTTGGACATTTGTGTAGTGTGGAGATGTCTGTGTGACTTGCTAGCATCCTCGAGCTTTACAAGTTCAAATGAGGAATCTCAAGAATCTTGGCTCATGACATGGGTTGTCGTGGTAGAATTTTGAGTGTAACAACTCTTCCCACCCATGCGACTTAACAAAACTCTCATTTGTAAGAATTCTCACTCTCTCTCACTCCAAACTCCTCCTCTCTTCTACATCATGATTCTACACTATGCTAGATTGAAGTATCACAAACAACCAAAGTTCTCTTATAAGCGCTCAATGTCACGTCTATCAAGACAAGAGGGAGCCATAGACTGTTGGTATTTCTCTCTTGTTCTCTTGTCTATTTGCTAGCTTATTTTCCTGTCTATTAATCTCGTGATACAGGGTCTCCTCCATAGTGGGGTTTTCTTTTATCACTTAGCTATCTATTTTGTGATACATGTTCTTCTCCATTGCGGGGTTTGCTTTTATCACTCATTGTGTCTTTTATATTATCTATCTACCTTTTCATGGAGGTGGAAACAACAAAGCAAGGGGTTCGATTGAGGCAAGCCTTGAAACAACCCCAACAATTTTCCTCATTCACCTTGTGTGTAGGTTGCTCATGTGGAGTTTCATGAGAGGCCTTATAGCGTTGGACTTCTTGTGAGTTAACAATTTCCCTTCTAAGCCATTTCCTTTCATTCATGATTTCTGTTAATTAATCAAAATAGACAAACCTTGGATTCTGGATAGTTAGTGTATTCTTTGAGTTATATGCAAATGATCTTGCTCTCTGTCTGTATGAGATGCCAATGCATCCTTTAGATGACAATGCGTTGTGTTGTTATCCCACTCCCATGCAAATGTCCTTTGACAGATAGATTTTCCTCTTGTCCCAAAAATATTTGCAATTTTCTCTTTTAGTCCCCTAGGTCCTTTATCTGTGATTGTTCCAGAAACTGTATTTCAAATAAATAAATTGCAATCTCTTTAATCTTGAACCTCTGTCACTTGTGTCTGCATCATTTGAGGTGATCGAGAGAAATTTGTTCCCTACCGACTCTTCCTTGTCCAAGAGACACGAGAGTAGAGAATCCCCTCCTTCACACTTTAAAAGGTAAAAAATATGTAGTCTTATAACCAATTGTATGCCATAGCATGTAGAAACAAGTTATTCACAATCACAATGTGCAATTCAATGGGAGGGTGCATGCCCTATAATGAGTATACAAATTTTGAAAAATAAAATATCTGATGCAACATATTAGCATGTGTCTTACAAGGAAAGAGATAAGTTTTTCAATGTCAAAAAAAATTTCACAATATCCAAGTATGCTTCATATAACATGAAATAATAAATTACAAAACTAGAATCTAAGACACATTGATATACAAGTTTCCATCATATGGTGAACTTATTTATGTTTTGAAAATTTACATGAGCATAGAAAAGTGCACGACAAAATGTGTATAAACAAGTTTTATGTTTTATAATATACAAGGGTATATGGTGGCAAGTCGACATAGTTTTATAATATACAAGATAATGGTAAAATTTATCGAGGCAATGTGCAAGTATTAGTTTTATGCAAGTATTAGTACAATAAACAATTGAATATTTTATAATTAAAATATATAAATTACAACATACGCCACATTATAATCAATATTATTTAAATATTTTATTAATCATAATCAACATTTAAATATGTTTATAATTAAACATAGTTACAAAGCAATATCATCATTATTTAAAAATTAACTATAAATTATTAAAACAAAATGAATAATTATTAAAACAAAACAAATAATTATTAATTAAATTATTTTTATTACAAAATGTATGATTAATTTTATTTTATTTACTTTGTAGTTACCATTTTTAGATTATTATTATATTATATTATATTAATATAATATAAGAATAAGACCAATATTTAAAAAGCTATATTAATATAATTATTTTTATATTGTATTTACTAATAAAATTGTTATATAATTACATATTTAAAAATAATGTTTAATAATATTATATTAAATATTATTATAATATTATATAATTATATGTTTAATGATAAATTAATTAATTTATTATTATATAATAGATTATATCATCATTGTATTGGTATTCTTATTATATTATTATTAATATTATATTATATTATATTATTATGTTATTATGTTTTTGAAAAGTTAAGCAACATTTATGGGGCACTGTACCCCTCACAATGAGCCACTAGGGCCAAAAAAGGACAAGACCTAAACATAAAACAATAACAAAAAAAAACCAGAGACAGCCCACAGACAGCACACCAACAGCCAAAAAATAGCCGACAGACCAGCACAGGAGCAGCTAACTGGCAGCCTCCCAGTTCTTAATCAGGAGGTCGACCACCTCATTGCCCACCCACTCTTTGTTTTCCTGGCTATTATTCCCCTCCAACTCCTCTTTTATGACGTTTGACAGTGCACTAGTAACAAAGTGGCTCAGTTTCATTATGAAGCGGGTTAAGCCCCTAAATCTTTTATCCAAAGTGTTCAATCTCTTCGCCATCATGTCCAAATCTTCCCAAACATCCGTAGTCTCCTAAAACCCACCAGGTTCATTCACTAGTGGAGAGTGCGAGTCAGAGCCATGGCAAGGAATCTTGCTGTCCATCGGAGTAGGCAGGGGCCTCTCCCCCATGTCTTCAATCTCTTCATCAGACTCATCCTCCTTGTAACCCTTGCTGTCCGACTGCTCCACCTCCGAGTCCTCAATAATTAATCTCTTTTTGCTGTTCTTGGCCAGCCTCCCCAATCTCCTCCTAACACTTTCCCCACTAGTCAGCTCCGTGATCCCCACAACTGTATCCCCTCTAGAATCTTTCCCAACCACATTCTTTCCCTTGCCATCTTTAATAGTTGCAGCCTGCATGCATTTCTCCTTACCTTTTTTCAGCTTAGTGACATTATCAGCCATGCTAGCCTGAGTGGCCTTTAGCTCACAGAGCCCTTCCACCGCACTGGCATGAGCCATGCCTAACCCACCCTTAAGCTTTTTGGTGGCCAAATTGGTTTTGACACTCCCCACATTGTCAGTAAAAGGATTTCGAGGAGGGCTCTTGGACTTGGCCAAGGAGATGTGAATAGAAGAGATGGGTTCAATGTTCTCAACACGGACAGTGATGGCTTTAGGTGGCAGAGAGCGAGATGGAAGTGGTACAGGTGGAGGATAAGCCCCTGATGGAGCGGGAGTGGCGGGAGATCACAGGGATTACGATAGGCCGCCGCATTACATTTGTCCATCGAGCTTTCCAAGTCCATAAGAAGGAAAAATGGAAAGCTAAGCAACATTTTACGTCTGAGATGGTTAAGTAGAGGGAAATGATAGAAAAAAAAAGTTTTGTACCTACCTTCTAGCATCACATATTTCATCAGAGCCATGCACACCATGTCCCACGACTTAGGGAGCTCAGCTCTTTCAAACCCCGCCTGATTCCTAACCGGAGTCTCCTCATCTCTGAAGAACACCTTAAGACTCTTGTGGTCTGGCTTTTTTGTGTGTTTAGGATACTTTTTCCCTTCGCATCTCAAACCCGTAGCTTGTGCAATGACATCATCGCTAACTTCAAACGAAATCCCACCAACGGAAACCCTTCTATCTTTCCAAGAACTAGAAAATTGTCTCGAAAGAGTAGGATCATGGCCGACTAGGCATTCCATGAGTGGGGAAATTCCTCCCTCCACGCAAATTTTCCAGACCAGAGGGTTGTTTCGGAATTCATCACAACTATCCGGCTTCGTCCGAACGCGATCACCACCCATTCTATCAAACTGCTCAGAGAAATCACAAAAATGCATAGGACACCAAAGACAATCGTTGCGAACAAATCTCACAAAAGGATGTTTAATGCAGGGCTTACGACGATTAATCCCTTCATACCATTTACATGCGCGGAGAGGAAATATGCAATAGTGAGAAAAGACACCACAATTAATGATTTTTTGATAATAGAGGAGGCAAAAGTTGGCAGATAAGAAGGAAAGGCGCAACATCCCATGCAGATAAAACAATAAGCTGAAATTAGTAACCCACCATAAAAGGCCGAAGGAACCTCTAGCTAAATTAGCCAATGCGAAGCCTCTAGAGTACAACTACTACTCATCATAGATGGTCCGATCATTATTAACACACTCACTCCTCCAAATACGATTAAGAGATAACCCAATTAACCCCATTCCCCAAAATGTGACACACACAGTACCATCAAACACTCGATAAGAAGTCATGACTTTCCAAATAACCCACATCACATCACCAAATCTAATATTGATCACATCAATTAAGTTCCCTCCCTACCATATCATCATTATTTTATAATCTCTACCCATTCTCCAATCCCAAAGAATCAACATGTGGATGCTCTTTCCCCTATTCCACACCCACTCATCTTTACCTACAACACTCCACTTGTCCTCCATACTAATATTGGCATTTATCCACCAGCACACCCAAATTAACCAGTGGGCCCCCCAACCAGCTCTCGTCATCCTAAAGTTGTAAGTCATTATTAACCATGGAAGCCCTTTCCTGCTCTATCAAAGCTTGAATGTTTGGCGGCAGTCTTTCCTTTTTCCTCCAACATCTAGCCGAGTCCCAGCCCGAGCCTAGATTCGCCAATGCATCCACCACACTATTGCCTTCTCTATAAATATGAGATACTTTTTTATGTCTTAATTTGGACATAAGGAATCCAACATCCATCAAAATGTCCTTGGTGTTCCAACCTATGAATCTATCTTTTTCCACATCATCTGTCACCACTTTGGAATCTCCCTCAATATGGAGATTAACAATCCCTAGAGAAACAACAATTTTGAGTCCCATGAACAGCGCACAAGCCTCAGAAACAAGAGCCGACTGAACCCCGATGCCACCAGCAAACCCTGCCACCATATTTCCCATAGAATCTCTTATAATCCCACCTATACTTGCCCTTCTTGGGTTCCCTTTAGCAGCTCCATCAAAATTAATTTTAAACCATCCACTCTCCAGAGGCTCCCATTTGGTATTCCTCCTAGCTAAAAGTTTCCCATTATCGAAGGCATTAGCATTTAAATCCTGGTGCCATTCCTTAGCCATTTTTATTTCAAAGTCCCTCGGCCCAAACTCCAGAAGTTTCCCATAAAAAAAGAAGATATTATCCTTTATGAGTTGAACACCAATCCCAAACACCTCATTGGGGCTGTTCTCAATATTCCTGAAGACCCGGTTGTTCCTCTCCTTCCGTAAACACCAACCTATGATAGGGGGGTCTGCCTCCAAATTTCACTAACCAGAGGATGAAAAAAAGGCCCATTCCAGCCCATAATAAACGATAAGAGGTCCTTGCTCATAACCCACTGGACCTCAAGTTTCTCAAAAGCCATCCCCCAAACTTCAGTAGCATACGGGCAGTGCAGCAAGAGGTGATTGACAATTTCTTCCCCCCCTTTGCAGAGAAAGCATCTATTGGGAAAACATAATCCCTAGATTCTCAAATTATCCTGAGGCAGTATCCTATTGTGACAAGCCGTCCACCAAAAAAAATTTATTTTAGGGATCATGCGATGGTTCCAAACCCTCCTCTAGTGTTCCTCCACAACACTATCATTAGTTAGCAGTTTGTAAGCGGATCTAACAGAGAGATCCTCTTGTTTATCTAAAGCCCAAAACAATTCATCCTCTCTGTCAAAGGAAGGAAACTTGAATCTGGAGAGTAATACCTGAATAGATCTAGCAAGACAACTAAGAACCAGTGAGTGGGGGCAGCATAGAGATAGCTCTCTCCAAATCCTAGCACCAGAAGGGCCAGAAACATAGTCATTGATAAAAATCCCAAAGAATCTCTTAGCATCAATCATCACCCCATGAAAATCAGAGCAAGCCAAAGGGAAATCTAAGAGCCAAACATCTTCCCAAAATTTAATTTTGATCCCATTCCCCATTTTCCATTTTATCCCTTTTTTTAGCAGGCGTTGAATGCTGCAAATACTCCTCTAACTAACAGAACCAAGAGGGTGGGGTTCTGAAAGATAATCAATCAAAGGCCTGTTTTGGAGGTACTTAGCAGTCAGGATTTTGCACTAGTCTTTGTAGTTCCTTAATTGATCCCACCCAACCTTGGCTATCAGAGCCCTGTTAGAAGGAGCAATCTTCCTTATTCCAAGCCCCCTATCAATTTTAGGCCGACAAACCTTTTCCCATTTAACTAGAGAAATCTTCTTTTTCTCCTCAGTACCAGCCCAAAGAAAATTCCTTTGAATTCTTTCTAACTTTTCCGCTATATACTTAGGCATCCTAAAGATAGATAGAAAGTAAGTGGGGATACCTTGTATGGTCGCAATAAGGAGTTGTAATTTTCCAGCATGGCTAAGTAAGGATCCCTTCCACCCAACCAAATTCCTTTGAATCCTCTCCAGAATAGAGTTCCAAAACTCTGGTTGAACCTCCTTGATTGTAAGTGGAAGCCCCAGATAAACTGATAGGAGAGAATCACTGACACATTCAAGAATCATAGTCACCCTATTTTCCAAATTAGGAGTGCAATTAAAGAAGTAAATCTTACTCTTGTTGTAGTTGATGCACTGCCCAGAGCAGGAAGCATAGCTATTAAGACAAGCTTTCCATTTCCTAGCTTCCTCAATAGAGGCCATCCCAAATAGAAAAGTATCATCCACAAATTGCTGCACAACAATCGGACAAAGGGAGGTAGCCGCTCTAACACCAGATATGGAGCCCTCTGACAACAGACTAGTAAAATTCCTACTAAGCACATCAACAACCATAATAAAGAGCTAGGGGGAGAGAGGGTCTCCCTACCTGAGCCCCTACCAGCAGAGAAGAAACCACAGGGGGATCCATTAACCAGAACCGAGAACTTAACAGTTCTAACACATTCCATAATGAGCTTAATAACCAAACTGTTAAAGACAAACTTAGCTAGGACTTTAGGAATGAATTTCCACAGAACCTTATCATAGGCTTTGGATATATCAAGTTTAAGCGCCATTCCCACATTATTACATCTATCCATTCAGTGGAATAGTTCATGGGTAGTCAAAGCAACATCAAGAATATGCTGACTCAGGACAAACCCCTTTTGGGTGTGGCTAATAATTTTATCAAGCAGAGGTTTGAGACGGTTAACAAGAATCTTAGAGATGATCTTATAGATGGTGTTACAAAGACTAATAGGCCAGAAGTCAGATATAGAAAGTGGCTCACTAATCTTAGGAATAAGGGCTATGAAGTTGTGATTCATTTGTTTAAGAATCTTACCAGATTGAAGGTCCCAGCCCACAATGTCCCAAAATATTTGAAAGAACATAGGAGGAAACCCATCAGGACCAGGAGCTTTGAATGCCCCCATGCTAAAAGTAGCTAACAAAACCTCTTCCATGGAAACACTCCTAAGAATGCCCAAGTTATCCTCTAGAGATATGGACGCAGGGAGGTGCCGAAGAATCAAACAATCCAAAGTCGAGTTGGGCTCCCATGTAGGCGCAGAGAGAGCCTCCTTGAAATAATTAACTGCACAGGACTTAATAAGAGCTTGATCAGAAATCACCTCCCCAGAGTTACTTATCAGTTTAGAAATTTGGTTCCTTTTCTGATGTTTGACAACAGAAACATGAAAAAAAGATGTGTTCCTATCTCCTTCCTTCAGCCAATGGATCCTCGATTTTTGCTTCTAGAATACCTCTTCATTTTTTAGAACTTTTTCCCATTCCATTCTTACATCATTTTCCTGATTATTAATCCGTTGACTGGCATCTCCCTCATCCATATTCTTCTGCAAGATCCTTAACCTCCCCTCAAGCTGTTTTTTCCTTTGGAAAACATCTCCAAACACATTCCTGTTCCAACCTTTAACCATTAGTTTAATATGTTTAAGTTTATAAAAAATCCTGAACATAGGGAACCCTTGGATAGGAATATTCCACCAATCAGCAATTTTCTTTTTGAAATCAGGATGAGAGTTCCACATAATTTCAAAACGAAAGGGATAGGACCCGCTAGAAGGACAAATATTAGTGGTTAGCAGAAGAGGGTTATGGCTAGAAACCGTCCTAGGAAGAGTGACAAGGTTGGCTCCTAAGGTATTGGTCCAATCGGGAGAACAAAGGAAACGATCAAGCCTAACCTGAATCAGATCAGCACCAGCCCTTGTATTAGACCAAGTAAAACACTGGCCCCAAAGATCAATATCAATTAACCCCGAAGAACACATGAAGTTTTCCAGATCAGTCATGGTATCAGTGTAATCCAGAAGTCCTCCACTTTTCTTAGATGGTAACAAGGGAGAATTGAAATTACTAGCAACAAGCCATCGACCTCCCTTATTCAAATTAATCTTCGACACCATATTTCTTGAAAGGATATTCCTCGAGTTCCTCTGGTTGGGAGCATAAATATTAATTATAGACCAAACTTCTCCACTTACAAGGAGAAAAACCCCAATGCTATTTTTACAATGAAATAATTCATGACCCTGAAAACCGGAAGGATTCCAAAGCACAACCAACCCCCCAGAAGCTCCCTCGGCATCACTATGAATAAACGAAGCATTAGGCCAAATAATGCTAGCAACTTTTTGAAAATTAATCATCAACATATTGGTTTCTTGCAGGAGGCAAACATCAATCTTATGCTCCACTATATAGTTCTTTAGGGCACGCTGTTTGTGTGAACTATTAAGTCCTCGAATATTCCAAGACATAATCCTCATTTCTGACCTTTTTTTGAGGACATCTCTAATGTCCTCTGCTTCCACAAGGCAATCTCGCTTTTCATTTCACGCGTTCTAGTGGATCTCTGCGAGGGTCTCCTCAGCTTGGAATCCCCTCCCACATTTGCCTTCTTCTTCCTACCCTTCTTCTTAGGTGTGGTCCATATCCATTCCTCTTCAAATTTCTCCAACTTTAAACTTCCCAAGTTTTCAGTAGATTCTTCAACCAATTCAGAACACTCTTCCTCCCAAATTTCACCCTCTTCAATTGAATCTCCATAGGTCCCCAGAGTAAAAGCCATAAGATCAACAATTGAAGAATCAGGGCCAAAGCCCTCATCAGAAGCCCCCATAGGCAAAGCAACGACAACCAAGGATCCAGGATCCTGAGGCAATGAGACCTCTTGAGATAAGGTTCCCAAATCCAAAGAGCCACTAGGGTTCGAGACAGGGTGAGGCACACCAAGAGAAAGTGAACTCGACAAAGGCACATGGGACTGAACCAAATCTGGGGGGACAATCTCCGAAACACCCATAGGCCTCGAGACATCCTCAATCGGATTCATGGGTTTAGACACATCCATAACCTCCCTACTGACTGACGATTTACAGTCAATGATAAGGTGCCCAACTTTGGCACACCTTTGACAATAAACCACTGCATTTTCATAACAAACAGGTTGTACCCAATTTCCCAACTTGGAGCAAAGCCTGATAGAGTTAGGAAGAACTTTATCTATGCAAATATTGATGCAAAAACGAGCAAATACTAACCTTGATTTAGGTTTAGTGACAGCATCCGAAGTGACAAACTGGCCTAATGAATCACCAACAGCCTTGATTATGGCTTCATCCCAAAACTCAAGAGGCAAGCCCGATAGTCACACCCAAATAGGGGCTGACATGTTAAGGTCTACAACAGGATCAAACCCAGGCTTCCGCCTACACAAAGCAAGGCTGTGCTTCCCATAAACCCATGGGCCCGATGATAGGTTATGCACCAAGTCATCAGCAACAACAAAACGAAAAAGGAAAAGACCGCCGACCATCGTGCGGACCTCCACACTGCCCTTAAGCCTCTATTTCACAAACACCCACTTTCTACCCATATCCACCGAAGGACGATAGGAGAGGAATCTCCCCACCACCGCATTCTCCATGGAGGAAAGAATCCTATCACTAACCATGTCAGGAATCTCAAATACAGAATCAAAAAATGTGATCGACTTAGGGGGGCCGAAAACGAGGAGGCCAGATTCTCGCTAGTCAAAAGATTCTTCCAAACGACAACCGGAGGAAGCTCAACCGCCGACACAAAAGAGACACTCGGAGTTGCCACATCCCGCAAAATGATCAGAGCTACCACATCCCACAAAATGCCCGCAGGAGAAAGCACAGATCCCATAGAGGGGTTACCCACCAGACACATTCCCAAAGAAGGAGAGCACGGGTCAGGGGGGGAGGGGCAAGAGGGGACCCTCAGATACCCCCACGACAGAGTCCACCATGTGATTAGAATTTCAAATCTTCAAACGAGTGGGAGCGGGAGCTACAAATTATGTTATTATGTTATATTACATTATCATTATATTATTATTATTATTATTATGATTATTTTTTATAGGTAAGTACTGTCAAGGGGACAACGCCCATAAAACATGAATCAAAAAATATAGAATAGAGAAGATGCAAGCCCTTGCCACCAGGGGTGCAACACAAGACTACCAACAGTGGGCACTCCAAACCTATTGCTTACATAATAATCAATGAAGTGTTTTATTTGAAGATCTTAGTGCCGTTCGGATTGAGGGAAGAGATTTCCTCCACTTGACTTCGGTCCAATCTTGTTCTGTTTTAGAGGTGGGGACCAATGTTGTACACCCTATCTTGTTCCTTTCACCGCTACATATGGTTGCTAGAGATATAGGGGGAACCTCAGCACACACATTGACAACTGACTATGAAGACTTTGGAGGAACTAAGGAGACATTTTCTATGCTTGTATCAGAATATTTACCTTGCGAAATGACCTCCAAAGAAGATGACAGAGAGTTGAAAACCTCCAGGGATGGAGGGGAAACCACATCATATGTAACTTTTGATTGTGAGTCTGAAACATTCTCAAGAAAGTTACCCATCTCAATGGGCATGTTAGAGGACCGAGTAGGAGCTGAACAATGAATAGAGGGAGTAGAAGGAGTTGCAGGATTTGTAGGAGGAGAAATGGCATAGTGGTGAGAATCAACCCCCTCCCACCATGAGGGTTTGTAAAAAGGGGCACCATTGGTTTTCCCCCCCGTCCATCTTCTTCTGCATTGAGGAGTACCATGGTCTGTGGAAAAACATATTCTACACCTGAATGCAATCTTTTCATAATCTATTAGCTAGCACCAACGTCTCTTTCCAACTCTGAGAAATATTTATGCCGAAAGACCTTTTGAGACATCCATCTCAACACATAAGTGAGCAAAGGTTGAATTTTCGTAGTTGATTGTCTCTTTTGAGAGGCAGTGATATTTTCCTAGGCCATTGCCGATTGCTTTCAGGCAACCAACTTCCCAAAATTGTAAAGGGAGGTAGGGAAAACACACCCACAAGAATTCTGTTCAAAAAGTATCTGTGCGTGGATCAAAGAGGGGGAACCAAGGTTTCATGCATAAAAAATTACCATTGAAAAACCACGGACCAGTGTTGAGCACCATTTCTTTATCTTCCATTGATTCGAACTCTAAGATGAAAAACCCCTTGACACATGGATAAATACTAATTTATTTCTCCAAATAAGCCTTCCAATTTGCATCAATCCATGAATGGAGATCACAGAGTTTAGGCCACACCTTTGTGAACTAACATATTAGGGCATGATCCATCAAAAAATTCTCTCTGTCACAAGCGAAGTCATCTAGACAGATTTTTGGAGAGGAAAAAAGACAAACATCAATGGGAGGACTCACTAAAGCACCACCATAAGACATTTGAGGATTAGAAGAGTGTGTTGTGAGAGACAAACCAGAATCCCACAAGTCGAAGTTGCTAGTTGTCCCGTGAAAATTTTGTGGAGAAACGAAGTGTCCAGCAAGGGCATCCACAAAATTTTTCTTTGGGTTACCCCCAATAGCATCCTGATTTTGAATGCCAACCATTGTGGAATGAGGAGGATGGTCATCATGACTCTTTTCACCATCGTTTAGATGCAAAACGCCCCCACCTGAGCACAGAGAGCCAATCGATGGAGAAAAATGGAGAGAGCTTCCTCTTCCCTCCCGCGGATATTCACGTGAATATTGAAACACCTTTGGATCTGTCATAGGACATGAGGATGTTAGCAACGCACCTATGGAACCCGCTGAGCCTTGGTTTGTCACACTAGAGCGTCCTTGGAGATTCTGAATGGAGGTTGAGGGAGCTGTAGAAATATTCAGAGCAGAGTGCACCATGGGTTGGGAATTAATTCTTAAAATATATTAAGGTTTGGGCCTTGGTTGTTGGCACTATAAGCAGGAAGGGCCACCAGTTCACCAAGGAGCCTCCCCTTAACACCAGGGTACACAAGCTCTATTATTGACATGGTAGAGAGCGACCCCGCAAGGTTTGAACCTTGGTTGTTGGCTCTATAGGCAAGAAGCCCCACCATTTCACCAAAGGGTCACCCCTATTATCATTATATTATTATTCTTATTATATTATTGGTAATAATATACTATATTAATATTATATTATTGTATTAATATTATTAATACTATATTATATTATTATTGTATTATATTATATTAATATTATTAATACTATATTATATTATTATTGTATTATATTATATTAATATTATTAATACTATATTATATTATTATAGTTTGAATCTCATGTTAAATTATCTTAGATTATTAGTCTTATTTGGATAGGGATATTAATTGTTTGTTGGATTGTATTTTATCCAAGGGTTAAAATTAATTTACTTTTAAAAAATTTCCTTTTTAAATTACAATTCTTTTTTCATTGGTTTACTCAAATTTTGGTGGCTATATTATCATATTATATTAATATTATTATATGATTATTTTTATTATATAATAATTATTGTATTATATTATTATTATTTTAATATAATTATATGTTAAATATACATTTTTTTTCTTAAATTAAGTCTTAAATATTGTTTCCTTCTAGAAAAATAAAAGAGCATTCCACCCATAAAAAAATGTGATTCACATTAGTAGAATGTTAGTTGAAAAATAAACATAGAAAGTTGGTTAGTGATTAGCAAGTAAATAAGACCACTATGCTTAGTAACAAAATCATAAGTAGTATTAAATAAAGTCTGAACTAAGATTAATTTAATATATTGAAACATTAATTTGTTATTAGATTTTAGATAATAAAAAATAATTATAATGCAATACTTTTTTTTGACATAACGAGTAGTAAAAAAAATTACTTGTTTGATATTATTTAGAAGTGATTTAAAATTAGGTTTTATAATTTTTTAATTTTTTTTTTAAAGTTTAAATTAAGTATAAGTTGTTTACAATTTAACACATTCTATTATAAATACTATTAAATTTAACATATAATGATTATGTCTTGTTTAAGTCTTATAAAAATAATTTTTATTATTAATAGTTTTTTAAAAAGGTATAAAATTCATTCTTATAAATAGTTTTAATTTAAAGAGGAGTGTAGACATCTAACAAAAAATTAAAAAACATTATAAGAATGAATTTTATACCATTTTTAAACAAGAGTTGCAGAGCAACGAAGTTCCTGCCATAAAGCAGTTGTCACCTAAATTTAGGAATTTAATCATTGATAGAGTCAGCTTTGTCTTCCATTAGAAAATGACCCTTATAACAAAGTAATTTTGCTCACTTGAAAATTTTGAGATGCTCTGGTTGTGCTTTTAGGTCATGAAGAAAACGCAATTTACATGTTGCCAACATTATGTAAATATTAATGAGTTCAAAGATTTCCTTAACCATTCAACATATATGATAAAAAATACTCTTTAAAAAAGCAAATATCTTTATAACTTTCATTGTATGTAGAGTCATATATAACCAACTTGCTTAAATGTTACAATTGTTTGCACAAATGAAAATGAAAGAATATATTCCTAAGTCCTCTTATAGGTGCCTAATGTCTCCAAAAAATGCCTTACGATAGAAAATGATCTTTTTATTCCAATCAGTAATAGATAACTCATTTATAAGCCTCATAAAATTTATAATGTGACGTGTATTGCAAAAGGCCTGGATCAAACATCAAAAATCTCTATTTGAACCCATATGCATGTTTTGTTGATTATAAAGTAGTGGATAGAAGCATTGCAATAGTCATTAGACCAAGACCACAAGGTAGAGGATTAATTTATGAAGCTATTCTTGAAGCCTCTTCATAGGAAACATGACCGACTAATTGGTATTCTTTTTTAGCACTAGGATCTTGCAAAAGTGAAAGCAATAGTTTTAATTTGCTATATATTAACCATCTTTTACTTACAAACTTTTTTTGAAAAAGGAAGTTAGAAGGTGCCATACCTCTACTACATTTAAGCCAAGATCAATTAGTATTGCACTAGGTTTTAGCCAATCACCACAAACCAAATTTGGCACACCTGTTGCAACAACAAGAATATCTGCTTCATGAGTAAAATCTATAGGATATTCTTTATGTTTTGAGTAGGTATGGTCTACATAATTTTTTAGGGGAAACATGGTTTAAAAATTTAAATTAATACTTAAGTAAATATTGTCTACTATGTTTCAAATTTTAGAGCTATTCAATAGAATATGGCCCATATTCTGACATATCAAACACTTTTTTAAGAAGAGAAAATGCAGTCCACCATTAATCACTGTGTATTTATTTGTAGACTAAACATATGCACTTATAAATTTATAGATATGTATTTTTCTAGATCCTTTTTCAATTGAAAATAAAGATTATGATATTTCTTGTAGAGTATGTAGAAAGTGATCTATGAAAATTCAGATCTACCCATTTTGTTTGAATTTTTTTTTAAAAGAAATTTAACTGTTATTGTTGTTGCCCCTTACCTTAAAAATAAAGTGTAAGTTGAAAGTCTGGCACAACTAATTCTCAAGAATTTGTTTTTAGCATTTTAAATAACCATATAAAATTTAAAATTATCCTTTGTAGCTCAAAATTTGATGCCACTCTTTGGATTGCAAATATTTTACCCTTAAAGAACTTTCCCTTCATGTGACAAATTTTACTTAATATTGTGGTGGACACATTAGATACTTCAACCATAATGATTCAAGAAATTGATGATTCAAATTATTTTATTCCTTTCAAGGTGACCACACAATGCTCAAGCATTTCTAGGATAGTACTGTTATAAGCCTAACCCTAATTTAAGCCTAACCCTACCACTTAAAATAGCCCTAACCTTAGCTCCAAGCTTTATTCTAGATTAATAATTTTAATCCTAACTTAACATTAACCCTAACCATAATTAAACAATAATCATAACCCTAATTGAATCCTAATTGAACCCTATTTGAACCTTAATCTAAATGAATCCTAACCCTAACCCTAATTGACCCCTAATTGTAACTTGAACTTGATCCTAATGATAACAATAATTGAATGGTAACCCTAACCCTAATTGATCCCTAATTCTTGAACCACCAAAAATGTAGCTCTAGACCTAGGGAAAAATGATTCCCTTTACTAGGCCCTTAGGGTTTTTCACCCTAGGAGCACTTGGAAAGTGAGAATGACACTCTTGCCTCTAGGTGGCTATAGGGTTTTTGGTGGTTGCATTCAAAGGAAGGGCTGATTGATGAAGGTTGTGAAATGGGTGTGTGATGTGTGGCTGAAACTGAAATAAAATGATGCTAATCTAATGTACGTAATGTAAACAAAGTAAATCTAAGCTAATGCAAAACTACTCTAAAATGAAATAAATGTAAGTAATTTGGAAATTAATAGAGAAGGACAAAGGGTGTGCACTTGGAAAAGTGATGTTGTAGATGAATGGTTCTAAAATCTTTTGGAAAATGTCTAAAAATAGTAAAAGGACACTTACGCCAAGTTGGGCGACCTAGTCCTCCTGTCGGGAAAATCTGTCGGAACAGGTTTCGGGGAAAAGGGTACCCAAAAATATAAAAAACCCTTTTTCAGGCTAGGCACAGGGACAAGGTTTCCAATAGTGGCAACCTATTCGTCTTGGTGCTTTCTAAGAAATCAAGTCCTGATTCTATGGGTCCCGGTTGATGTTTCCCTTTTTTGCAACAATCCGTGTCTGAAACTCCCAAAAACGACCTGTAGCTTGTCTTTTTGTCTCACTTAGGGTTTGATGCTTTGATGTGATTTGGGTAGGATGCTTGTACTTTCTCCAACACTTTGTACTTCCCCAAATCTGAATACAAAACCTGCAAATACCAAGAGATTGTTGGGGTTAGAGAATGGGGGTTTGCCTAAGTCAAACCCCTTTGAAGGTAACTAAACCCTTGAATGAGATAAAGCCAAAGGAAAGTAAGATTGAATGATGAGCTCAATGTAAATGCTTACCAGAACTTTATTGTTGATGGTATGCAACATTCAAGAGCAACTCCAATGGAGGTTACTTGTGAAACCCTTGTTCTTGATTGCTTGGTTTGGAAGATAGGAGTCCAAGAGTGCTTGTGATGAGCTTGAGAGAGTCTAAGAGAATAAGAGTGAAAAATGAGCTAAGGAGAGAGAAAAATGAAGGTGGAAACCCTTATTTGTACATGTAAAATCCCAATTTTCCCGAAATGCAACCTAATAGGATGACACTAGGGTTTAGGAGGCAAGATTCTCATTGAATTTTATTTCAAATTTGAGATTTTTGCCAAAGGGGACTAGGTCACCCAAAGTGGAAACCCGGTCCACTTGGGCAATTTCAAGTGGTGGTCAGGAATTAATTTGTGTTTAATGAAGTTAATCAGCTTTTCCTCTTGAAACACACTTAGGTTGTGAATAAAAGTACATTAGGGGGACAAATTAGCATAGAAAAAGGGTTAATTTAGGGGTGATAAGCCTATATAACTGTGAAAATGCATACAACACTTTATAAAACTTTGTCATAAGGCGTAGAAAGGTGTAAGAAGGTGTTATTTAGGTAAATTATATTGAAAGGGTGTTAGAAAAGTGAGGAAATGCGTTACAACACTTCACAACACCTTAGTAAAACACCGTTAGGTTATTGTTGAATTGCAAGCTTACAAGACCAAATCAAGGTAAAACAAGGCCAAAATCCAATTCGAAAGGCCAAAATGAGTGAAAAAGTGCCAAGGTATACACTTTTCGGTGACACATTTAGCCCCCACTTTAGTGAGAGTATGAACTTACTTCAAACTCACACTAAAGTAGCTGAATCATTTGTTTTGAGCGAGATGTAATGTACTCATGCTAGAAAGATGAGATGAAATCAATCGAGAGGGATGATCAAACCCCCATGATCAAGATCCCATGGAAAACTAAAAATAAGTATAACAGATCACACAAGGAGTGATGTGAAAGGGTGGAGAAAATTCAAATCAAGCTTCGACCATTTGTCCATCTAGTTGTGGATCAGATCTAGGCTGTTTGTCTGAAAGGAAAGGATGTACTCACTCTGGGCCAACGAGACTTTCGATTGTACGCTAGGAAAGAATTAAAAAAGGTGGTGAGATACATACACACGGTTGGTATGCACTCACACACAAAAAGGTGGCTATGGGGAAAGTCGTACCGCTAGTTGGGCTTCCCGCTCAACTATACCAAAGTTATACCTCTTGATAACTTTGATAAGGAACAAAAAATGATAGGGGTGTAGGTCATGAGAAAAGAAAAGCCTTGGATGCTTAGAACCCATGAACAAGTGCAAGATGACACCACAAGAATGCAAGTTGTGTTATGCAAGGTGCCCATGTATGCACAAAAAAGGTAAAAAATGCAAAATGCAAAAGAATGTAAAATACAAAAGAGTGTTCCAAGGAGTCTTGTATAGTTCACATGAGGTCTTTGACTTAGGGAAAATTGTGTTTAATATCTCCAAAAGAGGATCAATCAAAGGATAGAAGATTCACAACTTAGGGGATGCAATGCATTGCATTAGGCCACTAAGAGGAATATAATATGCTAAGAAAAGTCACACTTATGAAGGAAATTACACCAAATGTCATCCACAAAGTGAGAAGGCATCATGTGAAGTGACAAGGCTGCACTAGGAAGCACAGGAAAAGAGAAAAGAAAATGCAAAAAAAAAGAAAGAATAGTGCCAATGTATGCCCCCACTTTAAAGGGATTTCTTTAAAGTAGAGAAAGGAAAAATGCAAAAGGAACATGAGATCCTACTTGAAAAGCCCAATGTCAAGTGGTAGGTGTCCAAGAAAGGCTACGTCATGTGAAAAGGAAAAACGGGGTTGCCCCCAAAATGAAAAACACCAAACACATAAGGGATCTATGGATTTGGGGTCAGTATGTTCGTTGCTGCAATGTTTGTTTTAGAGAGCGCGAAACTATCATCATCACCCCAAATACATAGAACTAGAAGAAGAAACAAAGAGAGTGAAAGCAAATAAAAAATAAGAGTCAATTTGGGTCAACATGGAAGAGACATGGGATGTATCAATGCTTTGCATCATCCCCAAAAGGACAATAAAAAGGAAAAGAAAAAAGGAAAATGCAAAAGAGCCTTGTTTTTGAGTCAACATGAAGGAGACATTGTGGTCTCAATGCCTTGCATCATCCTCAAGTGAAATGAAAAAGACAAAATAAAAGATCGTCATTTGGGTCAACATGAAGGAGACATTGTGGTCTCAATGTATTGCATCATCCCCAAATGAAGGCGAAACGAAAAAAAGCAAAAGAGGTTCATTTGGGTCAACATGATGGAGACATTGCAGTCTCAGTGCCTTGCATCATCCCCAAATGAAAGCGAAAAGGAGAAAAATAAAAAGAGATTCATTTGGGTCAACATGAAGGAGACATTGCGGTCTCAATGCCCTGCATCATCCCCAAATGAAAAGCAAAAGGAAAAAGGAAAAGCGAAAAGCGAAAAAGGCATGCACGACACATAGAAGAAGGAAGATACACATAGAAGAATGTCACAAAGAGTAGGAAAACATCAAACAAAATGGGGAATACACAACACAGAAATGAAAAAAAAAGGAAAAAGAAAAAGCAGGACTAGTAAGGCACATGTGCATTACTTTGCGAGCAAGTCATCCACCTCCCAATCTTGCTCACTATAACTCAGGAGGGCGATTAGCAAGAGGAACGACTACAATTTCTGAACTAGCAAGATCAATGCTTGTCCTATAAGAATAATCATGAATGCTCATGGAAGAGGAGAATAGTGAATTCAAGGTTTGGTGGACCTCTTCATTGATGTGAGCATTCTCATCATCATCATCATCTAAGTTGATGATAATGGTGGGTCGTATGACAATATCAGTGGTGGCTTGTAAAAGGGGTGGTGCAGGAGGTATAAGATCTGGCTATGGGGGTGGAGGAGGAGGATCAACAAGCATGGAATCAGGCATAGGTGGGTTGGGCTCTTCAGCTTGGTATTGCTCATGAGATTGGTAGGAAAGATCATGATGACGACACCTATGCTATCTAGCTTCTTGATTCCTTTTTGATTTTCGGTCAAAGTGCATGGGGGAAGGGGTAGAATAATCCACCATAGGTTGTGTATCATCTCAGAGAGGAGGGACAAGAGGAACTATGGGTGGTTCACTCACCTTCTCTTTACCTGTATGGACCTATTTAGTGTGTGGAGGTAGGATGAAGTTACTATCATGATCCCTAGGCCTCTTGGATGATGTGGAGGAGGTTTCGAGAGAGGGCTGACTAGGCATATCAGAGTCTGGTGGCAACATGGATTTGTCAAGGATGGGTGAGTTTGAGGTAGAAGGAGGTATGTTGTGTAGAGAAAGTTCAGAGATATTCTTGGCTTTGAACTTTTGATAGGAAATGAAGAAGTCTTGTCGAGGGGTGATGGGATCCATAGGTTCAGGCCTAAAGACATCCAGGGAAAAGTTACCCTTAGAGGATAACGGATTAAAACCACTATGGTGGACAGTAAATATGTCATTGTCAATAGGAAACTTCACACACTTGTGAATGATGAATGAGACCGCTTTCATAGAACGAAGCCACGGGTGGCCAAGTCATAAACAAAATTGGTCCGATTGAGGGATAATTGAAAAGGTAACATCCAATGTTTTTGGACCTATTTGTAATGGGAGGGAAATTGATCCAATCATCAAGCATACAAAACCATTATGTGTTTTGACCCACGTAGTAGGTCGATTATAGACATCTTGATCAATATTATGTAATACTAGAAACTCTTCTGTGATAAAATTCTCACCACATGCAGATCTATGAGTATCCCATTAGTGGGCTTATCATAAATGCGACCAAATATGTGGAGAGGGCCATCAAGAAGATTTCGTAGTATATCTTGTGCATAAAAGGAGATCTCAAGAGGTCCTTTTATTGTGCCCTTACGATGGATAACGTATATTTCTCCTACCATTTCATTAATAGGTGTGACATGGGTTACTGAGGAAAGAGAAAAAAATTAGAAATCTTGTGAATCCACATTCATGACATCAGGTGGGGAAGTTTCACTTGGTTTGAGAAATGAAACATTATGATTGGGCATGGGGTTGGTAAATATTTGCAAGTTTTTGTTAGGGGGTGCCAAAAATTTATTGCTTTTAACATTAATGCTTGCAACAGATAGATGACCTGAATCAATTAGGTCTTGCACTAGGTGCTTTAGACGCTTGCATTGTTCAGTATCATGTCCGTTTTGGTGATGAAAGTACCAATAAGCAGTGGCATTATAAGAAGGGGGTAATGGTTTATTAGGATTATGTGTATGGATGGGACGTAAAGAAATCATTTGCTACTGAAGTAATTGGGTCATGGTGTTATGAAGGGTGTCGGGCAAGGGTGTGAAAGTACGCTTAGGATCTTCATAATTAAAGGGCACTGGGGACCTAATGACGAGCACTTGGTTATTAATGGGTGGAGGGTTTTGGGATGAAGGGTTAAATTGGAGAAACCATTTGTTCAGTTTATGGAATGGTTAAGATTTGGATTGGGAAGAGTTATTAGACTTCTCATCACGAATAGGAGTGGACTATGAGTCACACCTGCTAGTAGAATTATGGTAGCTATGGAGTGCTTGAAATAGGTGCATAAAGGAGGGGAACTTCATGGGAATTTAATAGAAAATAGTGCCAAAGGACTAGGTCGCCTAGGGTGGCGACTTAGTCCTAGTAGTGCTGTTTTTGAAAAATTCTTGAATTTTTAGCTAATTTTTATGCTTTTTCTGATTTTCTAATATGAACAAAAACTGGAAATGCAGATTTTTTTGTATTTTCTTGCTAAAAATGTAATGCAATGTGCAATTCTAGAATTAATTTTCACTAAATGGAGTTTTCTACTAACTCTAGGATGCAAACAATGCAAAATTTCAATGCAATGCAAGCTATCTCTAAGGTGAAATGCAAAAAAATCAAAAAGCTAGCTAATGGTATACGGTCGGGTTCACCAAAATGAATCACCAAAAAATTAGCTCTAGACCTAAGGCAAAAGGATTCCCTTTACTAGGCCCTTAGGGTTTTTCACCCTAGGAGCACTTGGTGTGTGAGAATGACACTCTTGCCTCTAGGTGGCTACAAGGTCTTTGGCGATTGCATTTAAAGGAAGGGTTGATTGATGAAGGTTATGAAATGTGTGTGTGATGTGTGGCTGAAACTGAAATAAAATGGTGCTAATCTAATGTATGCAATGTAAACAAAGTAAATCTAAGCTAATTCAAAACTACTCTAAAATGACCTAAATGTAAGTAATCTGGAAATTAACAGAGAAGGATAGAGGGTGTGCACTTGGAAAAGTGATGTTGCAGATGAATGGTCTCAAAATATTTTGGAAAATGTTTGAAAATAGTAGGACACTTATGCCAAGTTGGGAAACCTAGTCCTCCTGTCGGGAAAATCTGTCGGAACAGGTTTCGGGGAAAAGGGTACCCAACAATACAAAAACCCTTTTTCAGGCTAGGCACAAGGACAATTTCCCCAATAGTGGCGACCTAGTCCTCTTGGTGCTTTATGAGAAATCAGGTCCTGATTCTATGGGTCCTGGTTGATGTTTCCCTTTTTTGTAGCAATCTGTGTTTGAAACTCCCAAAAATGACTTGTAGCTTATATTTTTGTCTCACTTAGGGTTTGATGCTTTGATGTGATTTGGGTAGGATTATTTTACTTTCTCCAACACTTTGTACTTCCCCAAATATGAATACAAAACCTACAAACACATGCAAACACAAAGAGATTATTGGGGTTAGGGAATGGGGGTTTTCCTAAGTCAAACCCCTTTGAAGGTAACTAAACCCAAATGAGATAAAGCCAAATGAAAGTAAGATTGAATGATGAGCTCAATGGAAATGCTTACCAAACCTTTGTTGTTGATCGTCTGCAACATACAAGAGCAGCTCCAATGGAGGTTTCTTGTGAAACCCTTGTGCTTGATTGCTTACTTTGGAAGATAGGAGTGCAAGAGTACTTGTGATGAGCTTGAGAGAGTCTAAGAGAATAAGAGTGAAAAATGAGCTAAGGAGAGAGAAAAATGAAGGTGAAAGCCCTTATTTGTACATGTAAAACCCTAATTTTCCCGAAATGCAACCTAATAGGTTGACACTAGGGTTTAGGATGCAAGATTTCCGTTGAATTTCATTTCAAATTTGAGATTTTTTCCAAAAGGGACTAGGTCACCCAAAGTGGCAACCTAGTCCACTTGGGCAATTTCAAGTGGTGGTCATGAATTAATTTGTGTTTAATGAAGTTAATCATCTTTGCCTCCTGAAACACACCTAGGTTGGGACTAAAAGTACATTAGGGGGACAAATTAGCATAGAAAAAAGGGTTAATTTAGGGGTGATAAGCCTAGATAAGTGTGAAAATGGATTACAACACTTTACAATACTTTTTCATAAGGCTTAGAAAGGTGTAAGAAGGTGTTATTTAGGTAAATTATATTGAAAGGGTCTTAGAAAAGTGAGGAAATGCATTACAACACTTCACAACACCTTAGTAAAACACAATTAGGTTATTGTTGAATCGCAAGCTTACAAGACTAAATCAAGGTAAAACAAGGCCAAAATCCAATGGAAAAGGCCAAAATGAGTGAAAAAATGCCAAGGTATACACTTTTTGGTGACACAATTCCAACCATAAGCCTAATTGAACCTGAACCTTGACTCTAATTGAACCTTATTGTTCGGGTTAAATTAGGGTTCAATTAGCATTCTAGTTAAACCCCAATTGTAAGATTAACCAAATTAAGCCTAACTAAACCCTAACTATAACTTGAACTTGACCCTAATAATAACACTAATTGAATGCTATCCCTAACTAGGTAACTGAACCCTAATTCTAACCATAAACCTAATTCTTGATCCTAACCCTAACTCTTATTGAACCTTATTATTATGGTTCAATTAGGGTTTAATTAACATTCTAGGATGGAGATTATGGTTCGATTAGGGTTAGATTTGTGAATATTTTAATATTAGCTTATAAATTTGACCCTAACTATAATAATAAGTGAAACATAACCCTAACCCTAATCAAACCCTAATTCTAACCTTAACACTAACCATAATTAAATTCTCACTCTAACCCTAACTGTAATTAAATCCTATTGTTAGGGTTGAATTAGGGTTAGGTTTAGGGTTCAATTAGAGTTCTAGTATAAATCTTGGGGTAAGGTTATTTATTTCTTGATATTAGTTTATAAATTTGACATTAATGATAAATATATTAAACAAAGAAAAGTTAGTATATATTTTTATTCGTATGTGAAATTAAGTACTATTAGGGTTAGAATTATTAATGTCTTAACATTAGTTTATAAATTCAGCATTAATGGAAAATATTACAAACAAAAATAAGTATTTTAACCTAGAATTCTATTTGTATGTGAAATAAGTACTATTAGAGTTAGAATTATTAATCATAAAAAACAATCAATCAAATCACAACAATATTTGTAAAGCTTAGAATTAATTATAAAATTAAACTAAATTTTAATTTCTAAAATTTATAAAGTATTTATTATCTAGTTTTGAAAACAATAATTTAAATTATAGTAATTATCTACTACAAATAAATTAAATTAAAACTAAATTTTACTTTTAAAATAATTCAACAATTATTAATTATAATTTTAGAATAAACTAAGAGTATATATATATATATGCATAAATTTTCTATTTATTTTTTCTTTGCATCCAAATTATTTAATTTTTTAAAATTATATTAAATTCTACTTCAAAAAAATCAGAAATTATTTTGCATGCCTACTTTTGTAATTTTGAGTTCAATTATGTTTATTGTTCTTTAAATTTGAATAACCAATCATAAAATAAGTTAATAATCAAGTCACCACAATGTGTGTGTATATATATATTACAAAAATAAGTATTTAAATCTAAAATTCTATTTCTATGTGAAATGAAGTATTATTAGGATAAGAATTATTAATCATTTACAAAAAATAAATCAACAAAATATTTTTAAAGCTTAGAATTAATTTTAAAATTAAACTTAAACTTTAATTTTACAAATTTATATAAAGTATTTATTATCTATTTTTAAAAATAATCATTAAATTATATTAATTATTCAATACAAATAAATCAAGATACATTTTCAAAAAAATATATGTTTAAAATACTTGAGTTAAATTCATTTTACAATTTAGTAATCTTAATATATATATATAATTAGTGTTGGGAAAGTAAATAGACTAGTGAAATTAAATTTACTTAAAAGGAAAATGAACTATTTTGGAAACTGTGATAATGAAATCTAAAAAATTGCCATTGTGATATAGAGCCCAGAAAATCGCTCTTATCGCTCAAAATTTTTGAGCCAATTACATTTTAGAAAATTAATTTTAGATATTTATTTTGTTAAATATTTTACATATTTACTTTAAAATTATTCAAATATTTGTAAAATAGAAAATAAATATGAATTTTCATTTGTTTAAATTGAAGTTAAAAGAATTATAAATATTTAGTGTTTTTATTTATATTTGTTGCAACACTAAATCTTATATAATTCATTCTTAAAATTTATATTGTATTAAAATAGTAAAAGACATTATTAAGTATTTAATATTGATTGATATAAAGTTTTGCATTGTATAAATCTTATAATTATTTTAAATAATACTATTTAATGTTGCAACAAATATATTATACTTCTTTAAAAGTTTAAATATAATCAAGTATTAAACTTATTAAGATAATAGTAATAGTATAAGTCCTATAATTCTTATAAATATAATACTTATAATTCTTTTATAAATTAAGAATATAAAAAAACTAGTTAGAATAAAAAGTTAAATGGTTTAAGTATCTTTTATAAAAGATCACACTTAATTTATAAGAAATAAATCAATTTGTTTAATAGTTTAATATTTAAATATTTAATTATATAAAAATAATTTTTAAATAAATTATATAATAATATTCACTAGTTTAAACACAATTTGTTTAAACTATAAAAGTTCATTTTTATTAAAAAAATTAATTACATTAAATTAAAAAAGTTTATAAGAATGAATTTTATTATTGCTAGAACGAGAAGTCATCTAGCAATAATCGATATGGATTGTGGAAATGTGATATCTTTAAATGAATTTTATACCATTTAAAAAAAAACTATTAAGAATAAAATCATTTTTATAAGACTTAAATAAGAGTATAATTACTAAATGTTAATTTTATTTTTTGTCTTAACATATCATAATAAATAGTGATTATATTTATTATTATAGTGAATTTTTGTTTAAAAAGAAATACTAAAAAAATGGTATTGAAGATATTTCAGAGGTTTAAATTTCGAGCATGAAAAAAAAATCACTTCTAAATAATATAAAACAAGTAATATTTTTTACTATTTGTTATGTAAACAAAAAAATTGCATTGTACAACAATTGCTATGTACAAAGATTTACAGAATAAAATGGAATAAAATGCAGTGGTTGTGAGTTTGTACATTTCTGCAAGATGGATAAAGTGTTTTAATATCTATGTAGCATATGTAGTATATCCATCCCTGGTGCATTTTTAGGGCTGGATAGCCACTACGGTGGTAGTGGAGGTGGTGGTAGGGGTGGTAGTGGTAGTGGTAGTGGTAGTGGTAGTGGAGGGGGTGGTGGTTGTAGTGGTAGTGGGGGAGGAGGTGGTGGTGGACACCATGGTTGTAGTTGTGGCGGTGAGTGTGGTTGTCAATGAGGTGGTGGTGGTGAAGGTGGTTGTGGTTGGGGAGGTGGTGGGGGCAGAATAGTTGGTGGTGAATCACTTCTAGTGTTTTTGGTGGTGGATAAAAATTATATTGAAAATATAATATTCGTACAAATTAAATGAAATTATAGAGGTGTATTTTAAAATTGTGTCATCACTTCTAGTGTTTTTTAATCAGGGCAATTTATTTGTAACACTATGATACATTACTCTTAGGTGTACCAAATAAAAGTAATAATAATTTTTTTTGGTTGTATTATTATATAAAATAGGAGAGGGCCATTGACCATCATTGGATGCATAAATCTATTTTTTTCCATTTCTTTGAGGCTAATTTTTATTTAAAAGTGAGACATTTTAATGTATGTCTCCATTATTGACCAAATAAAAGTAATAGTAATATTTTTTTTAGTTTTATTTTTTTATATAAAATCGGATATGGCCATTTACCATCATTGGATGCATAAATCTCTTTTTTTTTTTCATTTCTTTGGGGCTAATGTTTATTTAAAAGTGAGAAATTTTAATGTATGTCTCCATAATTGAAATGTAGGGTATTATATTATATTAATAGATGGTTGATTATCTATTTAAAATTTTAATAATAAAACAAGGAAAAATAGATAGAGAAATTATGCAATTATTTCAAGGATCAAAACTTTGCAACAAGTCTTAGTATTCAAATTGGAAAGATAAGGGTTGATAGAAGGTTGCAAAAGAAACAATTTCTCTCATGAAGAAAAACTGATTAAGTCAAGTGCAAATGGTGACCAAGGTATTGACTAAATGAAGTGGTCTGATGATGGGGACCCAAAGATTAAATTAATGATGAAACCATTCGATGGTATGTGAAAATTAATTAAAAATATTTATTCTCACATTGCTTATGTAGGGTGCACCAATAGAATTGAGTGATTCATCTCCAAATATATGCTTAAAATAAAGATTCTTATTCAAAATACCAAAGGAAAAAATGGTTTCTTTTATAAGGAAATCTGGCCGATAAGTTTAGTTCCAATCATGGAGGGTGATTTTATAACTATGAAGAACATTCATTATGCATTGGGTGGTGTGAACAAGCTCAATGTTGAGACTAGATTATAATTGGGGCATATAAGCTCTATTGAGGATAATAGATAGGATGAAATATTGGGGGCATTGATAAAATGAGCTTTCTAATAGTCATAGAATACTAGAGTCTTTAAAACTAAATTATAGCATAATTTTCTACTTCAAAATATTATAGAAAATATTTTCTTTCAAATTAAGAGAATCCAAATTGAATACCTTTAATTACATAAACTTGTAGAGAAGGGGGACCAACTCCTTGTCAATCCTAGGTCACAGAGGATTGAGAGTTGAAGGCTGCCCGAAAATACCTCTATCATGTAGATGTTTAATGGAAGGACAAAGAATGAAAAACACTCTTAGGTGCTACTGTCACTCTGCTAATCCAAGAAATTGTGTTATGGGACCAGATGAGTAGAGTTTTAGGATTCATATTGTAACTCTGCTAGCTCACTAGCAGAGGATGAATGTGCAAAAAAGGGATGATAGCGCACCACACTGGTGTCTCACTTATGCGCTGATGTTCATATGAACACCGAGCATAAAGTGATAGGTAGAATACTCCAGAACCTACTAACAACCTATTCTGAAGGAAATAAATGCAATGATAGAATATGATAAAAGAAAAATAATGGAATTAAATGATATGAAAGTGACAAGGTAGATGAGATAAGGATGAACTCATCATAGGTCAAGTTCTCGAACAAGCTCCACACAAATAATGTACTTACACACAACCAAGAGGAGAAAATGTTGGGGATGTTTATGGGTTTTCCTCAATCAAACCTCCGCTTTGGTGTTTCCACCTCCAAGAACAACTAGTATAGCAACGATATAAATATGATGAAGAATGAGAAATGAAGTGCAACAATGGAAATATCACCAAACACTACCAAAGGAACTATGCTACCGAATTCCAACAACAAAGTAGTAAAGAACAATATCACCTCCCTACAAGAGAGCGAGCTTGGCAAGTCGACATGACCACAACGGTGATAGAGGATGGCCTCACTAGGAAACCAAGTCATGATCTTGAGTTGTGGATACATAAGATGTTGTGATGTTGGAGTTGCAAGAAGAACCTTGAAGTGATGTGTGAAATGAATGTTGTAACTAGCAAGAAACTTGAGAAAGCAAGAGAGAGTTCAAGAGAATGTTTAAGAGAGAGAGATTGAAGGTGAAGGATATCCATTTGAACAGGTTTTGGGGGTCAAGGAACTGTTCAAAGGTCAAAAGAATCCCGTAGAGGCGTTACACTTCAACCCCAATAATGAGTGTAACGTTTCTACGAGCTTTAAAAGCAAGAAACCTATCAAGATGTAGCATGCCGTGTAGATGTTTATGCATTGCATGTGCGTCCCTGACACTAAGGACAAGTTCCAGGTGGATGAAATGTGGAAGGGTGAAGTGGAAATATGTCGATGAGATTAATTATTCTAAGGTAGGAGATGCAAAAGGGGAATTTGAAAGGGGGTGAAAATTAACTCCTATACATTTTTCCCCCACTTTAGTGAACATGAGTGCTAATGAGTGTTCGATAAAGTAGAGTCGAAAGAGTTTTGAGAAACATATAGTTAAACCGGTGAGGAAGCAGATCACTATTTGGAAAGATCAAAAGTGCAGGAACACAAATGGGCTCCACAGGTGGTTGGCCTTGAAAAGTATTGAAATGAAGGTACACCAAAGGTCTATAAAGCAACGATGTAGAGGGGAACTTTGAATGTAATCTCTCTAACATAATTCAAATGAAAGGATCCTACCCCATGTACTCTATCATGAGGAAGGATGCAAAGGAGGCACCCCATGTACTCTCTCATGAGGAAGCCTGAAAATATCTCATAGGATGTAGAGGAGGTGTCCCATGTACTCTCTCATGAGGAAACCTAAAAGAAGACTCTACAGAGTGTTGTAGGCCTTGACAGGTGCTTATTCCTACAAAGAAACATATGTTAGATGCAAAAAACCACACAGAAAAAAAGATAGATAGTCAAGAAATTGAAGGAAAATCTTTGGAAGGGGTCCTTCGGGAAACCCTTTGAAAGAAGAAGGGGTCCGCTCAAGGGACACTCAATTTTAAAGTGTAATAATAGATTTCACAAATTGATTCAATCATCAAGGAATCCATTTAGAAGGTTTCACTTCATCAAGGAATTCAAAAGGAAAAATGCCCCCATACAAGGGTAAACACAAGACCTATCTTGCAAGACAAGGTGCTACAAATTCTTTCTTTATGAACCCATGATGAAGGGAGACACATATTATGAGGGGTTCTTTAAGGAATGGCATTTTTTAAAATAAGAGGCAATTTTTAGTGAGGGATTCGTTGGCCACCGAACATACCTTTTTGGAAATTGCAACAGATATAATGAGATAGCCCTCACTTAGGATGGTGCATGCGACACACAAGAGCATGTGCCATCCTATGGAAAGGAAAGAAACAAAGTGATGTTGTGGCCCATGATACATGACTAGATGTTGCAACTGTGGTAATGTTGTCACACACATGAGGAACAAGCACATAGGCACCACAACATCACAAAATAAGCAATACGAGTCACAAAAGAGAACACAAGGGATTAGGGGATCTAGTTTCATGGGGTTAGATATGCTCATGTTTATATAAATAATAGGTAACCACGGTGCAAGGTGAAAGATCATCGATCCCCACTAGATCAAGAGGAATGCATGAAAAACAAAGTAAAAAAATGGGTCAACATGGATGAAGGCCTAAATGCCCCCAATGCTTTGCATCATCCCCAATTGTCAAAAATAAAGGCACACACATGGAAGAATGATGAGACAAGTAAAAGGTCACGACATAAAGCACACCTATTTTTGAGCACCAATAGGGGTGGCAAGGGTCATCCAAAAACATAAAAAGACAAGCACAAGCGAAGCAAAACACACACACAAATCTAATCTATAGATAAAGAAGAGATCCCCCTAGTAATCATTGAACAATATGTTGTCATGCTCCCAATATAGATCATTATATGGGGAGGGCGGATAGACCAACAAGGGTGAGATCACTAGGGGAGGATTCTCTGACCCAGTTGCAACAAAAACTAAGGAAGAATGCCCCTCGAGGTATTCTCCACCAAGCACATGTGAACCCAAGGTCAACGATCTTGCAAAGTTAAATGACAAAGTCAGGATCTCAGCCACCAAATTAAACATGCACTCATCAAGAGGAGCATGTCTTGGTTCAAAAAATGGGGAAGGAGGCTCATGGGATCCACCATCCACCTCTTCCAAGGTGAAGTGACATACTCATTTGATGTCGGGGATCCCTTCGTCACTAAGATGACACAAGCCAAAGCTGAACTAGCTTTTGAAGAAGAAGATCTCTTCTTTTGACCTTGGTTGGAAGCAAGTTCATCTTCCATATTTTGCTTCAATAGGGGATGCATGATCCCCATAGAAGAAGAAGGAGATTAGGAGGAATGGGGAAGAACCGTAGGGGACACCATTGAAACATTTAGCATGTCAATGGGCTCCAAGAAGAGTGGGATGTCTGAAAGGGACATCAATAGAGGAGGCTCAAAAAAGGGAGTGATAAACACTTTCACCTTTTGGGGGTGTTGAACTTCAATGCTCACTAGAGGATCTAGAAGAAAAATAGAGGCAATAGGCACCAACGCAAAAAAATAGAAGAGGAAAGAGGGGCAGCAGATGCCTCAATTGTTTTCTATGAGGCTACTTTCTTAGCAGCCAAAACCTTTCGCCGATGTCTACACTCACGTGCAAGTCAGTTTCTATAGCTTTGGGAACCATAAGTAGCCCCTTGAGAAGGAGTGGGAGGATCTTGTTCTATCATCTCCGTATCCATAATGATTTTCTTCAGCGGAGGGATAGGCTCTTGACTAGAAACAGGAGGAGGCGGTGCATAAACAACAGGAAGAGGGGGATCAAGAACCATCATCTCGATGACATGCCCTTTCTCATTTAATTCTATGGAGGTAGGAATGGTAGGAGGCCATAGAGGTCAAGATGTAGAAGAAACCACATGAGGGAACTTCCCCTTACCATACATAATGGGCCGAGGCACCGTGGGCAAGACAGGAAGCTCAAAAGCACAACACTTGTTCTTTCACCAAGCAGGCACCATCGGATTCTCCATCAAACACCTAGGAGAAGAATTTGATGGCACCATAGCAGGGTGAGAAGTAGAAGCAGAAGATGAAACAACAAAAGAGGAAGAAGCTTGAGCACACTTCTTCTCTTCCTTCCTTCGGGTGAAGGTAGCATCACTATTCACTTTTAAGCAGGCCCTATGCAAGATGGCATAAGGGGAGGGATGATACCTCACCTTAGGCATTAAGCCCCATTCTTGTATTTCATATAGGTCTTGTATAAGAGGTCCATCCTAGGGGGAAGTAGACCAATAGGGGCCAGATAGAAATGATCCAAGGAGTGGTCCTCATGACCTACCTACGACCTAAATCTGGTGTCGTGGACCACATGAATAGATCCCTTATGGATGAATTTCAGGCATTTGTATACCACCGAGGGAATTGAATTCATAGCTACCAACCAGGGGATACCTAGTTTCACTCTGAATACTTTAGATCTAGGTATGATGTCAAAGAGGATGCCAATGAACCTAGGCCAAACCAAGATTGATAAGGTGATACTGCCAAGGGGAGGAAGGGAAAATCCATCATGTGTGCAAATGGTGCTTCTAGACTCATTAAATCCATCCTTATGCAAGAATTTGATTAGTAGGATATCCTCTATAATGACATTCACATGACATGCAAGGTCAATAAGGACACTAGTTACGGGGTGATCCCATAACACTGGTTTATAATTTTTGGCCAAACTGGACACTAAAATAATTTTTTCTAACTAAATCTTCACTTTCGGGAACCTATAGCGCTAAACCATGAGAAATTTGAAGATGATGCAAACTAGTGATTTGTGACATTTTGTTTGTAGATTAGAATATATTTTTTTCAAAATTTTTGGAATCAGATTGCACTTCTTTTTCCATCTCCTTCGAAAACTAGTTTTTTTTTCAGTAAACAACATTTTTAAGGAGTGACGCTCACCGTATAAAGCATAACTTTTTTCCATGAAGGATAAAATTTTAATTTTTTCAAATTTAGATTTGTAACTATGATATCTAGTGCTTCCAATTGGTTTCATAGTGTTTTATTGAATAATTTTTCCTTAATCAAGTTTCTAAGTCAAACCAATTACAATTCAAACATAGGCGGACCATATAACGTGTAAGTTTCTTTGTATGTATTGAAATTCATTTTTTTTTGTTGGATCAAGGACTTTAATATCTAGTGCTCATATTTTTCAATATTTTTCTATTTTTCCACATGTATAGAACAAAGAGCTCAAGTTTTGGTCAAAAACCTATGTTTAATAAAACTAAAAAAATAAATACATAATAAAACCAAAACATATTAAAATTATATTTGTTGGATAGCTCGTTTCGAGGACTACCATCATCCAGTTGGATCTATGAAGTCTCCTCCATTTTCATCCTCAACCTAAGGTTTGAAACATAAAATTCTAGACTTTATTGGTGCTTGAGGGGGAGAAGAAGGGGGGTTTGAGCGAAACAAGGGGGTTAGCTCGAACCCCTAGGAGTTCAGTTGAACCAGGGTTCGCTCGAACCAGAGTTCGAGTGAGGTTCGAGCGAACCCCCTTTCCACAGGCCTTCAATTCTAGATTTTTGCTGAGAATGGTGGGTCCCATCATTAAATGGGTTCACTCGAAGGGGGGTTCTATCGAACCCCCTTTGGGTTCGCTCAAACCAAAAGTTTGTTCGAATCCCCAAAAAGTAATTTTTTTTGCATGGGGTTATTTTTTGAAACTTTTCCTTCCTCACTAGAATTGTAAACCACTTTTATGGGTTTACCCTATGGTATTCCCATTGATGCATATGGGAATATACAAAGGAGATGGTTATTTGTTAAAGTTCATTGGAAAGTTTTGGAAGGTGAATGTTATAGCTGGAGACCCCATTGCAAGTTGCACAGATAAAAGGGACATATACAAGGAAGAAGCCATCTCTAGATGAACTAGACAAAACTTTCACGAAATCCCCCTAAGGGCTAGACAATGAACCACTAGAGGTTTCGTTCATCAACACTTGTGGAACCTCGTAGGTACAATACTAGGGGTTGTAGGTTGGGTTGCAAGACCAAAGGCCCTACAACACTCACACCCACAACGCTCCTAGGATATGAGGGAAGGGTCTTTCAACACTATTAAATAGAACCAAAATGGTTCATGTCAGGTTCACCAAAATGTAGAGAAGGGGGACCAACCCCTCATCCATCCTAGGTCATAGAGGATCGAGAGTTGAAGGCTTCCCTAAACTACCTCAATCATGTAGATATTTAATGGAAGGATAGATAATGAAGAGAACTCTCAGTTGCCCCTATCACTCTACTAATCTAGGAAACTATGTTATGGGACCAAACAAGTAGATTTTTGAGATTCAAACTATAACTCTACTAGCTCATTGGTAGAGGATGGAAGCATGGAAAAGGGATGATAGCACACCGCACTGGCTTCTCACTTATGCGCTAGTATTCACACAAACAACGAGCACAAAGTGATAGGTAGAATACTCCAGAACCTACTAACAACCTAGTCTGAAGGAAATAAATGCAATGAAAAAATAGGATAAAGTAGAATAATAGAAGTAAATGCTATGAAAGTGACAAGGTAGATGAGATAAGGATGAACTTACTAGAGGTCCAATTCTCCAACAAGCTCCACACGAACAATGTACATGCACACAACCAAGAGGGGAAAATGTTGGGGCTATTTAGGGGTTTTCCTTAGTCAAACCCCCACTTTGGTGTTTCCACCTCCATAGAAAACCAATATAGAAACAATAGAAATATGATAAAGAAGGAGAAAGGAAGTGTAGCAATGGAAATATCACCAAACACTACCAAAGGCACTATGCTACCGAATTCCAACAAAAAATTAGTAAAAAATAATATCACCTTTGTACAAGGGCGCTCAAGGCCAATGGAGGAAAATGCAAGAGCACAAGCTTGGCAAGTCAACATGGGTGTAGCAGTGATGAAGGATGACCTCACTAGGCAACCAAGTCATGAGCTTGAGTTGTGGATATGAAAGATGCTTCGATGTTGAGGTTGTAGCAAGAAACTTGAAGTGATGTGTGAAATGAATGTTGTAACTAGCAAGAAATTTGAGAAAGAAAGAGAGAGTTCAAGAGAATGTTCAAGAGAGAGAGATTGAAGGTGAAAGCTATCCATTTGAAGAGGTTTTGTGGGGAAAGGAACCGTTCAAAGGTTAGAAAAACCGCAGAGGTGTTACACTTCACCCCCAATAGCGAGTGCAACATTTATACGAGCTTCAAGAGCATGAATATTTTCAGGACGTAAGCATGCCACTCAGACATCTACGTACCACATGGGTGTCCCAGATACAGATTCACCCACCAACACTAAGGACAAGCACTGGGTGGATGAAATGTGGAAGGGTGAAGTGGAAATATGTCGATAGGATTAATTATTCTAAGGTAGGAGATGCAAAAGGGGAATTTGCAAGGGGGTGTAAATTCACTCCTATACAAAAATAATGCTCTATCGTTTGCCCATCCTCTTCAAATGATAAAATTCCAATTATTACTTTACCCTTCCATTGAGGTATGCTTGGTATATTAAGTTGTGAAGCTATCACCATATCATAGCTAGGATATTATTGTCACTTGCTATGATGGGTAGAGAATGTTGAAATGGTTCTAACTTAATTTTTGGAGGTGACATGCCATTATTTCATTGGTTAATTATATTTTGAGCTATATTTATTTATTATTTTATTCTTGGGGTATGTCTTGTGATCCATAAAAGTATCTATTTTTACTTCATGGTGACATTTGGAGAGGCTTTCATGTATGGTTTAGGCACTTGGAAGCTAGAGAATATGTAAGGTAGTTTCAAACAACCATGTCTAGGCTTTGGTAGAATAGAAACAAGCGAGTTTTGGTATTTTATTCCTTGTGATATAACTATTGGTTTCTAAAGTTGGTGTATTCAAAATAAATAGGGTGATTTTGGGTTCATTGAGTTATTCATAGATTCACTACAATAATTTTGTCAAAAGTAGTTCTCTCAATACAAATGAACGTGGTGATTTTTCTGACACATGAAGATGCATCATGTTGCATTCATGATTTATTCTCTCCTTTTTTTTGATTTAACCTCCAATTATAATGTAAAGGCTATATTAATCTAATTATAACTTGAATCAGGTAGTTCATGTGCATTGAGATTATAATTGTAGTGTAGTAAAATGAATACCCTTGCATTTTCACACTTGTTTGGGCCCACCTTACTTTATTTATCCTACTTTATGGATTAATTGGCCCCATTTTATGTCCAAAAGCCCTATGAATGGTATATTTTTCTGGTTAATCTTAACATTCTCCAATGCATAAATTATCTCCTAATGATTTTGATTGGTGTGTCCCTAATTTTTGTTCGGGACTAAAATGCCACTAAGTGCATCTTTAACTCCTTGAGGTCTCGAGACCCTAATTTTGAGGTATCTTATTTGGGCCCCTTTTTGGAGTTTGTGCTCCAAGTTTCATTACTTGGGACTAAGACGCCACCCAGGGCGTCTTAGACCTGCTTGAGTCATTTTTAGGATTTAATTTCAAATTTGGCGGGATTTAACCTCCTTCATTTAATGAATTCATATGTTGGCTTGGTGTGATACAATTTTGGGATATTAAGCGTAGACAAGTATAAATAAAAATTTCATTAATTCATTTTCATCCTAAGCATTCATGAGATCACCTAAAAACTTGAGTATTCATCCTTAAGTAAAATTTATGAGATCAAGAGCATTCAAGAGCAAATAATCAAGCGTTTGGAGCCATTGTCAAGATTCAAGCATCATGTTGAAGGCTATTCTTGCATCATGTGTGTTGTTGTGCTAACATTTTTGATGTAGGGTTTTGATTCAAGCAAGCAAGTAATTCAATATTTATCAAGCATTTCAAGATTCATATTCATTGCAGCCATCTTACACAATATTGCGGACTTTACAAGGGTTTAGTGAGTTGTAGAATTGCATGTTGTTCATTCACCATTTCTATTTCATTTCAAGGTTTAATTACCAACAAGGGGTTTGACCAAAGAAAACCCCCATTCATTAACAAACAACAAGTTTTTCCCATCTTGTATATTTGTGTTTGCAGATCTAGGTTGAAGACTTAGAATGCAAAGTTGTCAAAGTTGAAAAGTTGCATAGCAAAGTTGTCATCTTCACGGAAACTCACCTACAATATAGATCCAACTATTTTAGAACTTGAGATCCAAGAGGAAGCAAGTGCAAATTTGGGAGTTGATGACCACATTCAGACTTTTCAAAAATTCAGAGCAAGACTAAAACACCATTTTGGGCATCTTAGTCCTCCCAAGCATATTTTTTCAGAGATTCTTCAGGATCCTGTTCTGACATCTGAAGATTATATTTTTTCCCTGAAAAAATAGAAGCGAGACTAATATGCCATCTTAGGCGTCTTATTCCTCCAACACATATTTTGGCAACTTCTTTGCATTTATAGAATCTTTATACCATCTCTAGGCTTCCCAGATACACATACCCTAACTTGGTGTTGCTTATTTTTAGTATTTTCATCTTTCATTTAGCTCATCTTAGGTTGTTTGCATATCACATTATCTTTTCAACATTGTCTTTTTCAAACATTTTCTTGGTGGTGAACCCCTTAAAGCTGAAAAGAACCCTCTCCTAAGTCCACCTAATTGCAAACTGGCTCACCTTGAGAGATTGATAGTCAATCCTATTAGGGTTCTTAGGACATATTTGAATGACCTAGATAAAATAGGAAGGAAGGATTTACCCTCTTCTCTCTTTTCCATTTTTATCTTCGGTTCATTTTGGTGAACTTAACTTCTTTGAACATTCTTCATTTTATAATTTGGAGTCCTTTAGAGTCCTAGATCTAGATTGCATTCATTGTATTATGCATCTAAAGGTTCCTTGCATCTTGCATTAGTGAAATTGCATTTAGGTTTCCTATTTTTGCGTTGGTGAAATTTGCATATAGGTTACATTTTTACTTTCTTGCATCATTCCATTTCATTGAAAAATTGAAAAGTGCATTGTTCATTCTCTTAATTGCATTTAGAAACATTATTATTGCATTGAAAATTGAAAAATTGAATTTCAATCTTGCATTCAATTGCTTGTTAGTTATTGCTTTTCTTTGCATCCATTTGCACCATTTTCCATTTCCAAACATCAGGTCCCTAGGTAGACAACCCGAGAAAGTTGTTATCAAGCCAGATTTTGTTGTTTTTCTCGAAAAACCTCTGATAGGACTAAAACACCCTTCCTAACATCTTAGTCCCTCTCAGGTTATTTCTACTTAGAATCCTCTCTCTGCTATTTGTTGCCTATTTTAGCCTCTGGAACTCCAGAATCTCATTAGGAGGACTAAAATTCCCTTACTGGCATCTTAGTCCCTATTGAATTTGACTCTCCAGTTTTTAGGGTCTGAAATTTCTTTTTTATGTTTTTGTGGGATGCTTTATGTTTTCTATTTTAGTTTTCAGAATTGTTGTTACCATAATTTCTTTCATTTTCAAGTGCATTTTCTTAATTTTGCATCATGGATATGTGCTTCAAAAGTTGTGGATGTCCCTGAAATCCTTAGTAGATGTCTCAAATTGTTCCTTTGGTAATGACCCTAGTGACATTGAACTCACTCTTAATGCATGTCCTCCTTGTGATCTTGACGTCATTGGAGAAGATGATGACAACATGAATAAGTTATTGAACAACTATCTTGATAACCTTTAAGCTAATGCATCCTTCTACCCATCCATGAAATAACCAAATCCCCCTACAATACCACCTCTTGAGATGTTTGGTTACTTACATTATGAAACTAAAGCAAAATTTGACCCTAAGTTCTTGACAATAGGTGAACCTAGTTCTTCTAAGCTAGAAAACACTCAACCATTTTATGATAACAAAGTAACAAACATTGCAATCGATCTCAATAAAAAATATGGCAAAGGATTCAAAAACTTGAGTAAACAAGGATATGATACAAGAAGTGAACATGAAATTCATCAACTCCTAGAGAAAGTTCCAACTACTAAAAACACAAAAGGGTTAGGATATCAAGATCCCCCTCACAACTCAAAAATACCTAGAGAATACCTAAAGCTTCGTAGTGATGGTATATTGATCTTTGATCCACCTCTTGATATGAATACTCTCCTCCCCTCCGAAGAATCGACATTTATTAGAAATGAAGAGTTTATCTTTGGTTTCTCTCCTCAACCTTTACTTGAAGAACTTAGAGAATTTAGCAAAAGACAAAAGCTTTAAAAATTTAAAGACTTTCCATTCTTTCACAAACTCACAAGAATTGAAAGAAAGCTAGAAGAGCTTACTAACTCAAGTTGGATTACCCTACCACCTACCAGTAGAATCAAGAATCCTAAAATAAATAAACATTATGCATATCATAGGACTCTCAGACATAGTACTAATGAGTTTTGTACATTCCAACATATACTTAAAAGACTTAACATGTTAGAAATAGTTCATTAAATTGGGACCCCTTTTCATGTAATAGTTGTAGAATCTTGACATTCTCACTATTACATGACCCTTCTCATCACCTATCTCGGCCCCTTCTTATCTTGCACTTAGTGGGGAAAAGTAGATGGCCTTGTCTTAGTATGACATTTGTTGTGGTCCCTTTGGTTCGTTATCTACCTTCTGCTTATGTAGATTGAGATTGGGAGCCGGATAACCTACTTTAGGTTGAATTGCCTATGCCTTACTAGTCTTTTTATTTTTCTTTTCACTTTCACTTGTATGTGTGTATTGTGATCCCACATGATGTTCTATTTGATGTTTCTCTCTCTTTGTGCATTCCTCTATTTTTACCTTCATTCTTCTCTATGTCATAATATTTTTTCTTCTCATTTATCTTTTCATTTTTATCTTTTGTGTTTCCTTTTGGGGATGACACAAGGCGATGAGACACCCTATGTCTCTTCCATGTTGACTCAAAAGATTTTTCTTATATTTTTTCTTTTGTCTTGTGTTTTACTTTTGGGGATGATGCAAGGTGTCAAGACATTCTATGTCTCTTCCATGCTGATCTAAAATGCTTTTCTTTATTTTTCGCTCTCTTTGTGTCATTCTTCCAGTTCTGTGTGTATTTGGGGAATGATGACAGTTCCAAGATCTCTAATATGATTGCAGCAAAGAAAAATACTGACCTTGAATCCATAGATCCCTTATGTATTTTTGGAGGGCAACCCTCTTTTTCATTTTCTTTTCCATGTTTTTGTACTTTAAAGTAATTTCTCATAGCATGGTGTTAGAGATTTCTTTAAAGTGGGGGCATGCATTGGCATTATTTTGGTATGATTTCATTTTCATTTGTTTTTCCATGTTGCTTGATGTGATTTTCTTTCTTCATACAATGCATTTTCCTCTTTGTCATGACATTAGGATTAATGTCCTTCAAAAGTGTGACCTAGCTTAGCATATTATATTCCCCTTAGTGGTGGTGTAATGCACTACATCCCCTAAGTGGTGAATATTTTATCCTTTGATTGGTCCTCTCTTGGAGACATTAGGAGCAATGTCCACTAAGAGTAAGGCCTCACATCAACTAAGTAAAATACCTTTGAACATTTTTCTTTCTCATTACGTGGCATTTTTTTTCCTTTTGTCTCTATTAGAGTCATGGAGGTATGACTTTGATATATACTTCCTGGGGCTCACCTAGTGAACAACTAGCTTCACTAACCTGTGTGAGTGTGCATTTTGTTTGCTTTTGTCCCAATTAGAGTCATGAAGGTATGGATTTGATACGGACCCCTTGGGGCTCACCTAGTGAAAAAATAGCTTCACTAGCCCGTGTGAGCATGCATTTTTGTACCTTATTAAAGTCATGGAGGTATGGATTTGATATGGTCCCTCTTGGGGCTCACCTAGTTGAACACTAGTTCCCACTAGCCTTCATGAGCGTGTATTTTGTTTGCATAGTGGACAACACATTCCACTTGTAAAACATCTTCAAGCCTATACTCCATCCACCGCGTTGGAGGACTAGTCGAGGCTTAATCTATTGAAGTTATTTTCCTTTTGCCTCTTTTTCTTGTCTTTGATGGTGTATGTTTACGATTTGATTTTGGCTTCATATATCATCCGCAAGCGTGTTCCTTTGTGTCTATGTTGGTTCACCATAGGATCATGATCCTAGGGGCTTGGCCACCCTCTTGATTGTTGTCATACTATCTTAGTAGCATTTGTCCATTTGAACCCCTCTTGATTGCGTGGTTGGCTACTTTAGTATGATTTTGAAGCAAGTTCATCCTCTCACTAAAGTGGGGGATAAATTTAGCGTAGTAAAATGCACACCCTTACATTTTCACACTTATTTGGGCCCACCTTGTTTTATTTATCCTTATTTATGGCCTAATTGGACCTATTTTATGTCCACAAGCCCTATGAATGGTATATTTTTCTGGTTAATCTCAACATTCTCCAATACATAAATGATCTCTTAATGATTCTGATTGGTGTGTCCTTGATTTCTGATCAGGACTAAAATGCCACTAAGGGAGTCTTTGTCCCCCTAGTGTCTCGGGACCCTTATTTTGAGGTATCTTATTTGGGCCCCTTTTTGGTGTTTGTGCCCCAAGTTTCATCACTTGGGACTAAGACGCCCATAGGGCGTCTTAGTCCTCCTAAAGTGATTTTCAGGATTTAATTTTGAATTCTGGCGGGATTTAACCTCCTTCATTTAATGAATTCATATGTCGGCTTGGTGTGATACAATTTTGAGATATTAAGCATAGACAAGTATAAATAGAAGGTTCATTCAATCATTTTCATCCTAAGAATTCATATGATCACCTAGCAACTTGAGTATTCATTCTTAAGGAAAAATTATGAGATCAAGAGAATTCAAGAGAAAATCATCAAGCATTTGGAGCCATCATCAAGATTCAAGCATCATGTCAAAGTCTATTATTGCATCATGTGTTTTTTTGTGCTAACATTTATGATGTAGCCTTTTGATTGAAGCAAGCAAACAATTCAAGATCTATCAAGCATTTCAAGATCCATATCCATTGCAACCATTTTACACAAGATTGCATAATTTACAAGGGTTTGGTGAGTTGTAGCATTTCATTTTGTTCATTCACCATTTCCTTCACCATTTCTATTTCATTTCAAGGTTTAATTACCAACAAGGGGTTTGAACAAGGAAAACCCCCATTCACTAACAAATGACAAGTTTTTCCCATCTTGCATATTTGTGTTTGCAAATCTACGTTGAAGACTTTAAATGCAATGTTGTCAAACTTGCAAAGTTGCATAACAAAGTTATCATCTTCATGGAAACTCACCTATAGGTCAGAGCCGACTGTTTTAGAACCCGAGATCTGAAAGGAAGCAAGTGCAGATATGTGTGCTAAGGACCACATTCAGACTTTTCAGAAATTCAGAGTGGGACTAAAATGCCATCTTGGGCATCTTAGACCTCCCAAGCATATTTTTCAGAGGTTCTTCAAGATTCTGTTCCAACATCCAAAGATTCTGTGTTTGTCTTGAAAAACAACAATGAGACTAATACACCATCCTGGGTATCTTAGTCCTCCAAGGCATATTTTGGCAGCTTGTTCGCATTTCTAGAATCTTTATATAATCTCTAGGCTTCCTAGGTACACATACCCTAACTTGGTGTTGCTTATTTTCAATATTTGCATCTTTCACTTAAGCTCATTTTAGGTTTTTTACATTTCACATTATCTTTTCCAAGCATTTTATTGGTGGTGAACCCCTTAAAACTGAAAAGAACCCCCCTCCAAAGTCCTCCTAATTGTGAATTGGATAACTTTGGGAGGTTGATAGTCAATCCTATTAGGGTTCTTAGGATATATTTGAATGACCTAGATAAAATAGGAAGGATTTCCCCTCTTCTCTCTTTCCCATTTTTATCTTTGGTTCAATAATTAGGAGATTCAAGTAGTTGTGTATGCAATTATTTGAATTCCTTATGACTATACTAGGAAAAGTAGTAAAAATTTGGTTAGAAGAGTTAAAAAAGGTTTCCTAAGATTCGAGTCAGAGTGAGATTCATTCCTACATAGAATTTGAAAGGATCAAGACTTGTGTGTTGATATTTTGGAATGATTTTAAGGGAGTAGAATGTCTCCTTTTGCTAGAGTTTTCACCCATAAGTGACATATGTTATAAATTTTAAAATGGTTTAAACTAATGAAAGATGAAATTTTTGATATAGTTTTTATATATATATATATATAAACTTCTTTAGATATAGGTTTTTCACAAATCTAGTAGAATAATTTAAGTGATAAAAGAACTTAAAAAAAAAAAAGTTGACGAGCCTCCTCTATTACTATAGAAAATTTTATTTATTTTTCTTATTTTATTTCTATTAAGCTAACTTAAATTAAATATCTAGTGATGAGACTAAAACAACATTTTCATAGATATTTATTTAAGTCAAGTTTACTGAAAATGTAATAGTTTTGATAGGTCTCCACTTTATACCTAATTTTTTATGATAAACCAAAAGAAATATAGCCTTTTTAAGAGGATTTCCTCCTATAGTGCATCATATTTTACTAAAAAAATTAAAATAAATTTTAGTATATTTTTTTGTGAATTTTCAATTGACCTTATATTTGATTATAATGACCTAGTTGTAGTAAATTTTAGAAAATTAATGAAATATTTACAATTTTTGAGGGTATGATCCCTAATAAAGGGTATCCTCATATTTTATCAAGAATATGCCTAGTGTAAGAAATCTAGATTAAAATCTATGGTTTTAATAAATCTAAAAGAATGAACAATCTTTCCATCACATGTTATAGGGTGTTATCTCGATAGTTTTAAGTGAAAATATTTAGTCTAAAGTGATTGACCAAAAATAGATTCACTTAGAACCCTTCCCTACAAACACATGATAGAAAACCATCTATTTTTTATTTATATGTTATTTTTTTCACAAGGAATCCTTTAAACCTAAAACATATGGTACCTCATAAGCATTAGACTTGCCAAAAATGTTTCATGAAATATTTTCACTAGAAATTTGGGTCAAAGTTTTTTCCTAAAACCATTGAGTTGGTCTAAACTTAGACATATTTTATTTCTTTTACCCCATAATCCTATTAAATATTTGATTTTAATTATGAAATTGGTTAATAAATAGTATAACCCAAGGTCTTAGAAATGTGATAAGTTTATGGAGGTAGAAGAAACATTTGCACATACTCATATTAATCTATTATCTGTAAACAAAAGTGAATCTATGGCCAAATAAAGAAAATAAGTTCTAGAAGCATAAAGTAAAATCCTTCTAGATACTATGAGATGATACCACAATATTGTGTCCCACTTGTGGCACATCTTGAGTTTTTCATGAAATCATATTTTTTAGAAGAAAATGATTCAATCCTTTATGGGTTCCAAATAAGAGGTTTTTATTGAAGAGGGATAGATCAAACCCCATTTGATTGAACCCCCTAGGCTTAAATCAAGCCTTTAATGAATTCACCTCCACACTTATCAAAATACTAAAAAAAAAAATTGCTTCACCTTTTGGGGATCAAATGAATTCATTTATAAATTTCATTTTGTAAGTATGTAGCCCTTAGTATTAGCTTTAGAAGAATTACAATATACATTATTATTTTCTTTATATGTGTGTGTGTGTGAGTGTGATGTGGGAAAAAGGGATCTAGGATTTAAATCACACTTTCTCCTACATTACATTATAGAGTAACCAAAATGAATCAAATACACCCACTTGGCTACTATCCTCAATGAAATAGCTAGAATGGTAGATTAGGGTTTTGGTTCTTTGGGGGAATTAATATATATTTGATTGATTATGAGTTAACTTAATTTTATTATGCAAATGTAAACCTAGGTCAACTATGCAACTACAAAAGAATTATGTAAATATAGAAAATTATAGAACTTAAACATAGAAATGAATAACATAACAACAAAGTGAAAATATAGAGTAACCTATATGTAAATTAGGGATTAAATTTCTTAGATAGGGGTAGTGGCACCCTAGACCAAGAATGCAGATCTCAAGAATATGTGAAAAATATTAGAAGGTCATGTCTATAAGTTCTTACATTTTTTGTTAGAAATCTGAAATATATTGAATAAGCCAAGGAACTTTATAAGAGAAATTTAAAGTTACATAAATTAGTGAAACATAAATAGTGGAAACCAATAACTTTGAGAGATATGCAATGTCAAGATGAAAAAATTGTATTAAGATATTCCAAGATGAAAAATACAAGCTAGATAGTGAGTTTATATAGAACTAAGGAGAGGATGGAGGTGGAAACTAAACCAATAGGAATTGACTACCACTAAATACCAATATTAAATAAAGTGATGGAAAATTAAATACTCCACCATTTGAAGAAAACTCATCACTTTATCTTATAGTTATTAAATAACAAAATCATTTTATTATCCTAAGAAAGCTTAATAAACGTGTATGAAAAACCTATAACTAAGGGAAAATACACTAGCTTGCTAGGAAAAAAACCTACACTAACACCCCCCTTAATACAACTTAGGAGGATGAAAAAGATGATGGGTCTTGAAAAATGAGGCCATTGTAGGTACCCAAGTGCATATTAAAATTTCCCCCAAATAAGAATAAGCCCCCCACAAATAGAGAGAGAACACCCCCAAAATAGAGAGAGAAAAGAAGAGAAGGACTAAGTAGCCTCCCCAAAGAGATCCAATGGTAGATGCTCAAAATTGGATGCAAAAGATGGTCCACAATCATCGAACAATATTCCTCCACTTAAGAAGAAACAAAACTAAAGGTATATGGAAGCTATCTCCCAAGATGAAAGGAATAAACTAAAAATGTATGAAGTCTCTAAACTCGACTCAAGTGTCCACATGTCAATGTTGAACACTATCACAATAAAATCATATGTTCTATGCCACACTACTAAAATTGAAAAATAAAAATCTCCTAAAGAATGATGTAGAATAAAATTAAAAGACTCAAGTATATCTTATGAAGCTATATCCTCCAAATGTTTATCCAAATTATCCGCACTTATATCAAAATGTGATGAATGATCATATAAAGAATGAAATAGAAGGTCAAAGTGTTCCCTCACAACAACTAAAGAAGAATCAACACCATCAAAGAGAAGATGAATGCAATAAATAATCTCTTAAATATATAATATGAATATCCATGAATAGGTTTGAAATACCCATCAAGAGATCATCCCACAAAGCTATATTTGAAAGAATATACATATCCTACTATAATGAATCAATGGAAACTTCCAAATAAGCATCACTAGAATATGAAGTAGCAAAAGATATAAGGAAAAAAGAGTTATCCTCAAAGATAAGATGTATGTTGTCAATAGTGTCATATATCTATCCCAAATGAGAGACTCTACAAAAAAATAAAAAAGGGCCAGTGCAGGATCATGGGGGTCCAAACTAGGCCCTTAAGTGGCAATAAAATTCAGAAAAATAGAGTTAGGAAACTTGAAATAAAAATTTGAATAAGTTATTAACATTTAATTTGAAAAATATGTAATTTTTTTTTTGTAGTAAATTAAATTTAGTTTCTAAGATACTATTCCTTGTTTGGAAAAAAATAAATCTATTTGGTGACAATTTAAAATTTAAATGCAATTGTACTAAATTTTTTTAGGAAAAAATAAAAAGTAGGTGTATGTCTAACCAACCAAAGTACAAGCAAAAAGTAATATATATTTTTTTAAACTTTCAATATAAGTAGAGGACACATGTATGGATGTGATGCATATTTTTGTAAGTAAATAATTAGTTATGAATTTTTTTATTAAAACTTTTTATAAGTATTTGTTGGTTATTATTTTAGAACCAAACTTGATCTTACCACTTACCTATGAATCTACCAAAATAAAATGACTAGCAAGGGTAAGGATTGACCAACAAACAAGGAAAAAATTACTAGACCTCTACTTCTACACTTTGGGCTCTGTGAGACCCAGGAGGGTAATCCTGACAATGCCTATATGATACTCACGTGCCATTTTTATCACTAGCATTGAAAAGAAACAAATAAATTCCTTCTTAACACAAATAAGAAAAATTCCCTAAGGATTTGGCAAACCCTCTAATCAATTGTACTTACAACTAGGAATAAGCAGTACATCATACTACTATACTGCAATCATAGGTGTGCCATAAATTTTATAAATATTTGCATTCTTTGTCAGGTACAGGCAACTCATTAACATAAAAGATGACTAAAAAAATGGACCAGTTCCTTATCAGAGGGCATCAGATTGACATATGTAATAAATAGTAATACAATAGAAAATAGAAGAAAATATTTGTAGACTATTGCATATCACTTTGTAACGCACAACTCAATATGCCCAGAATTAGAAACTTCTTAACTATCCCTGAATTCCACTTACAAATCTATGATCTCACTCAAGCACTTACTTAGCTCTTTGAACTAAAGAAAAAGATGAAACCACACATTCAATCACAATGACTGAAGATGAATAAATGAACCTTGATTCCTTTATTCATGATTCAAAAGCCAAAATTATAGAGGAGAGAAACTAATTTAGGAACTTGCAACTATCATTCATATCTCTCTGCTATTGTAGAACAATTAAACCTATTACAGATTTGAATATGTAACTTTAATCTATCTCTCTGTGCTTGAAATCATCAGAATTACTCATATATGAGCTCAAAAATTGCTTAACCATCAAAAGACCCTTGTAATTGGCCATGAATTCCCATTTATATAACATGGGAGCAACAAGCATTAGGCCAAGTTACAATCAAAGTCATATTTGCATTTGACAGAAATTTCAATTTCAATTTCAAAAATTCCCAAACGGTTATATTTACTCGTTGCAAAGTGGTGGGAAGCATACGGGACAAAAAATATTTCCATTGCTGAGGAAGATATGACCACCTTCCAAAAGGAATATTTAACCATTGAAAAAGCTCCAAAATATCCTCCTCTTGAGAAAAACGTGTTTTCCACATGCATGTCCAGTCATCAAAACTTTAAAATCAAAAAAGCAATAGAAAGGTATAAAACTAACCCATCCACATCAGCACTTGTGCCACCAATTTCCATATCGAGGAGAGAACAATATTTTGCAATACTTCAACATAAGCCTAATCTATACTAGTTCCAGGCTATGCATTGTTTCTCTCTATCCATTATTCACCATGGCTACAAGTTACACTCACCATTTCACAACTACAAATCAATCCTCCAACACATCCAAATATTTTCTCTTCTAGGCCTGAAACTCTTCTTCAGTGGGCCAACTGAATTTCAGGACACTATCAACATTTTTTCATTATGGTGAATATTTAGTAACAACTTGATTGTCCTCATCAAACTCTTCCAGGACGATCTCTACATGGGTCAACATGTCCATGTTTCTCTTTAGTGTTCCCATATCATGTTCTTGACAAATGGAAGTAGCTTAACCTGAAATGATTTCATTAGTTTCATTTCTCTAGTCCTGTAGGGTTTTTATACTACCATCATCCCTTAAAATGGATGGGAGGAGGCCATGATGTGTTTAACGAAATTTTTGTACCAATTCCCTTATCCTAATATCTAAAGGCTCTAAGTTTCCCCTAAAATCCTTGATTTCATTTATAATAGTAATTGTGGATATAAAATCCCTCGAGCTCCCTTTGGGTTGATAATGTTATTTTTCTTGGCTTCTGATTGAGTCCTATGTATTTGGATATCTCTGACCCCCTTTTCTCTACCGAGCTTTACCTGTTGTCGCCATGTGTCTTCCGTGTGCTCCACGCATGGTTTTCGTCTCCCGCTTCTCTTCCGAGCTCCACCATGCTTCCACATATTAGCAGTACACACCTTTAAGGCTTGCTTCAGTTCACTTCTCTACCGGGTCGCACCGATGTGCCACATATCATCTTTCTGCGTACATCTTTTTGGTAGACCCCACAATCAGCACAGGTAACAAAGACTTCTCCACGCATCTTCTCCATGGTAATTTCATCAAAGGGAAGGATGGAATGAGTGAAAATATGCACCATATTGCCACATGTCCTAACTAACTCCATGGGCTAGCAACACATGTTTGTTGGGGAGTGTGTTGCTTCTACGTTGGGACAACTGCCTTCATTTATAGGGGTTGCATATGTTTTGAAGGTGACTGCATTCTATGGCTTGAAATATTTTTTCTTGCAATGACCTAGGAAATCATTGTGATGGACATCATTGCTCTCACCATGGAATCTTTTCTGTTACTAGATAATTGACAGTGGGATCATTTTCTATATATACTTCTTCTTTTGAAGAAAAAGTTTAGAACATACAAAAAAAAGAGGGAAAGACACCAAGCCTTTTGTATTGTTTTTAGATTATTGTATAAGACTCATAGACTGTGCCATTGTTCAGCCTTTCTGTCTCTTAACTATTTGATAAAAAACTATACTGCGCCATTATTGTACTGGGTAGTTTATTTGCAGAAATTCTATAATTTCAATATAATTTTTCTAATTTAGACCATGTCTTGGACTCTTCTTTTTAGTGAATGTGTATGGGAGTTATTTTATGTTATTTGGTAAACTATTCAGGTTTTTCATCTTTGATTTTTGTTATTCTAGGACATAGCATATTGTTGAACAACCCTCAAACCATGTCCGAAAGGAAGGTTTCCCGTGCCTGAATACACCTACAACTTGACACATCACCTTAGTTAGAAATTTATTTAATATATCTATTTCCTTTTCCCTTTCCAAACCCCAAATTATAGAAGAAGCTGAATTCTTTAGAAACCCAGAGGTTACTCAGTTTAATGCAATAGGTCCCCCCTTTAATCGAGTTTTCCATAAGGCTATTGCTTGTCAAATTTTGGCATCAATAGTTTCTTTTTCTGGCATGCCCGGTGGGAATTCTTAAATGTACTTAAACCTTAAGTGGGTGCATAAGCCATCGACCTGTCACTAGATCCCAAACAACAAATAACCCTAGCTTGCTAGTGCCACCGCTTGTAACATCATGAACTAGGACCCATCCAATAAACGCTCTAATCCCTCCACCATCCATGTTGCCAATTGCTAACACAAATCATGTGGCATGGGATGTCGAAATCCCCCTTATAGCACTAGTAGCACTTGTCGTCTTGGCACCTATCCTAGTTTTTTATTTAAAATTTGTACCAAAATTCACCAGAGATGGCTCGAAGACACCATTTAAACATCTGTAAGATGTAGTAGAAATATGTCTGGTGCATGGTGTGGTTGATCAAAATGTAGCACTAAGGCTACTTACAACCTCTTTCAAAGATAGGGTGCTATATTGGTACTGCACTCTTGGTACCTGGGATCAACTAAGAGATCCTTTCTATAAAATATTTTCAAATGATGGAGATTGATCTTCACTATATCATCAGCTAGCGACCATAAAATGGGCCCCATATGAATCCATGACTAAATTCAATGCCCGGTTCCACACAACTTGGCAAAGGATCTTGGCTACGATTCACCCACCAATCGAGTTGGATTTCATGTTCTACCTGAAATCCATCGATGCTAACATCTCGATGATGATTCAGTCCCTTGGCATAACCACTCTACCAGATGTGTACAACATTAGTGTTAAAGCAAAGAATAACATAATCAATGCCAGAAAGATACCACCTCGGCCCATCATGCCTATACTTCCAGAGATATCGGTTCCCACCCAGGAAATAGCATCTATCAGTGCACCCTCTCCCCCTCAATCTATGTATGCATATCCGGGTGCACCATAAAATATCGCTTCTACATCTAATCCTTCAAGGGATGAGATGAACAACATCAAGGAGTTGCTGGGAAGTATCTCAAATGAAGGAACTACCATCAAGTGCAATCAATCCATGCCCTCAAAGCTAGCATACAAAAATTACCAAGCTGGAAGACCTTCCTACCAATAGAACTAGTATGAAGGAGGTACACACATGAGTCTGCAAGCTCAATCAAGTAATCAGATGGTTCTAGTACCTACTCCACTACCTAATGTCCCATTGAGTTTAAATAGAGAGTTGGTAGTAGGGAAAAATAATCTCACAGATGACATCAACCCTGGTGCTTCCCTTGCAATGATACACATATGCCCTGAAAATTCCCATGCGACAACTTACAACTAAAGGTGGCAGAACAACATAGTCAGGGTGTAGTGTCGAGTTTAGGAGGTTATGCATATACCTCTCCAAAAATGGAAAATTCAGTGCTTACCACTCAAATGCAAGGGATTTCCTTGGAATAAGAGAACGACATAGCTCCTGACCACACACTCTTCTCATGGATGGAAGCAAAAGAGGCAATATTTTCAAATGAGGCATCCACATCAGAGACATCACAAGTGCACTCTAATTACAACAGTCTCATAAAGAGGAGATTCATAGGTGAGCCTTTCACTCCACAACCTAAAAGTTCCTCCGACCAGACTCCTAGTACCTCAATAATTGCACACCAATTTTAGCCATGAAGGGAAATTGTTATAACAAGGCCTAAAGAATTGAAGCCTTCAAATAAATTGCTATTCAATGTGGTGGAATAATTGAAAAAATCCTTTACTAACATGTCTCTTTGGGATATCTTAGTTATTCCAGAGTAGAAGTCATTGATACAGAAGGCCCTCCAAGAAGATGCAGTTATTGAACCAACAAAGCTATCACTCAAGGAAAAGGCCATTGATCCATCATCCCCTGCCAAATTTCTCAAAAATAGTGTAGAGGAGGCCTCTATTGAAGTTAGAGATAAGACAAAACCTAGGCCATTTTTCTTAACTCTTATTGTGGGGAAAAAATTATTACACAATTCTATGATTGACTCTAGTGCTAGCACTATAGTCATGCCCAAGAAGATAGCTGAAGCCTTAGGACTTAGCTATGAACCTTTAAAAAGAGGGGTTATGAAGCTTTATGGGAACAAGGTTGAAACCGTAGGTGTCATTAAAAACCTCCCCTTGAATCTATTCTCTTCTCCCAGTATCATAGTTCTACAAGATACCGTGATCATAGATGTTCCCCCCATGTTTGATCTTTTCTTATCTTGGGAATTCACTTCAAAGATAGGTGGATATATTTCTTTGGATTGGTCACACTTGATCCTCAGGACCAAGGATGGAGCTAAAATAAAAATAATATCTGAACCCCTACATTCAAAACATGTGGCAAATGAAGCCGTGATTAACTTTGAGGCTGCTCATACCTCTCTCACCAAAGAGGAAATGTATGGTATTGAGCAACTAGAGGATGAGAAGGTAATTGGAGACTAGACCGATCAAGAAGAGGTCCTCTTGAGTCAATATATAGACATTGATCCTTTTGGTAACTATCATACCATCGAATTGGGGACCTATGACATATATGATAAAGATCAGGTAATCCCGAAGGTTGTGAAGGAATTCAAGAGTTTCCTAGCCTCAAAGATATGGATGCTACATTTTGATGAAGCAAGATGAAAAGTTAGCTCAAGATCCGAGATCTATTTGACAGCCCCATCCAATGAAAAGACACTCTAGTCCTTCCTCTTCTAGTTCGCTTGTTTGAAAAATGAAGTTGAATATGAAGGCCTAGTTTAAGGTCTAAGCCTTGCAGAGAGGATGGACATTAAGCAAATAATGGTGTTCAAAGACTCCAAGCTAGTGGTCAATCAAGTCTGAGGGATTTCTCCAACCAAGAATGTCCAAATGAGATCCTATAGACATAGAATTTGGGACCTTATTGAAATATTTAAAGACTTCAATGTCCAGACAGTGCCTATAGAGAAAAATACAAAAGCAGACTGCATGACAACAATCGGATCTCAATTTGATCTTTCTTCTGGCTTAATTCATAACATACACTTTGTACGAGTCATTTTTCGACTAGAAATACCAGATAATGATCAAAGCTGGAAAGTGTTCAAAAGTGATGAACACATCATCTTGTTCATCCAACATTCGAGAGAGTTCATTGAGAAACTCCAACCAAGAATTTTTGAGGCATATGAAGTGAAAATTATTCAGTTAAGATACAACAAACTCCCAAAAGGATTGGTCACTCTCGAAAACCTATTCAATTGTGATGATGCAAGAAATGATAAGAGGAATTTTGTAGCAGACAAAAGTGACTATGTAGATATTCAGGTTGAAGATGGAAGGAGGCTCAAAGTAAGAAAAGATGTCCTACAACATTTTAAAGAAAGAATGATCCATTTCTGTGAGAAATATGAAGGAGTATTGGCCTGGTCATATGATGAACTCAAGGGATATGATCCTAAAATAATCCAACATACCATAGAATTGATGGGAGGAGCAAAACTTGTCTACTAGAAGCAGAGGCTAGTAAATCCGAAGATTCAAGCCTTGATGGCACAAGAGTTGACCATGCTAATTCAGTCCCGGATTATCTTCTCGATCAAGCATAGTACATGGGTATCTAACCTAGTTCTCATCTGAAAGAAGAATTAAGATGTCCACCTATGTGTTGATTTACGAGACTTGAACAAAGCATCCTCGAAGGACCACTACCCCTTGCCTTCCATGGAGTTTAACTTGCAAATAATGGCAGGGTCAGAGATGTTTTCTCTACTGGATGCCTTATCTGGTTACAACCACATTTGAGTAAAAGAGGAGGACTGAAACAAAACAAAGTTCACTACTAAGTGGGGAATTCTTGCATATGCAAAAATTCCCTTCGACCTCTCAAATGCAAGGGCCAATTTCCAATGAGCAATGGACATCACTTTCAAAGATTTGATCAATAAAATAATCTTAATATACCTGGATGATCTTATAGTATTCTCCAAGCATAAGGATGATCATTTTTGTCACCTTGAAATGGTTTTTAAAAAATGCTAGGAGTTTGGGATGTCCCTGAACCCAAAAAAATGTGTTTGCGGAGTGTCGCAAGGCAAACTGTTGGGACATGTAGTGTCCAAAGAAGGAATTGTAATCAATACAAAGTGGGTAAAGGTAATTAGAGAGCTTCCCCTCCCCATAAATAAGAAAGGAGTTCATTCCTTTCTGGGAAAGGTAAATTTTGTGAGCAAATTAATTTATGATTTTATAGGAATAATTATACCTATCACCCTAATGGTCAAAAAGGATCAATTTTTTAAATGGACAAAGGAAGCTAGAGAATCCTTTGAGAAGGTTAAGGACACTATTTATTTAGCTCATGTGTTGGAAAATCTAGACCTATCAAAGGACTTCATAATGTATGTATTCAGTAGAAAATATAGCATCGCTATTGTTTTGACCCAAAAGGATGATGAAGGAAAGGGAGAACATCTAATAGCATTTCACTCCCAGACCTTAAAATATTATGAGACAAACTACAACTTCATCGAAAGATAAGAATTCACCATTGTTAAGGGGCTCAAGAATTTCCAACACCTCATACCTTGCAACAAGGTGATTGTATACGTCACACATTCCAGTGTGCGTGAGTATATCATGGAGGGAGAAATCACCAAAAAGAGGGCCAATTGGATCACTAAGATCCTCAAATATGATATTGAGGTCAAGCCCACAAAGACCATTTGAGGAAGAGGACTGTGCGAGTATTTGGCACAAGATGAAGAAATAGTAACCAAATAAGAGCAACTTGAACTTGTTCTAATAAATGAACCTAAGTCCGAAGGCTACTGGCTAGCAAATAGGGTAAGATTTATGCATAGTGGAAAATATTCATTAGGCCTTCCTTCTCAGAAGAAAAGATTCTATAGACTGTAGAATAGTGGATATGCACTTATTGAAGGGGTCCTCTTCAAAAGGAACTTCAATGAAATTCTACTGCGTTGTGTCACCACATAACAGGTGAAGAAATATTTTGACACTTTCCACAACAGTCCCACGGGCAAAAAATTCTTTGCAAGGACCACCGCTATCAAGATTATGTATTTCAGATATTTCTGGCCTACACTATTCAATGACTCATACTTTTGGTTAAATCCTGCAAGGAATGCCAATTCTTTGTGCCAAGAAGGAAAAAATTTGTGATGCCTTTTAACCCAATAGTTGTTGATGAACCCTCTACACAATGGGGCATTGATTTTATTGGGATGATTAATCCCGCTTCTAGTGCATGATGCAAATAGATCCTAATGGCTATGGAATAATTTACCAGGTGGACCGAGGTCATGCCCTTGAAGAATGCAACAGAGCTAGAAATTGTGAACTTCCTTGAGGAACTGTTAACGAGATTCGGTCTACCAAAGACCATCATCTACGAAAATGGAAAGGCTTTCTTGGGTTCTAAGGTATGTCAATTCACACTCACACATGACATATTCTTAAAAAAATCTTCAAACTACTACCCATAGGGAAATGGCCTATTCGAGTCGATTAATATTTTTTTTGTCTAACTCATTAAAAGAATTGGGTCAAAACATCAAAGAGTGGCAAAAAAATGTCCAAGTAGTGCTCTAAGTAGACCACATAAATCCTAAGAAAGGCCTCAAGACCTCACCGTATAAGTTAGTATATGGGAAAGAAGCACTATTGCACATCTCCATAGAGATTCCTACGCTACAGTTGCTCAAATCTCTAGAGATTGAGGAGAATGGAGCCAATGAGGTTCGGCTGGCTGAGTTACTGGAAGTATGTAGGAAAAAAAAGAAAAGGCCCTAACAACCATGACTAACCACCAACAGGTGGTTAAGAGGTGGTTTGACAAGAAAACCTTAGACCAAGGTCTCAAATGTGGAGACCTAGTTCTCAAATTTAATGAAAGGGCCGCAAAGCTTGGCCAACATGGAAAATTTGATAGTCTATGGGAAGGCCCATTTAGAATAATTCAATGCAAGAAACAAAATGCACTCGAATTGGAAAATATGGAGAAAGAGGCATTGGGGATTCCTATTAATGGAATCCACCTCAAATTTTTCAGTTAAGCTTTATTAATTATTCTACTTGTGTAAATATGTAATTATTATTATTTTTTTCTTTATGTTCTTTTGTTTGACCGGTCTTTCCAAGCAACCCATATGCAAAAAATTGAAAACAAACTCATGTGCAAGAAATTGAAAAGGTACTCAAAGAAGCAAAGAAAAATTAACCTATAATACAACTTCCAGAAGCAAAAGAGACATAAACTTAATAATGGTTGTATATTCATTCTATAGTATTATATACTTCAAAATTACACTTCCAAAATGGCTTATAGGCCATACTTTTAAGAGTATTTATATACTATACAGTTTTATATATAGTAAAAAATCCTAGTTTAGGCATATATACAAAAAACATATAAAAGTGTTGAGATTTAAATAGCAGTAGTGGGGGAATTATCAACATGAGCAAGAGCATTATCAATAACATTTGGAACAACAGGAGCAACAAGATTGTTAACAAGGGTGGAAAGATCAACAAAAACAATGAGAGCATTAACTGCAACAACAACCAATAGTGGAGGAAACACCAGGTCCTTGAAGTCGGTGTACCAAACTATGTCATAGAATAGAACCACATTGTAGCAACGTAGCATAAAGTGGCAGGAACGAGTGACCCTATGGCGGTTCTCTTCATGTGATAGAATGAAAAATCCACTGAAAAAAAGTAGCCATGACACCACAACGTCCTCTTCAATATGTTTGTGAAGGTTGCTCTCCATTGGGATACCGAGGCCATACACCACATTCACCATGACTTCTCCAAGGCCACCAAGGTACCTCTTCAAAAATATTTCCAGCATAATCCATAAGATCATTGGCTTAGGGACCTATATATCAAGCAAGGATGCAACAAAGTTAGAGTAGATGTCAGTTTTGACCCTATACTTATCCTCACACTACCTAGTATCCATTTGATTGCTATAATTTCCAAAAAATGTTTGTTTTTCATCATTCATTTCAAATTCCTATTGGAGACTTTTCCTAAGAAGGCCCTCTGATACTTATTGCAAGTAAGCCTAATGGGAGTATTCATGACACCTAATCCTATCCAACTACCCAAGTGCTAATTCTTCCCAATAGCTAAGTATGATTCTATTGTTGCCTCGAGGTCTATTTATAGAAATATTTGAGGTACCTACGTGCCATAAGCATGATGTTAATCGATTATTAACTCAAAAATCCCACCAAGAGCCGAACCAATCTTCCCACCCAGTTGCATCCACAATGTATAAATTCTAGCGTGTGAGATTAAAGAGAGGTAATTAATTAGCACAAGTTGGTGGCAATCCCAAGTGATCACCCATACGAATAGGTGCTGATGTGTCATGATACAAGCATGTTTCGGCCTTCGAGGTAGAACTCATACATTTTCAAAGTACTCATTGCATTTTGGCTTAATTATTCTTTTAGGATATTAACTACCAAGCATGTGTGAGGTTTATACGCTTGCAATCGCCGAATCAATTTCCAAAATGAATCATGTTGAAGGACATGCTTACTAGCTGTCATTATGAATTCTTGTCTTTTCAAGAGGGTAAGAAATTAATTTCCCATGAGCAAGCGAGTTGGCAGTACATGCCAAATTTAATGCAAAAGGCTACTGTTGTTTCTAACTTTGGTTGAGAAAAAGCTAAGTGATTGCATGTGAAAGAATAAATAGTGTGAAAGCTTCTTGAGTATGCTATCCAGTGCAAAGAGTGTTGAGTACAGATTTGCTGAAAAATATAAGAGGTATAGAAGCAACCAGGTTCAAAGAAGTAATTGTTGTTGATGAAATGTGCTTGAACGAGTCAAACCCAAACAAAGAACAAGATTCCAACTCAATTTACGTCTGATACAAGCCTTGTATTGGTGTTTTTTGTTTAGGTTCCATGCATCTAATAGTAGTGTGTTTCAAAGAAGGGTAATTTTATAGAGCAATGGTGGGACACTGTTATATCACAAAAAGCCACACTAGAAAGAAATGGCTCAAAATCCTCAGATGGAAGCGCAAGATGAATCGACCCAAAGCTTATTTGATGCCACACGCACAATGCCTATGGCCAATATATTTAGAGATATCTCTTACAATTTGCATGGAATACCAGAGAAGACGAAGTGGTTTTGCATGCAAGATGTGGAAAAATAGAAAAAACACAGGGACTAGAGCCAAATAAGGCAAGAGTGGGATAACATTCATGATCCCATCCTCAAAACCAACCTTAAAAGTCTAAGGGAAGCAGCTTGTGAAAGAATGAAGGTGGCCATTAGCGATTGCTAGTTGGTGTACAAGCAATGGTTCTGCGGACTCCCATAGTACATGGTCCCTTTTGTGCATTACTACCCTAATCTAGTTGACAAGGGCATCCTCTGTTTCAACTCAGATACCAATGTCATTGAAGGCCAATAGTTGAGGGTTATAATTAGTGATGAGGCTATCAAAGACATACTGTGCATCCCAAGAGGGGGCTCTAGAGCAGAAAAAATAGAGTCATTCAATCTAGAAAAAAAGGGACAACTTTTGGAGAGGCCGAGAAAAAGCTCTAGATTTTTATAGCTAGGAAACCCGAAGACCCCGAGAAGATTTGGAAAAGCTGCCAGAAATTCCAATCGCACACAACTCTTTTAAGCAAGTGGATATGCAGGATTCCTTCTCTATGATGAATTTCATTTGTGGCCTAGACGAGGACAAATGGGTGCATGAGTTCTAGCTGGATCTGGGTTTTTAGTTGAGAAGGTAACATTTTGTATTTTGGTATGATTTCACAGAAGTCATTGTCTAAGAAATGATAATCCAAATCAAGGAATATAAAAAACAACATAAGTTCAAGTTTCCTTCTCTCCTTGCCTATATGTTTCTACATCAGAACCTCGACTTCTTCAAAAAATATGAGGTTAACAATTTTTGATGAGAAGGGAGTTAGAAGGCTAGTTTCTATATCGACCTCTCTCCTCTCTGCAACTTATGACTATTACACATTGTCAAATTATTTCTTGACTTTGATTCTCCAAGACTTGAGTGAGGATGGAAGTCTTTATCGACTCTCTGCCAACCAAATGGGATGGATGCAGAGATTCACCCCTAAATGTGATTGGTTTCTTGGGGAGAATTTCACATTCATTCGGATGCGTGGCTTTATTGGGGAACTATTCTAGCTCTCGACATGCCTCACAAATCGGGTGTTGGCCATTGATATGTTTCAGAAAATGTCGATTATTGACTTTACCTTTTGCAAAGGGAAGGCCAAGAAGAAAGGATTTTTCTTTTGCCCACTAAGTTTCAAAATGGTGGTTATGGAAAAGAAGAAAATGCATAAGTTGCTAGAAGAAAAGCTGGCTCATCTAGGGCTAGTACTAATTTATGACAAATGGAAACACAACCTTGATAGTGACTTGACAGGCACAAATATTTAGGTAACCCACAACCCCCAACCTTACTGGGAAAAGCGGTGGAATCCCTTGTAAAAATAGGATGATCTATTCATAGGATGACTCAATTTCTATCTTCCTTTTGCAAAGTTTAATGAGAAAATAGAAATAGGTGCCAGCATTCACAATGATTTGGTCAAGCAATGGCTGTGGAGTGAAGAAAAGATTAAAGATTTCTAGATTTACCATCAAGAAATCAAATACTATGATGCCCTATTCCAAGATGTAGACACAAATGAGCTCATAGAGGAGACCTAGCATGTGGTGACCACTAAATTTCTCAAGTTTGATCACCAACTAAAAAAGAAAGAGGATGAGCTTAAAAATGTTAAAGAAAGGATGGAGGTCTTGCTGATGAAGGACAAGTCAAGAGATGCTGAATTTGCACACTTGTCACAACAAGAAAAATTGAACATGATAGGATCCAAGAGGAACTTATGAAGTTCCAATCCCATGATGCCAACCTGATCAATGATTTGTGGTAGAAAAACCAAGAGTTTCAAGATTGGTTAACACAAGTAGAGGAGGAAATGCAACAAAAGAGTGAAGAGTTTCTTGCTAACAAGCTCAATTAGAACAAATAATGTAGTAGAAGTAAATGGACCTCCAACAGTGATAGGATCAATTTGAAAGGGAAATATAGGAGGTAAGTCTCTCCCTAGATAGGGAATCTACGACGAGAAGCCAAGCTGAGGAAAAATAGCTTGCTGTGTTGAGGACCCTACAGGAGCAAATCTCCACTACGGATGATAAATTTTTTGAATTAATGTAGGACATCGGGTCAAGGGATGCGGAAATTGGTCTTTTGAGAAATCTTCCCCAAGCCCCTACTACCTAGTCAGGCCTCCTTCTAATAGCCCAACAACTATATGTTTCATACTAGAAAAAGGTCAAGGTCTTTTGTTTGACTCTTTAGCCTATGCTACAGTTCATGGTGGAAGCATCAAGTTTGAGTCGAGAGGTCCACAAAATGATTGAGAAATTTCCATAGTTCATTACAAAGAAGGTTCCCAAGGTAGAAAGGTTGTTGGATAAGCTATACACTGTACTAAATGATGAATTAGTGAGTGTAGGGATTGAGGACCAGAAGTCGGCTGCTAAGACAACAAAGGAATTCATCCATTACCACTCAACCATACTCCATGATAGAAATTGTGCTGCCACACTGGGCCAAACTATGAATAAAATGTAGGAAAAATTATCCCAACTTAGATGGGCCTGCCCTCCCCATTTCTCTCTTATTTTTCAGTGGCCACAACCGAGTATATTGCAACAAGGATTGAGGACAAGCAACAAGACATATCCACTTTTCAAAGCTTCAGTCAACCCCCAACTACTAAGGATATAGAGGGCGTTACTCATTAGATTGTTCAACTTCTCTTTCAACTTGAGTCTGGGATCGAGATATCCATGAAGCTGCCATTCAAAGAAGTGATTGATCTATTGAGGTGTGTGAGAATCTACGCTCCATATCTACGCCATCCAAAGTTGATTGGATGCCTCTATAGATTACTCTTTCAAAGCTTTGACCCCATCGCCCAATGGATAAGGCTCTAGTCCAAGAACCAAAATTTTTGGGTTCGTCATTCTATAGGCGAAACACCCCTGGTAGTTGCCAAAAGCTGTGGATATAAAATCCCATGAGCTCCCTTAGGGTCGATAATGTTTTTTTTTTTTTCTTTCGATCATGCCCTATGTATTTGGATATCTCCATCCCCCTTTTCTCTACCAAGCTCCACCCGCTGCAACCACGTGTCCACCTTGTGCTCCTCACAAGGTTTTCATCTATCTTCTCTTTCAAGCTCCACCGTGCTTCCATGTGTCAGCAACATACACCTTTAAGGATTGCTTCCCTTTGCTTCTCTATCAGATTACACGTAGCAACTTTATGTATACACCTTTTTGGTGGGCCCCACAATCAATGCAGGTAATGAAGACTTCTCCACGGTCATCTCATCAAAGGGAAGGATGTAATGAACAATGAGATGTGCCATATTTCCACGTGTCCTAACTAAATTTTTGGGCTAGAGACACATGTCTGCTAGGGAGTGTGTTTCTTCTACATTGGGACCACTGCCTTCATTTGCAGGGGATGCATCTGTTTCAAACACCACTGCATTCTATGGCTCAAAATATATATTTTTGGAATGGCCTGGGAAATCATTGCGATGGAAATCATTTCTCTTACCATGGAATCTTTTCTATTACTGGCTAATTAGTGGTGGGATCATTTTCTATAAATATTACTTCTTTCAAAGAATGAGTTCATAACATACGAAAAAAAGAGGGAAAGACACTAGGCCTTTTGTATTGTTTTTAGATTATTGTATAAGACTCACATACTATGACATTTTTCAGCCTTTTTGTCTCTTTACTATTTGATAGAACACTATACTGTGCCATTATTGTACTGGGTAGTTTATTTGTAGAGCTTTTATAATTTCAATACAATTTTGCTGATTTAGATCATGTCTTGGACTCTTCTTTTCAGTGAATGTGTATGGGAGTTATTTGGTAAACTATTTGAGTTTTTCATCTTTGGTTTTTGTTATTCTGGGACATAGAATATTGTTGAATGGCCCTTAAACCATGTTGGAAAGGAAGGTTTCCTGTGCCTAAATACACCTATAGCTTGGCACATCACCTTAGTTATAACTTTATTTTATATATCTGTTTCCTTTTCCCTTTCCAAATCCTAAATCACAGAAGAATCCAACTTCTTAAAAAACCCAGGGGTTACTCAATTTAGCATGATAGGTCCCCCTTTAACTGAGTTTCCCATAAGGTTGTTGCCTATCAAATTTTGGCATCAATAGTATTGGTGGTCTCAAGCCTTTCAAGGGGGTCAACATCATGCTTGGCTCCAATAGACATCATCCTCAACTCTTGCAACCTAGGGATCCATGCCTCCATAAGTGTAATATCTCTCTTCCTATCATTTCCCAAATTATTTATAGCAGACTTGATGGAGGAATAACTATCATGAATGATGTTCAATATTTTATTCACCCCTTTTTTTAGATGCTCCAAAACTGTAGTGACAATATTCATATTGTTGACAAATATTTTCCTATCTTGATCGTCACATCTTTGTTTGCAATCATTTAGTTGCCTAAGAAACTCCTCATTACTGTTAGCTTCCTCTACCTGTGGAGTTCTTGATACATTAGGCTCCATCACTAAGATAGGAACAGTTTCCCATGAGGAACTTTTGGAAGGGGGACAATCAGTAGATACTGGTTCATGTGGAGAAGTAGGGGAGGCATCATCATTCCGCTTTTTCTCTCTTGATTGAAAATTTAGCAATTTATCCCTCAATAATGCTATATCAATTTGAAATTGCATCTTTTGTTGTTTAGTTCTCCCATATTCAACTAATAAATCATTGTAGTCCTTTTTAAACTTTTCCTTCTTTGTAGTTATCAATTCCACAGTAGCTCTTGTAAATTGAGCAACATTCAGTAATATATTTTCTACCTCAAGAGCTTATGTCTTAGATACTCTCTTTATTTTTAGGCCTCCCCTGTTGTTTTGCACAGGTTTTTCAATGTTTGGCTTTCTTATACTAGGTTACAAGGACCATATAGCTAGTGCATCCCACTACTCACTGAAAGCAAATCCTTGTAGTGAAATTGTAGCTTCTTCTTTTGAATAGTAGAGTGGTCTGTCACACCTCTTTATCATGTCAAAAGTGATAGCAAAGTCTAAATTCCATTCTGGAAACAATAACACTGCACTACTCCTTACCAATTCTCGACCCTCTTTTACAGTAATTCCATGAAATTTAGCCCTCATTTCATTTAAGCCACGTGCTTGAATTGTAGCCTCAAGAAAATTTGGATGAAGACTTGTCCCCTTAGCCAGATTGCTGACATATTCATCCTTTTTGGCCCTATAAGAAAATTCCAAGAAATCATGAGACTTGACAAATGAATCATCATCCATGAATTTTACACATTCTTCCACCCTACTATCATCACTGCTGTTAACCCTAGTGAGGTAATTCTTTCTCAACCTTAAACCTAATTGTTGGGGCACAATCATTGTTGGTGTAGGATGCATTCCCTATTGCATTTCTTGCTTAGATACCAAGATTTCCTCATCAAAATCATCATTATCATATTCTACCAAAACTGTTGGTTAAACCCTTTGCTTCTTCAAAGGTGGTTCTCTTGGTGGTAAGGCATGTTGTAATGGGGCATCAATATCCACAATTTTAGGCCCTGTTGGCATTATTGGAGATGGTGGTGGCATTTTTGGCACAGGAAAAAGAGGTCTTTACTCCTCTTGTTGAGAGGGAGAAGCTTCTGCATCATATTGCTTTGCCTCGCTCGTTCTCCATATGAAAACCTTTATTTTTTGTTCCTTTACAGGCTGGTCTGTAGGTCTTTCCTCCATAAAAAGGACTTTTCCTCCACCCTTTTCTTCTTCTATAGGCACTGTACACATCTAAAATTATTTATTTATATTATTCATTTTCCAATTATGCTAATTTAATTAAATAAATAAAGTTTATTTAATTAATGCTATCTTCTTCTTAATTAATTAAATAGATTTTACAATTTATTTACATTAATTATCACAAGTTTAAACTCTAAATTTAAATGATATTCTTCTCTCCACATTTAATTAAATATTTTTGATATTTAATTAAAACACATTTCTAATTTTCCCACTCTTCTCACATAATTAAATATTTTCAATATTTAATTAAAGCCTTTTTTTTCTTTCACACATAATTGAATATTTATTTATTTAATTATGAGAGACACCTTTCAATTTGTCTCTTCATTCTCCATCCGTCTCTTAAAATTCCATCTTCTTTTCAAATTCTCGATCTCTCACCATTCATTTTAACATGTTTGAACTCAACCGTCGATCTTAGCCAATTGAATTCCTACATTCAAAAATCTATAAATACAACCCTCTTGTGAGTGGAAAAGGACCTCGAATCTCAAATTTTCATGCGTAGTTACTATAGTCGCATCTTAGCATTCATAGCATTTCAATTTTCATAGCTTAATCTTGTAGCAATGCATATGCATTTTTAATAATTTCATTCTCTCAAGTTGCCAATTCTACAAGCTACTATTTTAAACAAACTAAGAGCAAGCATCTTGAAACAAATCCTTGTAGATAGAGGACAATGGGATGAATTTGAAGAAACTGTGGTTTAGAGTTTGCATTTACTTTCTTTAATTTAATTTCTTCAATCTAATGTTTCATTGGTGTATTAGTTTAGATTCAATTTGATTTGCACATTCTAACGTACACATTTTTGGCACCCATCGAGGGGCCAAGCCCCGCATTTAATATTTCTTTTTGCAGATTTTTCTGGCAGGTGATGGACAAAAATCACGTTTTGGCGCATACGATATTTCTTTCGATGCATCCACTGACTGTTTTAGCGCATATACTGACTGTTTTAGCGCATTTGGCACCTATTTTAGTGCATATGAGCCTTCTTTTAGCGCATCTGGGTTCTATTTTAGCGCATACAAGCTTTGTTTTAGTGCATAGACCTCTTAGTTTTTTGCTTTTACAGCCAGTTTTTAAAATAGCAATATCTTGGTCATACGGAGGTCTTTTTTGACGATATTATTTTTGAAATGGGGTAGAATTTCATAAGCTATCCAATGGTGTAGGTGTTTATTAGTTTTATTTGAGTTAAAATTATAAATTTCAAATCTAAAGTCAAATCACACTATAACTTGGTCTAATTTTTAGGATTTTTATGTTGAATGATTCATGTAACCCTTATACCTTCTTGTTTCTTGGTTTAATCTAACATTTGGAGAATTTTTGCAGGTTAGAGAATCAAAAAGGGAAGAGGAAACAAAGGAAAAACTTCTTATGAAATCATCTTTCTATTGTATCAAGTGTTTTTAAACACTTTGGGAGCAATTATAATCTCATTCTTAAATTGTTGTCTGGATCTGACGCGACCACGACCAGAGGTTTTATTGATGTATGGGGAATAAAATGAAGCAAACCTAGGATAGACATTTAAATCTGAATTAACCAATCCTATGATAGTCACCAAACATTAATTTTTTTTTGGTTAAAATGAATCCCATATTTTTGGTGAAGCAACATCTTCACTTAGTGTAGAGAATTGTCAATTTGGGATTTAAAATTGAACCATTATTGTTTGTTGTGATTGTGGGTAATAGGTTTATGCTCTCCCCTTAATTGGGTGATCAGAACACCAGACTTACCTTTTATTTTCTGCAATTTAATGCTTTATTACATTCTTTAGAAGGCCTGCTCTTGTGGGAAAACGTACTCACCCAAGAGGAACGACCTAAGTGGGAACACCTAAAGCCAAGGTTTGCAACCCACTTTAATCAAAAGCAAGTTGTTGATGAAAATCCAACTTGACAGTAGTGCGCAGGATAAGCATCCCCAAAACCTTTGTTCTAAAGGTTGGGAGGTCTCTCGAGGGAGTATATCTACTTGCCACACTGAATGGATATCCTTATTAAAAACCATACTGTAGAAAGCCAGCCGTGTCAGTATCCAAACATCATCTTAATCACGGTGCAAGGGGAGGGAAGAATCTGCCCCCAAGATACTCACCATATAGTCGCCACAAATTGTTTGCTCAAGGGATTCGGTATCCACTTCCATCACTTTGAGTACACACCTAGAAAAGACAAAAACACGAGCGCCCTCTAGGGGGTGACATGGCTGTGTGAGTCGACGCGATTATAAGCTATGGGCTGTGATTACTATGATGACCTATTTGACAAATTAAGAGTGAGTTTGACTAAAGTGCTTATCTTGTTTAAAACTTGTGGAAATCTCAAAGAACATACACTCTTTGTTTAGATTTTAGGATTAACAAAATAACTGTCTACTTCTATGCTGTGTTTTTCACATTTAAATCAGATTAAGATCATCCACAAACTTTAAAACATGGGTCATAGAGAAGAAAATCTTGTTCATAGGCTTTATGGAAATAGTTCAAATCAAGAGATAATAGAAGAAATGCTTCAAGAAGCTGAACAAGATCCACATTTTCTCTTAACTATGGAAAAACTCTTAGAGCAAAATAAAGAAGGATACTTTCTTTTATTGGCAAACCAAGGTGCCAAATTGCCCTCTGACTACAATATGGAGAAAATTAAAGAGAATCCTGAAAAGAATGAAACTCCCTTAAATGATCTTAGTACTCTTACCCAACAAGTAAGATCACTCCAAAGGCAAATCAAGGAAATAAAAGGGGGCACAACTAAAAAGTCCTTTGACAAAAATATGAATGTGATCCTTTCTCCTCCAAAAACAACATCAACCAAATTCAATGTTTCTGAATTTTTGCAAAGGTTAAAGGGGAAGCCCAAATCTAAGCCATCAAATAACGTTGACCAATCCTGTCATGCCATGCATTTATCTTCATCCCCCATAATTCAAAATTAACCTCATGGTTCTTCCACCCAATTGAATGATCCCATTCAATTTCCTTCTTCTATCATATTCTCTACATCCAATGATTCATTTCAATCTACACATCTCGATCAAAAAATTCTCTCCACTCCATCCCATGATACAAAAATTCTACAAACCCTTCCAATCTTTGATCAAGATCCCATATCTCAAGAATTATATGATGATCCCCTCCTTTCATTATTCACCCATGATAATCCCCTTCCATCTCAAGAACAAAATATTCTTCCAAGTCCTCCCTCCACCCCATCTTATGAATCCATACCCTCTCATGAATCAATCACATCCCAAGAGCATGACAATTCTTCCATCCTATCCAAAGCCTCCTTTTCATCTAATGATCAAGCTACTCCATCTCCTTCATCTAATGATTCTTTTTCAAGTAAAGATCAAAGTATCCCATCATCCTCATGTCAAGGGCTCATCACACCTCTTCAAGAAATGCCAACATCATTGGATCATATGGTTGAAAACATTGACAATTTCTCCACCATAACTATTGAAGACAATGATCAAAATCAATCCATCAATGAGAACTGTGAAGATATGTCTACCCCATCTAGTGATCAAATCAACATTCATCAAGAGCCATTTTTTAGTTATGATCAAGACCCCTCCTACAAAGATCTATTTTAAGGAGTGTTGACGATATTTGATCCTATTGACATAATCCATTATCCATTAACCAATGATCGTATTGAAAATGTCTCTACAATGCCTAATGAGTTAGAGGACATATCTCAAGAATATATTTCAAAGCATGATCAACAACTATCACCAAGGTCTAGCAATGGTCCCTCCCGAGGCATATTGACATCCTTCGATCTCATAGTTGTGAACAGTGAAAGAATCCTCAACTCGCCATTTGATCCAAGTCCACTCAAAGATCAAGAGGATATTGAGCCACTTCCCATGCCTTATGACAATGTCCAAAAACCCTTTGAAAGAAATCCATCCTTTGAAATCGACCCATGTCGAGAACTTGATTCAAAACATGTCGAAAGTAATTCCAGAATTAGTCAAGATCAAGGATTCGTATCCCTAAGATACTACAATGATCTAATGGGCACTCTCCTATCTATACAAGATATCACAAAAAATGATCATATCCATATAGCACATACTCCTCCATCTACCCATAATATGCTTTCTTTGGATGGACACATAGATGATTGTCATTCAAAACAAGAGTCTCATACTCTTACCAAGGAACAAGAGTCTCTTACTCTTAACATTTATACACATGGTCAAAATATAGAGAAATCCAGAGACATGTCAGAAATGGGTCATGAAGAAGGCTTCTACAAAAGTTGTGAATCAGAAGAATCATGTGAAAGCATATCAAGAATGAATCATGAGGAACACTTTTACAAAGACAGTGAAGTATCAACACCTCTTGAAGGAGAATTACAATCCGATATCTCACAAGATCAAGATAAACATACCAATCAGGCATTCATCCCACTTATGGAAGATCCTATAACTTATAAACTTGGATCACTCACCTTTGTAAAGGAAATCTATCTTATCAATAAGGAAGTTGTCACTTTTGAAGATCCACCACAGAGCAGAGAAGGATTAGCACCTTATTTCCAAGGTAAATCACATCCTATTGCAAATAGGATTTTTCAGTAGATGAATTATCAAGGTAGAGGATTAGGCCTACATGAACAAGGCATCCTAGAACCAGTGCATATTATTGGAAATGCTAAGAATCAAGGCCTTGGTTATTCAACAATCAAGGGATCTCAACATATCAGTAATACTTTCATAAAACTAGGGCAACTTCGTCTCAAGAAAATGTCAACATAGAGGGCACGATGAATCTTTATGATGAAACCAATGCCAATACTACAACTAGCCACGTCATGAATCTTCATCCACCCATCACCCCATCCACAAATTGGAACCAATGTCAAAAGAAAGACTTGAATCAAAGCATGAAGAACGTTATCAAAGAAAAAGAAGCTAAGAAGCATATCACGCAAATCAAATACACTTGGATACCAAAAAATACAAAGAAAGATTATCCCTATCAAACTCAATCAGTCAAAAAAACTATGGGGCAAAATAAAAAAGGGGCAAGTATCCATCAAAGATGTCCACAAAGGCAAAAGAAAGCTTCTCAAGCAACATACAAAGTGTATCAAGCAGTTGGTCCTAATTCCATGCACACTTCCATATCCACTCATCACTGCTCATCTTCCCAAGTTTGGAGAGTCAAAGGTTCCAAAATTTCAACTAATCCACCTTTTATTCCTAAACACACTCCATCCATGCCTCCACGCATAATATCCAATTCTCACATTGACCATGTGTTGGAAATGACCCTTCATCATAAGGATTCAGAAGGCACTCTATCGCGATGTACGCATAAAGACAAAGTTAACTCCGGTATCAGCAAAGCAGAACAAATTTCTCAAAATTTTCTTTCAAGTGCACGTATCTTGGCAAAGCAGCTTCTTCAAGAAGGATATCAATGGTACATTATGACATAAGCATCAACATCAACACCACCAAGTGGTTCAACATCAAAAATCTCTCAAAAAATACAAAAAAATCAAAATGAGCAAAAATACAAAAAAATCAAAATAAGAGAAAAATCGTTGCCTTGATGAAAATGAAAACAGTAAAAAAAAAAAGATCGAAAAATCATCCTCTAACGAAAACCACTTTGGTGGCACTTTGGATAGGTACCATGATGAAAACTAGACAAACAAGCATCATGTGTAGAATTGAGCATCTACGTGCACCAATTCAAGAGAAAGCATCTTATCGCATCCATAATAAAACCAACATTCCATTCATATCATCCGTTCATCCATGAACCGTTTATCTAGCCCATTACCATCTATTTACATTATCTTGATCTCGACAAAGTTTGGTAAACACTTTATACTTGTTTATGGTAAAAATCTTGACATGGGTCATTTTCATTGATCCTATCCAATCCAAACATTATCTGAGCCTCAAAGCATTATCCGAATGAGTATTCCTCTATTTGAACACCTTATCTTGTCACAAGATAATCCTTGGCATCCTTTGCATGCTTACAGTATCTATCCATACACCTATTCAAGAATCCACCCATGGCCATTCCATACATTGCTAGACATTGGGGGAAAATGTTTACATCTTGCTTCAGGAATGAATCTTGATATATATCCTCCAACTTATGTGGTGATCTGAACATTGGAAAACGTAAAATCAAATTGGTCAAGCATTTGCGAGCCAAAAGATCCAAATCACTAGCCCATGTTATATGTTGACAGGAAGGCACTCCTTATCAAGCTTTATCTTTTGTCGAACATCAACGATCTGAACAATTCATATCAGTTGCATCTAACTTGCGTATTAGTGTCACATCAAATCATCAAAATAATTTTGTTCCAAATCAAGCTTCATCAGTCTTGATCAATCGAATCCAATCAATTATCACCTTGTTTCACTTATCACACTTAGTCAAACTATCATCTTGTGAACAAGTTTACTCTAGGATAATGCAACTTCCTTGGGTTTACAAATTCATTATCATCTTTGTTTGGCTTAACACACTTAGCCAAATTAACAAATCCATTATCACCTCGTTTGACTTAACACACTTAGTCAAACTATCAATCCATCAATCTGATCAATCAACCTCAGCTTGGTTTTCAACAAAATCTCAAAACAAAGCACTGATATCATCATGCATGTCCATATCCAAATCATCAAAATCTAAAAAAATAAAAAAAAAACATCAAAATTCAAAAAAATCAAAATATTCCTAAAATCCAAAGAAAAATCAATAAATTATATGCTTTCATCAATAAAATGGTCGTGTCTCACCCTAGACTAGGGGCAAAATCCTGAACTCATTGGGGGAAATCAACTTTTTTTGGGCAAACAAGCAACATGTGTCAATTATCAAGTATCATATCAACAATCGAATATCCAATCAAGCCTGGTCAAAACAGCTTTGAGACATGTCATACTTTGAAACTGAAACAAACTGGATGATCTTAATCTGAATTCAATGAATGGAAAACTTAAAGCATAAGTTGCAAAATATTGTTTTGATATTTGATGACGTCATATCTTTGGAGTGGTTCAATGATGTACTGAACTAGAATCACAAGGAAGCAGTATGATTTTTCTTTGCTTGTTGTCTGTAAGTTAATCATTAGTATTGTGCAAATTGGTCGCGGGACATGCTCTACAACGTATCATTGATAACATTTCAGGAATTTGCATAGGAAAATGGTTAACTTTTGTCTGTTTATGCAAGCAATACTCAGGTCATCTTGGTTCAATTATACCTCGATGCTTGTATTAACTTGCTACATTAAACATTATGGAAGCATTATGGAAGCAGTACTCAGGTCATCATTGGTGCTAACATACCCTTTGATGCTTGTACTAACTTTCAACATATCAAAAGGCTCAATGATGAAAACTAAACACAATAGGAAATGGAAACAAGGAGAATGGTTCATTATTTCATTTAGGATTGTATAATTCATTATTAGGACTGTATAATGCATTTGCATTTCAAGGGCCTTTTAAATAGATTTTTGAGGGTTGATCACATTCTTAAATATCTTTTTCAGACAACGGTTGAGTATGACTGGACATTTGTTACATCTCATTTTCATTATCATTCACATTCATTTCACATCATTTTCCATTATCATTACCATTGCACTTACACACTCATTTCATTTCATTATCATATCCATCACATCTCATCTATATCATCTTAATCAATTCATCCAATCATTTCTTCTAATCTCATCTTATCAATCAATTTAATCTAGCACAAATCATTTAATTATACCTTTGGTCTTGTTCCTAGCCTTAATGCAAGCCTCGATCATCATCATCATCATCGGGATGTATCCTTCCCTAATCAAAAACACTATCAACATCATCAAGCAATCATGCAAATCAATCAACAATGGATATCATCAATTAATCAATACATCAAGCAAGTTCAAATCAATTTCTATTTGTTTTTCATATTGCATGGAAGCAAATTTATCAATCAATTTCATCTACTATTTATTTTTCATATCGCATGGAAGCAAATTTATCAATCAATTTCATCTATTATTTGTTTTTCATATCGCATGGAAGCAAATTTATCAATCACAAAGCATCATCAATCGGGGCAAAATCAAAGTTCTTCATCTTCATATCAATCTTTCAATAGGGGTTTTCATCAAATCATCTTTATCAGTAGATGAATCAGATAACAAATCAGTAAAAATTTCCACAAATCATCTTTTTCTGATTCATCACCCGAGAGGGCATATAGCATCATCAGTAAATTTTTCAAAGTTAGGGGCAAATTCTTTGAAGCAATGCGTAAAACACATCACTTCAAAGAGGGGCAAAATGTACACATAAAATTGGTCACGATTAATCGAACCTATTAATTAATTAAATATGAATTATTTAATTAATATTCTTAAGTCATCTACATATAAATAAATTTAATTATTTATTTATGTTGTTCATTTTCCAATTCTGCTAATTTAATTAAATAAATAAAGTTTGTTTAATTAATGCTATCTTCTTGTTAATTAATTAAATAGATTTTACAATTTATTTACATTAATTATCACACGTTTAAACTCTAAATTTAAATGATATTCTTCTCTCCACATTTAATTAAATATTTTTGATATTTAATTAAAACACATTTTCTAATTTTCCCACTCTTCTCACATAATTAAATATTTTCAATATTTAATTAAAGCCTTTTTATTTCTTTCACACATAATTGAATATTTATTTATTTAATTATGAGAGACACCTTTCAATTTGTCTCTTCATCCTCCATCCGTCTCTTAAAATTCCATCTTCTTTTCGAATTCTCGATCTCTCACCATTCATTTTAACAGGTTTGAACTCAACCGTCGATCTTGGCCAATTGAATTCCCGCCTTCAAAAATCTATAAATACAACCCTCTTGTGAGTGGAAAAGGACCTCGAATCTTAGATTTTCATGGGTAGTTACTATAGTCGCATCTTAGCATTCATAGCATTTCAATTTTCATAGCTTAATCTTGTAGCAATGCATATGCATTTTTAATAATCTCATTCTCTCGAGCTGCCAATTCTACAAGTTGCTGTTTTAAACAAACTGAGAGCAAGCATCTTGAAACGAATCCTTGGAGATAGAGGACAATGGGACGAATTTGAAGAAACTATGGTTTAGAGTTTGCATTTACTTTCTTTAATTTAATTTCTTCAATCTAATGTTTCATTGGTGTATTAGTTTAGATTTAATTTGATTTGCACATTCTAACGTACACATGCGCTTTCCCCTTGTCTTGAATGATTCTTTCACCTCCTGGGTGACCCACAATTTTCTCAAAGTTTCGGAACACATATTCTGCTATTTGCATTATATTAGGGATTTTGGCAAGAGCAGGGAATTTAGGATCCTTTTCCTTTTCCTTTTTCTACATTTTGTTAAAAGAAATCCACCTCACTTTTCTATTATCTTGGTCCACAAAATCAAAGATGTTTCTTATTATATCTTTAGGGTATTGGAAAATATGAATTTTTTTGGAAGTCCCGTTCCTTTCCTTTAACAAGGCCATTAAGCCTTTAGGATCATAACATTCCCTTTTCCCCACTCTCAACATGTGAAAAGCTTTGATTAAATCATTTATTTTATTCCGGCCTCCTTTTATCATTATAAAGTCAAAGAAGCATGCAGATGAAGGGAAAAATGTTCCTTTTCCCTAATCCAACAAATTTTCATTTTCCATGCTTCCCAATTGCCATATTACTTTAAGGAAACCAATTCTCTTTGGCACACATTTTGGTAAGAGGTGAGGTGAGACAATTGCACCATAGACCCTCAATACAATATATGCAGGGTAAAGAATAATATCTCCCCAATTGTGATCAATCTCCAATTCAGGCATCCTATCTTTAGGTCTCAAGAAATCATTTAGGGCCTTGGGGACTCTAGGAATATTCATAACCAAATCTCTTCTCAATTTAGAGGAAAACACGTTCTCAAATATTACATAGTCAAATATTTTGACATCTTTATCTAGGATTGTGGTCCAACACTAAAAATTAATTCTAAAGTGCCCTCCATCCTTCTAATGTCATATTTTGTCCAAAGTAAGGTGCTCCTTTGAACAAAAACATATGCATAAACAATGAATACCAATTAAACTTCACTCCTACTGCACCCTTCTTTAACTTTACCAGACCCTCATGAATTTTTTCAAGAAAAAACCCAATACAATCATATATTGTTCAATACTAGGGTGCTAGATGTGTGCTACCATATACATCCATGCCATGGGAATTCCACTGACTGGGTCATAGCCAATTATCTGATAAATGGAATAGAAGGTCCTTTGGAAATAAGGTACAAAAAAACAAAACAGGAAAGGGCTCATTATCAAATGGTCCAACTGTACCCTTTTAGCCCTTAATCTCTGCCAGGTACCTTGGCAGCATGTGGACTCTAAATGAATGTTTGGTTTTCTCATATTCTTCCTTAAGAGCCTTTTCATCAATTTTAACCATATCATCATTCCACTCATTGATCTTGAAAACATAAGCAATCTCTTCCTTTGTGAAATTTACCATGTCAATTCCATCAAAGGACCTCACAGTCTTGGTGACTGGGTCATAATTGACAACAATTACCTTTAATAAGTCAACATCCAGGTATACATTTGACACAATAAGCTTTCCAAAGTACAAATTCCATGGGTTACCCATTGGAACGCTACAATTCCTATTCCCAAACCAACCACAAAATAACTTCCATCCAGTGTGAGGTAAGGCAACATCCCTATTTGTGATATTTTTATCAACTAAGTCCACTATTACTTGAGGACCTTGGAAGATAAGCTAACCTTTATATTTTCATTGGTCGAAGGTGGCAACTGGTTAGCTAGGTCCTTGCTCAAAAGTATTTTGAAACTAGAAGCCTCCCCTTTGATGAAGATTATTTCACTTTGGGGGCCATGGTTCAAGGGTTGTACAAAATAGGGTTTCTAGTTTCACAGAATAAAATTGGCTTGGACAAGAGTTTTACATGAATTACAACAATCCAAGATCGAATAATTATTTCCAATGGACATCAAACCTTAAAAGAAATGTAAAACCAATAAGACCCTAATGATAGAATGACAAAGAGAGCATAATTAAGAAAAAAATTAACTATTTTGAAGGTGGGATAATATACCAACTTATTGGCTTGGCACAAGCTTAAAAACCTAACTTCGGCATCGAACTAGCTTGACAGATGCATCACGAGCTCCTTGGATGCATATAATGCTTTCGTCAATCTTTAATTATGCCTTAAAAAAAGTTTTTAAAGATTTTACAACCCATTAACTTGGTAGATCGGCATCCTTTCCTCCATTATGGTTTAGTTGCATGAACCAAAATGGCTCACTTGCCTTGAATGCTAACTTTGAATGTCATCCATTGATCTTGCAACAAATTGAAATGACCAACAGTTTAAATCAAGTCAAAATAGTTTGAATAAGCTGACAATACAAAGTTGTTGTCCTTATCAAATCCAAACAGTCAACGTGGAGCAAATTGTTGGTGATCTATAAGTCTCTACCATTTCTTTGTCACTGAAGCGTGAATCAACATGTCAGATTCCCCTCACCCCCATGAATTTTAACCTGTGTGCAACTTCTATCAATAGAGAGATGGGGAAGGGCCTGGATTAGATCTTCCACCTCCATTATGCATGTGTCTTATCATGAAATTATAGAACTATGCACATAATCCTCAAGTAATTTCAATTGTTGTGATCAAAATATCCTTTGGTTGCTACAACACGTGCCTCATAAAACCTTTTTAGTAACTCGAATTTTAACCCGTCGAACCTGTGGCAAAGAATTTCATTAAGATTTCTCCATTCACCAATGTTTCCTTAGTAGCAAATAAAACAACAAGTAGTATCCTCCCACATCCCCATTGAAAGACAAGAGATAGAGGTGGGTCACCCATAGGATGGAGAGGAGTGGTCCTAATATAGCCACGTGACTTCGCCACCATTTTTGATATGATCCACCTCATCACCCTCAAAATTTTCAATGATGTTGAGCCTGCCTTGTGTAGAAGACATTTAGTGCTCTCCCACTAGCCCATGACAATAATTCATTACAAAGAAAAATCAAATGGGGGTGCAAGGAGCGACCAAGATGTGCCTTCATCAATCAAATGGTCCTTATAAGATAAGAAATCTGCACATGTCAAATTTGCTAGTTTTAAAAGAGGGACTGCCTAGGACAATGTAGGAAAACACCTAGATAGAATTAGAACCATTTTAATTTAAGGATGTAAAGGCCAAACAAGGCTGATCCGTTGACCTTACAAAATAAAATATGTTTCAGACATAGGTATGAGGGGCCGGTTGCCTCATGGGATTTGATGGAATACGATGTAACTTAAATGACCAAGTATCGATGATAAAGGGTCAACAATCAATTAGAAAATTGGAAAGGAAACAAGCCCAAGGGTTACTAATGAAGGTTCTAGGAAACATAAAACCCTAAGGTAGTGACGGTAACAAAACCCTAAGCCCAGAGAGACAAATTTGACCAAAAAATTGCAAAATTTTAAGATGGAATATGAAGCATTTTAGGGGTTCCATTAGTATTAAAACTTGTTTATCTGACCACCATAACTTGGTCAAAAATTTATGAAATTTAATTTTTCTTTATTTTATTGTATAGTATGGGAAACATAGAATGTGTCACATTTTTTCATATTCAAAAAATATGAAATTGTTTAAGAATCATAGATATTTTTCAATTAGCTTATCAATTAGGACTTTAATTAGAATGTATGTAGAAAATAAATAATAATTATCTATTTAATTCCAAATAAGGAATACCTTATATTTTTGGAAAGCTGACAATTTTCTCAATAAACCCTTTTCTTTTCATCGAATTTAGATAAAAAAATGTTGTTAGCCACTTTTTTGTCATATCGCTACTTTTTGAACCCCCATGATCCTATACTCACCAATTATGTTTGGTAGAAATTGATCCGAATTGATCAAATCTAGAAGACATAAATGACCATGTTGCAATAAATCATTGGAGACTTTCGAATAATCATCTCTAGAATTTAAATCTACAATAGGTATTATTAATGTGGTATCAATGTGAGGATGAGAAGCAAGTTTAAAGAAGTCTCAATTTCATTTGAACATTCAAGATCTACAAAGAGAACCCAAAAAGTAATGATGAAGAGTGGGAAAGGGAGCGGGTCTGGAATTTTGAATTTTCTTGAAGGGAAAGGAAATGGAGATGCAAAGGAGGACAATACTGATGAGTTTTTGTGCATCACTAGTATCCTTTGGTAGGTTCTCTTCTAGATGGAGGATTGGGGAGGGATGTTTTGGCATCCCTTTTTCTCTATTTGGATTTTTCACTTAATGGATGATTTTTTTTGGATTCTATACTTGAGAGATAGAATAAAAATCTTCTTCACTCTCATTCAAGGACAAAGCCTAGAGATCTCAACCTCAAGTATGCAAATGAGAAAGAGATCTTGCAATAGGGTTCTCCTAGGGTTTGATTGTAAACTAAAGAGGGGTTCACAACCAATATAGGGCTTGTAAAGTCTAATGAAATGAAATATGTAATGTTTAAACCTAGTGTAATGCAATCTTTCACTTAATGACCTAGAAAAGCATGTAAACCATAATGAAAAACTAAGAGATGAAAGGTGAGCACTTGTAAACTTGAAGAAGATTCGATGAAGCTCTGAAATGATGAAAATACTATTTTAAAGCTTTCTAGGACTCATACGCTAGTCTGGGAAATTTATTCCCAGATCTGGGTTTCTGGGTATAAACTAAAATTTGGTAGAAGTGTGTCTAGAACTGCAAAAATTTGGAAAATGACCTATATTGGGACTCATATGATAGAACCGGTGTATCAATCCAATTAGGGTTTTCTAGAACTTCAAGGTCTGAATTTGGTCTTCAATGTCTACTTGATCCTTTCCAATTGATTTCCAAATCCAAAATCCTGATTTGCAACATGTAGAAGTCTTCTAATGATCTCCAATGCAAGGTGGCAACTTGAATGAATTTGAACACTTTGAAAACTTTCTCCAAACTGTCTTTTCAATGTGTCTCCAACCAAGACTTGCAAATCAAACACTAAAGAGGGAATTTTTTTGATTTGTTAGTAGAAAGGTATTTGCTTTGTTCAAACCCCATTTTGGTAATTAAACCTTGAAATGAAATGAAATAGGAATGGAGAATGATAAATGAACAAAATAAGATTTTGTAACTCACCAAACCCTAGAAATAAAGTTTTTCAAACATGCATGAAATGAATCCAATAGATGTAGATATTGACTCTTTCTTGAAAGTGATAGATCTTGACTTGAATGCTATCTTGAATCATGAAACCCTACATCACAATTGTTAGCTAAAAAAAAAACATGATGCATGATGAGTTTGACATGATGCTTGATACTTGAATAATCATCTAAAATACTTGATAATATAACCTTGAAGACTTGAATGCTCTTGTAAACACTTGAATGATCTTGTGAACTCCAATTTTCTATAAGGATGCTCATTCAATTTTCTAGGTGTAAAATGAGTGAAAGAAACTTGTATTTATACTTGTTTATGCAAAATTTCCCAAAATTACAACACTACAAGCCGACATCATATCTAAGGAAAACATTCTGCTAATAATTTGAATTAAATTTAATTTTGAGGCCACATGGGACTCATACAACCAAGGTGGCGTATCAGTCCCATTAGGCATAAATTATGGGACCATTTTCAAAATGATTAGAAAGGTGTAAAATCTAGATCATGACCCAAAACCCTAGGTGGGAATCATATGCCCAAGGTGGTTTATGAGTCCCAAATCACTAAATATAAGCCACACAACCTAAAAACACCTAAATTATGATTGGATGTTGATTTGTGTTAGGATCATCCTCAAAAAGATGCATTATTTATGAGGCTTGTGATTGCAAAATAAAGCCAATTAAAGCATAAAGAAGCTCAATTATTAATGAAAACCATAGAAAAGTGTGAAAGTGTGTTACAACACTTTACAAAACCCTAAATAAGGTATGATTAGGTTTATTTAGTTTACAAGGGCTCAAGACCTAATGTGAGTGTGTTGAATACATTACAACACTAAGTGAAGGCAACATTAAGCTCAACTTTATAAGGAGGGCCCAAACAACTGTGAAAATGTCATTGATGACATTTTTGACACTATATTTATCCCCTTCTTTAGTGAGAGGAGGAACTTGCTTCAAACTCACACTAAAGTAGACAAACCCGCTTCAAGAGGGGTCCAAGTGCACAAATTCCATTGAGATAGGATGACAATGATTAAGAGGGGTGATCAAGCCCCGAGGATTGAGATCCCATAGTAAACCAACATAGGCACAAAGGAACACACATGAAAATAATATAAAGAGAATCATCAAGGCACAAGAATACAATGCCAAAGGAAAAGAGAAGAAAAAAAAAGGGGTGGATCATGCTTCGACCATTTGTCCATTGTGATGTGCTTCAGATATATGCTATTTTTCCAAAAAATGCATGCTCACTATGAGGCAACAAAACTCTCGGCTATCCACTGGGTGAGGATCTGAAAGAGGTGATACACATACACACATGGCCGATATGCACTCACACACACACGCACGTGGCTATGGGAAAGTCATGCCTCGGTTGGGATTCTTGTCAAACCATACCAAAGTTATACCTCTTGATAAATTTGATAAGTCACCACACAAAAATGAACTTCGAGCTTCATGAGGCAAAAAAAACTTCATATTCTTGGAACTCATGAACTAATAAGATGGCTCCATAGGCATGCAAGATGTGTTATGCAAGGTGGCCATATAACTGAGATTGCAAATGTAAAGAACATTCAAAGGATTCTTTCTTAGTTTATGTGAGGTCTTTAACTTAGGGAATATTGTGCCCAATGTCTCTAAGAGAGGACCAATCAAAGAATAGAAGATTCACAACTTAGGGATGTAGTGTGTCATATCAAGCCACTAAGAGAAATATAATATGCTAAGAGAGATCATGCACTTGAGGGAAATCATACCCAATATCATCCATAAAGCAAAAGACACATCACAAAAAGTGAAAAAAGGGACTACATCATGAAACATGAGATGCAAAAGAATAATGCCAATGTATGCCCCTACTTTAAAGAAATTTCTAAACACCATGCTGTGAAAAATTACTTTAAAGTAGAAATGATAAATGCTAAGAAGACATGAGAGCCAACTTGGAAAGCCCTATGCCAAGTCATATGTTTCCAAATAAATCTACGTCATGCAAAAGAAAATAAAGAGAAAAAGGGGCTGCCCCTAAAATGAAACTCCAAAAACATATGGGATCTCTGGATTCAAGGTCAGTAAGTTCTTGCTAACATGTTTTTATATAGCTTGGAACTGTCATCATTCCCCAAATACTCACAGAACTACAATAATGACATGAAGAGAGTGAAAATAAAGAAAAAACTTTCGGGTCAACATATAAGATCCATGAATGTCTCGACACCTTGTGTCATCCCCAAAAGGAAAAAAAAAGAGAAAGAAAAAGATAAATTAAGATTTTTGGGTCAACATGGAAGAGACATGAATTTATTGACACCTTGTGTCATCCCCAAAAGGAAAACAAAAGACAAAGAAAAGATGAAAGAAAAGAGAAAATATTTATGACATAAAGAAGAATGTAGGTACAAATACAGGAATACCACAAAGAGAGAGAGAGAGAGAGACATCAAACAAAATATCATGGGGGATCACATTACACACATGCAATCACACCAAAGAAAAATGAAAAATAAATAATGCAAAAGACTAGTAAGGAACATGTGAGTCAACCTCAAGTAGGTCATCTGCATCCCAATCATGTTCATTGTATGTTGAAGGTGGACAACTAGCCAAAGGGACAATAGAAAGTGCTGAACTAGGGTCATTACCAAGTTCAATAATTTTCTTAGGAGAATTGTTGTTTAATCTCATGGAAGAGGAAAACAACGTATTTAATTCATTATGCACTTCCTCATCAAATTTAGTTATCTCCTCATCATTGTCTAAATTAATCCCAACATGAGGTCGAATGATAATGTCTAAATAAGGGTTTAACTCTTTTTGTAGTTGCGTTATAGGATCATTTTGTTTTGGGAAAGGGGTAGAATCATCATGCATTAGTTCAATTGAGTTTTGATTTTGATTTTCCTTTTTTATTTCTTCGTTTAACTTTCGAGCAAGGGCATGACATCTACACCTATTCTCTCTAGCACCTCTGTTTCTTTTAGGTCGGTTTTCAAGTTGTGTTTGTGTAGGAGTGGGATGATCAAACATAGGTTTATTTTCTTCCCTAAGGAGAGGAATGAAAGGAGCCATGGAAGGTTGTTCATCCACTTTATCTTTGACTTTGTAAACTTGTTTTATCCCAGGAGGCGTGATGGGATTGTTTTCATTGTCTCTTGGTCTTTTTTAGGAAATGGGTGAAGTAGCTATCTTAGGTTGGTCTTGGTTATTTAGATTTTTTTTAGGTTGAATCATGGTTTTGTCAAGGATGGCAGGCTCAATGGTGACCAGAGGCATGTTTTAGAGGGATAATTCTACTATTTTATTTTCCTTGAACTTTTGATAGGATTTGAAAAATAAGTCTTCTCATGGTTTGATGGGTTCCATAGGTTCGAGCCAAAATAAATCTAATGTAAAGTTTCCAGGGAAGACAAAGGGTTAAAGAAACTATGATGCACAATGAAGATTTCATTGTCAAAGGGGAAATTTAAGCATTTATGGACAACCGAAGGGATAGCATTCAAAGCCATGGATAGCGTAGCTTCATACGAAATTGGTCTGACTATGGGATGATGGAGAATGAGACATCTAGTATTTCTAGTCCTACTTGTAAAGGTAAGGTGATTGATCCCATTGTAGGGAAAGTTAAACCATTGTGTGTCTTAATCCATGCTTTTGGTTTATCATATATATCTTGATAGAGTTCATGCAAAGTAAGAATTACTCATTGATCACGTTCTCTCCACATACATGATCTATTAAAATCCCATTAGTGGGCCTATCCTAGAGACGGTCGACTATGTAAAGAGGACCATCAGGTGTATGTTTAAGTATATATTGTGAGGAGAAAGCAATCCCAAGATGATTTTTAGTTCAGCCCTTATGATTTTGAGTTTTGACCAATGCAACCAAACCATCAATAGGATTTTGTTCTTGTTGATCAGTGTCCATAGGAATTTGTTGAATTGTATCTATGTTCTCATCATCCATGTCAAAATTCATCACATCATTCTTTTTAGTTTCACTAGATTTTACAAATGAGATATTATGATTAGGCATAGGGTTGGTAAATAGTTGCAATTTTTTGTTAGGAGGGGCAATGACCTTATTTCCTTGATCATTAACACCTCCAATGGAAAGCTGTCCGAAATCAATGAGGTCTTGCACAAGATGTTTAAGATGCTTATAATGTTTTGTATTGTGTCTATTTTGTCAGTGATAATGGAAATAAGAATTTCATCTAAAGTTTGGAGGTAGATGCTTATTAAGATCGATTGTTTTTATGGGAGGCAAGGTGATCATTTGTTGTTCTAAAAGTTAGGTCATTGTGTTATGAAGGGTATCGGGTAGAGGAGTGAATTGTCTTTTCGGGTCCCCATAGTTAAAGGGTATCGTTGCTTTTACGACAAATGCTTCGGTATTGAATTTTTGAGTGGTTTATTGAGGGAGATTTAGTTGGAGGAAACCTTTATTCTACTTCCTAAAAGGTTGGTAATTGTTTTAGTTTGTAGATTTGGACTTCTTAGTTTAGCTAGAAGTGGACTTTGTATCATGACTACTAACTGAATTTTGATAATCATGGAGGGAAGTACATAAGTTCATGAAGGAGGGAAATTTCATCATGGTAATCTTGTCTTGTGTCTTAATTTAAAATTTTCTATGAAAATATTTGAAGGTCAGGGTTAGGGAACTTGAAATCAATTCAGGAATAAAGTGATTGATAACACAAGATAAAGTCAGTAATATTTTCTTCTTTTTGCTTACATCTCATCAAATCAGCCAAGGTAATCTTAAGAGTCATATGCACTTGGAAATGGTTTATAAATGCCTCAAAAATTTCATTGAATGAACAAATTGAGTTGTTCGGTAATGAAGAAAACCATTCTAAGGCAGTATCCTTGAAGGATCTAGGGAAAATTTTAGCCAAGAGCTTGTCATGAAGGAAAAATTCACTACATAAGGTGGTATAGGTGACAACATGGTTAAAAGGATCTCCCTTCCCCCCATATTTCTCGAATCTAGGAACCTCTACACCTTGTGGCATCGGTATTTGCAATATATCCAAGGACAAGGGACTACTTTTGACATAATATGTAGGTGGGCCATTTTGATTTTAGTTGATGGTGGAAACTTGTTTTTGGAGGGATGAAAGGGTTTGCAAAAGTTGGTTTATGAGAGGATCATTTATTGTATTATGAGATGGAGGTGAAAAAGGTGAAGGTGTGTATGTGTTTGAAGGACAAGTTAATGAAATGCTTATTGGTGGTAAGGTGGTAGGAGATATAACATGTGATGCCACAAAGGTACTAGGGATGCTAGCAAAAATACCTAAGGAAGGAATCACATTACTAGTCGATTGCAATGTTGTTGTGACTTGAGGGTTTGTATAGGTAGGAATAGAGGCAATTGTTGTGGGAGGAGGAATTTGAATTCCTCCTTGATTTGTGACATTGTTTGAGGGTAAAGGACAACTAGTGGTTGAGGTAAGGTGTTTTCTAACAATCTAAATTATGTTACACATCAAATCAAATCCTTCTTCACTTTCAAGCATGCGATGAATGCTATCTATGGTAGGGATGGAAGTAGTTGAAATACTGTCATTGCTCACTTGATGTTGTAGCTTTGCTAAGGATTCATGAATTTAAACTATGATTTCTTATGAAACACTAGCAACCATTGTTTCAACTTGTGTTATACTACTTGAAGGTAGGGAATTGTTAGGGGTATGGTCCATACCTAGTGTACTAGTGCCAATATTAGGAGTGAAAGAGATAGGAAACCCAAGATCCATGATGATTGTTCTATTGCGAGATGACACATGAGTCTCGAACTTCGTCTCACTATAGTATTAGCAATAGGACACCAAGTAGAAATTCTCATTCAAGGGTTACTAAATGCAAGATGAATTTAAATGCAATTTAAGCTAAGCACAATGAAATGAATATAACAAAAACCCTATAAATTGAAATAGAAAGTTATCAACAAAAAACAAGAGCACATAAGAAGAGTTAAATTATAGAAAATGTAGTTCAAAATTAGTACTAGGACTAAATCACCTAGAGGGGCATATGAGTCCCTGTGATGTTTTTTTTCAAAATTTTCAAAAAAATTTAAATGAGTTTTAAGATTTCTAGTTTGTATGAGCTGTAGTCTAAGTGAAAATACAAATTTTATATGATTTTCAATTATTTGAGATGCCAAAATGCAAGCTCCATGCACTTTCACTAATGCAAGAATTAAAAACCCTAGAATGCCAATTAACTAATGCAAACCCTAATGCAAGAAAAATCTAGGATGATGATGAACTCCCAATCAGAATTATGATGTTCTAAATGAAGGTTCACCAAAAATGAAAGGATTTTTTTTTGGATTCTATACTTGGGAGATAGAATAACAATTTTATTCACTCTCATTTAAGGATAAACCTTAGAGATCTCAAACTCAAGTATGCAAAGGAGAAAGAGATCTTGCAATAGGGCTGTCCTAGGGTCTTATCATAAACTAAAGAGGGGTTCACCACCAAGCTAGGGCTTGGAAATACTAATGAAATGCAATATGTAATGTTTAAACCTAATGTAATGCAATCTTTCACTAAATGACCTAGAAAAGTATGTAAAACATAATGAAAAACTAGGAGATGAAAGGTGAGCACTTGGAAACCTGAAGAAAAATGGATGAAGCTTTGAAATACTGAAAACACTGATTTTAAAGCCTATTGGAAATCATATGCCAATCTGGGTGATTTAGTCCTAGATCTGGGTTTCTGGGCAGAAACTAAAATCTGCCAAAAGGGTGTGTGGAAATGCAAAAAATTAGAAAATGACCTAATTGAGACTCATATGCCAGAACTGGTGTATTAGTCTAGTTAGGGTTTTCTAGAAATTTAAGGTATGAAAATGGTATTCAATGTTTTATCTATCCTTTCCAATTGATTTTCAGATCTGAACCCCTCATATGTAGCTTGTAGAAGTCTTCCAATGATCTCCAATGTAAGGTGACAACTTGAATGACTTTTAACACTTTGAAAAATTTCTCTAAACTTGCTCTTGAATGTGTCTTCAACCTAGACCTACAAATCACACACTACAGAGAGGGAAACATGTTTTATTAGTAGAAAGGATTTTTCCTTTTTCAAACCCCATTTTGGTAATCAAACATTTAACTTAAATGGAATAGGAATGGAGAATGATGAATGAAAAAATAAGATGTTGTAACTCACCAAACCATAGCAATAAAGTGTTGCAAACATGTATGAAATGGATCCAATGGATGTAGATCTTGACTCTTTCTTGAATGTGATAGATCTTGACTTGAATGCTAGCTTGAATCATGAAACCTTACATCACAATTGTTAGCTTAAAAAAAAACATGATGCACGATGACTTTGACATGATGCTTGATACTTGAATAATGTTCTAAAACACTTGATAATTTACTCTTGCTGACTTGAATGCTCTTGTAAACACTCATATGCTCTTGTGGACTCCAATTTTCTATAAGGATGCTCATTCAATTTGCTAGGTGTAAAATGAGTGAAAGAAACTTGTATTTATACTTGTTTATGCCAAATTTCTCAAAATTATAACACTACAAGCTAACATCAGATCTAAGAGGAAAAATTCCCACGAATAATTTGAATTAAATTTAATTTTGGGGCCATATGGGACTCATACGCCCAAGGTGGTGTATGAGTCACATTAGGCATAAATTATGGAACTATTTTAAAAAATGCTTAGAAAGGTGTAAGATCTAGATCAGGACCCAAAACCCTAGGTGAGACTCATACACCCAAGGTGGCGTATGAGTCCCATATCACTAAGTATGGGCCACATAATCTAAAAAAACTTGAATTATGATTGGATGTTGATTTGTGTTGGGATAATCCTTGAAAAGATACATTAAATGAGGCTTTTGGATGCAAAATAAGGCCAATTAAAGCATAAAGAAGCCTAATTATTAATGAAAACCTTGGAAAAGTGTGAAAGTGTGTTACAAAACTTTACAACACCCTAAATAAGGTATGATTAGGTTTATTTAGTTTACAAGGGACCAATACCTAATGTGAGTGTGTTATACATATTACAACACTAAGTGAAGGAAACATTAAGCTCAATTTTGTAAGGAGGGCCCGAACAAGTGTGAAAATTTCATCGATGACAGTTTTTGACACTACATTCACTACCCTGCTATGCCATTTGTTTGGGGAGGATTTTTGGCCTTCTTTTGTGCTCTGCTTGTGATGTTACTACCATGGTTGTGTAGGGTGTTTAATAGTATCTCTTGTCACTCCCTATCTAGATTTGCAGCCTGAGCCCATGGGGGGATGATTCAGAAGTTTTGGAGGGTGGGACAGATGGGATCCTAACCTCTTTCTCTATTTTTCCTATGTGGGTCAAAGGATTGGATCCATTGTGGTTGAGATTGCTTTGGGTGGTTCTTGTGTGGTTAAGGCTTTGGTGTCTATGTTGAAGACTCTATACTCTACTAAAATTTTGACTGGTGGCTTTATGGCTTTAGTCTTTGGTGATTTCAACCCCTTCAAATTCCTATTCCAGTTCTTCGCTTTTGTTGAGTATTTCAGCTTCAATAGTCTGGAAGCCTTGTCTCTTATTATGTTGGGCATAGTGTACTTCTGCTTGAATATCCTTGGTATATAGGCTACCTTTATTTCTGTAGTTAATATGATGGAGGTCTTTGGAATGCTCTTCTTGGTGGACTATTTTCAATTCCTCTGGTTCCTCATTGTTATCCCTTCAGAGAATAGTCTCTTTTGGGAGCATCTTTCTCTCACTATTGGTTTAGGAATGTTAACTATCACTTTTGGTATGGTGATAGCAGGTTTGTTATGTGAGTTCCTTTCTTTCCATTCTATGGATGAATTTTTGGTGAATCATTTGGAGTTCCTTATTTGGTGGTGATCTAGGCCCTACCCCATTTTGAATTTCTACAAAGTTATTATCTATTGTTATACTTCTCTATCCCAAGTGGTTTGGAGTTCAGTGATTTTTTAGGTTGCTTTATCTAAGGCAATAGCTATGTTGGCTCTTGTTGGGGCTATTTTCAAAGCTCTTTGGGAAAAACTGAATTTGTTGTTTGGAGAATTCTTCTTAGTCCTCCTTTCTAGAACCCAATTTTTGTTTGAGATGAGGATGAATTTTTTTATTGATGATCTTTAAGGGTTCTATGGTTTCCCAGGTTTTTTTTAGTTCATTCTTGGCTGAGCTACTTTCAATGTTCATAATGAAGGAACATGTGATTATGTTGCCCATGGTCGCTAAGTTTTATCTCTCTATAGGGATGCTTATTTTCTTCCTAGCTCTACAGATTGGGTCTACTTTTGAGGTGGAGACCTCTCCTTTAGAGGTGGATAGGGGATTTTATGGTATAGGTGGTTGCTCATACTTCTTCTCTGGAGGTGGAGCTTGGGTTTGTTGGTAAGGTGGGTCTTTTGTTTATTGATTTAAGATTTGTCTTGTACTGGTTTTCCTCTATTATTGTAGGGTGTCTTTTTATGATTGGTTTTCTCTGTTATTGGTGCCTTTGTTTTTTGGCTGCATGCTCCAACTAAAAGCATGGTGTGCATGATGTTCTTCTAGGATCACTGCAGGTGAGTCTCACTCTTCTTTTTGGTTGTCTCATTTTTTTGATTCACCTTTCTTCTACCTTTATGGCTGCTTTGTAATGGGTAATGGCCCTACTACTTTTATCAATTCAAAACATTCAAGATATAAAAAATACTTAAGATCCTCTAAAGTAGAATCATCAAAGGGTATATTATCTGCATCATCAACTCAAATGACAAAATTTGAAGTATGATCATTTATGAATGGAGAAACATGAGAATCTCCAAACACATCCCAAATCTTAGTCCAAAGTCTGTGAGGACATTCAATATCCACTATAGCCCATATTGTGTCATTATCAACATGAGATCCAATCAATCCAAATACATGATCAATTTTACTAACCCATACTAATTTACTTCTAGGTTTAATCATGAGCCCATAAAGGTAATGAAAAAGTTTGATCCATCAAAGATAGTTTAGAATTTATTTTTTCGAAGACCCATATTTGGCCTTATCAATGATTATCATTAAAGGGTGAACAATAAAATCATGATACAATCCTCAAATGCTCACAAATGACACCACAAATAACACCAATACACTTCCACCCTTTTCCATAGTATTAAAAATCACCCCGAAAAATATTAGAAGGTTGGAACTTTATATTTTAGTACATTTATAAAGTCTTTTCCAATATCCAATGCTCAATAGGTTCACAATAGCCAAGCTAAAAAATTCTGATACAAAATTAAGCTAAGAATTTTTTTGTAAAAATTATCCTTACAGATTTATAGTGCTCTTCACCACCTTTGCAATTCCTACTCGCTTCCAAAAAATGGAGCACTGAGACAAAAATTATGGCCTATTGGAGAAATTAGAAACAAACAACTTCAACCTAAAATATTTGGAAAAAAATGGAAAAACTTCTTTACAATACCTCCATATATGCAAATTTCTTGTGTCTATTTTTTGATGATATCTCATTTTTGAAAAATAGACACCATGATGAAAATGTTGGATACTGAGGTTGTGTTGCTGATATGTGGTTGCCATTGATGTCAGCACTATTAGCATTTATGATTTTGAAGGCTGTATATGTCGAGGATATTGAGAAATATGTAATAAATATATTGTAGGCAGTCTGTGAAGTTGAGAAGGTCAAAGTGATGGCAAGTTCTGTATGTTGATATTTATAAGGCACATATTAATGGGTTTGTTAATGAGCCTACCTATTATATTTTCCAAAAGTTTCAGAGGTGCGCATCAAGAATTGATAAAGTTATGAAGTTCTGTGTTCCTACAGTTATTCAATTACTGTAGCAGGTGTTTTTGGAAGATGAGATTGCAATTATAATGAATTGAGTTGTTGTGTACATTCCTAAGATGTTTAGTGATGTTTCTAGATAATTCTCTATCAGTTTGGTACATCCACATTGATCGGTGTGTTCGTGATTGAAGATTTTTCCTTTGTGTGTTTGAGTTTTTATGTTCTTGGTCGACATGATGGTGATAGCATGTTGCAGATCCTTATGGATTAATATTTTATTATTTTTCATGTTCAAGGATGTTGATTTAGGTCCTCACTATGTTGTGACTGACTTAGGTTGGTGTACATTGAGATTTTTTCATGTATTGAGGCCGACAATTTGTAATTCATTTATTCCTTATTTTGTGGCCGAGAGAGTTGTTGATGTAAATTCATGTAGCGGATATATAAGAGCGATTATTTCTTCATTTTGGAGGGTGTGTGAGGTGTATGCTTGGTGAATGTATGCAAATTATGTGCAAGATATGTGTGAATAAAGATCAGATCATCCGAATGCAGAGTAGAGTGTGAAGAAGTTTGAGCGAAGAGTGAAGAAGTATTCTTGTGTCTAACCAGAACTATCATCAGGCTTATGAAGAGGCTAATTTCTTAGTTCAACCTTATGAGATGGATTTAATCTGATTGTCTTATGTAAGGAAGTGAGCCTTCCCTTCTAAGAAGTGGGCTCTAGGTAGTGTGCTTGAATGCATGTGTATTCCCTATTCATTTTTTCATTATACTTTTATTAGGGTATAATTGTGGATTAACCTCCACCATGGTTTTTCCCCTAACAGGGTTTCCACGTAAAAATATTGGTTATTGTGTGTTTTTGATGTGTTGCTTAATTCATACTTTCACTGTAAATTATTTGATCAAAGATTAAAGGTTGATAAAGTAAGATAATTTTTAAATTTTGTAACAACTGATTCACCCCCTCTCAGTTCTCAATCCTTGTTTTACCAACAATTGGTATTAGAGCTGGTTCCTTTGAAGAAGTTTAATAGCTTGAGGTGATCCAAGATGGCATCATACAAGAAGGATAGTCCTAGATTCGATGGTACAAAATACTCCCCGTGGAAAGTCAGAATGGAGTGTCATTTGAAGTGCATTGGTGAGCCTTTATGGAAGCTTACAAAGAATGCATATACTATTCCTCAGAATGGTCCCTCTACTATTGATGAGATCAAAGAAGCAAAAACTAATACCAGGTCTATAGAATAATTGCTAAGTGCTTTGATAGATTCATAGATGATAAATGTGATAGGTCTGAAGAATACACATGAGATTTGGAAAAACATTGGAAACATTGTATGAAGGAGATGCACTAGTGAAAGTTGCTAAGCCACAAAGTATGAAAGGAAAGTAGAACATGAAGATGAGTGAAGATGAAAACATATTTTATTTCATGCAAAATGTAAATGAACTAGTGATGGGCATTAGATGTGCCAGTGGAATCTAGGAAGAAGATGAGATTGTGTCTAAAATACTTAGATCTGCACCTACTTCTTACAAAAAAAAAGCTCAAGACAGTAACAAATGTGACAAGAGACATGCTGATTGGAAAAATTGCTACCTTTGAGTTGAGTGAATTTGGTGAAACTTCTCCTAAGACAAAGTCTGTATTCAAAGCTTCTGTATCCGAAAAATCCAACAAAGATATGATCCAGGAGAGAGTTCCAGGAAGACATTCAAGTATGAAGATGAAATGAAATTGATTGAAGATGAAGAAAGAGAGCTAGAAGAGATGGAAGCATTGATTGTGAAAAGAGTGTTGGAAAAAAAAGGATAGACAATTGAGAGGGGGGGTGAATCAGTTGTTAGAAAATTAAACTTATTCAACCTTAATCAACCTTTAATCTTAGATCTGATAATGAACAGTGAAAGCATAGATCAACAACACATCAGAGACACATGAACACCAAGATTTCTGCATGGAAACCCTATTAAGGGAAAAAACCATGATGGAGGTTAATCCACAATTATACCCTATTAAAAGTATAATGAAAAATGAATAGGGAATGCACATGCATTCAGACACACTACTTAGAGCTCACTGCTCAAAGGGAAGGCTCACTGAATTACATAAGACAATCAGATTAAATCCATCCGATGAGGTTAAACTACGAAATTAGCTTCTTCATAAGCTTGATGACAGTTTCAGTTAGGCACAAAAACACTTCTTCACACTTATCTCAAAATTCACACTTTGCTCTGCATTCGAATGATCTAATATTTATTCACACATTTCACATAGACACTTCATGGTCGCACGTCCACATTTTCACCATTTACAATGAAGAAACAATCATTCTTATATATCCACTACATGGATTTACATCAATAAATCTGTCGGCCACAAATTAAAGAATAAATGAATTACAACTTGTCGGCCTAAATACATGAACAAATATTAATGCGCACCAACCTAAGTCAGTCACAACATAGTGAGGACCTAAATAAACATCCTCAAACATGCCAAACAATACAATATTAATCCATAAGGATCCCCAACATGCTAATACCATCATGTCGGCCAAGAACATGAAAAATCAAACACACAAAGAAAAATATTCAATCCCGAACACACCGATCAAATCAGATGTACCATAGTGATAGATCATGATCTAGAAACATCACTGAACATCTTAGGAACACATACAACAACTCAATTCATCTAAATTGCAATCTCATCTTCTAGAAACACTTGCTACAATAACTAAATAACTGTAGGAACAAAAAACTTCATAACTTTCTCAATTCTTGATGTGTACCACTGAAAATTTTGGACAACATACTAGATAAGCTAAGCAACAAACCATTTAATGTACTCTTACTGATTATCAATGTACACAACTTTCCATCCTTCTGATCATCTCAACTTGATAGACTGCCTGCAACATATCTATTACAATTTTCTCAATCTCCTCGACATATACAACCTTCAGAATCACCAATGCTAATAGTGTTGATATCAATGAAAACCACATATCAGAAACACAACCACAACATCCAAAAAAGAGAAGCTAGAGGACAAGGTAAGTACAAAGGAAATTTACCTATTAAATGTTTCTCCTACGGTACGATAGGTCATTTTTCATCAAGGTGTCCTGAAAGAGTTTCTAAGTATAAACCTGATAAGTATAGATTTCAAAATAAATGTTATTATGCTAAAGAAGGTGTTACTGATGATGAATCTAATAAAGAAAATAGAAATGAAGATAAATGGGTATTCATTTCTATCAAGGAAAATGGTCTGGTGTCCACTGAATCAAATAGTAATCAAAATATTGAGAAATCTCTTGCAACCAAGATTGATGAGAAGGATAAGTGGGTGATTGACATTGGATGCTCACATCATATGACTGGAGACAAAAGAAAGTTCATATGCTTGGAAAAATATGACGGTGGTGTTGTAAGATTTGGAGATAACAATGTTGGTGTGATTTGTGGCAGAGGCACTATTTCTCTTCATGGTAAATGCAATACTAATGATGTCCTTTATGTTGAAGGATTGAAGCACAATTTTTTGAGTATTGGACAAATGGTAGACAAGGGATACAATCTTCAGTTCAAAGATGGTAAATACAAGATTTTGGGAAGCTCTGGAAATATAATTGCTTCAGGTACAAAGACAAGAGGTAATATTTTTCAATTGAGTGCTTCTAGTGAATTTTTTTTAATTGCTCAGACTGATGTAAGATGGTTTTGGCATAGAAGATTATGTCATGCGAATTTTGATAACATTGTCAAAATAAGCTCCACACAAGCAACCAAAGATCTACCTAGGTTCGTGAAGCCTACTAACACTATATTCAAGGAGTGTTAGATGGGAAAGCAAACAAGAATTTAATTTTAGAGCAAACAAAATCATTCCAATGGAGTACTAGATTTGGTACATACTGATCTATGTGGTCCATCCAAAATAAGAAGTCTACAAGGAGAAAGGTAATTTATATTGCTTATTGATGATTATTCTAGAATGGTATGGGTTGCTTTCTTAAGAGAAAAACATGAGGCATTAGAGAAATTCAAAAGCTTCAAAGCTATGGCAGAGAATGAGATAGGTTTGAAGATCAAATGTTTGAGATTAGACAGAGCTGGTGAATTCTCTTCCCGAGAGTTCAATTCATTTTGTGAAGAGCATGGAATAAAAAGATAGTTATATGCTTCTGGGACCCCACAACAAAACATAGTTGTTGAGAGAAAGAACATAACAATTTTAGATGCTGCCAAAACTACGATGTTGCAAGGTAATGTTCCTCATATTTGTTAGAGAGAAGCGATAAGCACTTCTATGTATACTATCAACCAGGTAAATGTCAATGGTAATTCTGGTAAGACTCATTTTAAGTTGTGGTTTGGTTATAAGCCTACTGTAAAATATTTAAAAATATTTGGAAGTAGATGTTATATCAAAAGAGATGAAGATATAGGAAATTTTGAAGCTAGAAGTGATGAAGGAATCTTTCTGGGTTACTCTACTAAGAGCAAAGCCCACCGATGCTACAATAAAAGACTGAAGGAGATGGTTGAAAGTGAAAATGTTAGAGTTGATGAAGACACTATCACATCATCTAGATACTGTGGATATGATTCAGATGACCAACATGAAAATTTTGATAAAGGGAAGAATTCTCAGACATAGAGTTAAGCTCAAATTGTTCCAACGAGTCAAGAAAATTTGGAAACTGAAGCTAGTGGAAGTGGAGAAGAAACAAAAGAACCAGAAGTTAGAGAGAATCCAAAAGTTCCAAGGTATGTAAAGTGAAGTCATTCTGAAAGTCAGATCATAGGAGACAAGAACAAAGGTGTGTATACTAGAAGAAGAATTGCAGAAGAATATTGTCTGGTATCCAAGATTGAGCCTAGAAATGTCAAAGAAGCATGTAAAGATGAATATTGGATGGAAGAAATGAAGGAATAATTGATGTAGATAGAGAAAAATGATACATGGATTCTTGTTCCTAGACCTCAAGATAAAAATGTGATTGGAACCAAATGGGTCTTTCAGAATAAGTTGAATGAACAAGGTGAAGTGATCAGGAATAAATAAATACTGGTATGCAAAGGGTATTCACAGATGGAAGGTATTGATTTTGAAGAAACCTTTGCCCCTACTGCTAGAATTGAAGCTGTAAGGTTGTTTCTTTCTTATGCTAGTTTCAAGAATTACAAATTTTATCAAATGGATGTGAAATCAACATTTCTCAATGGTGAACTAGAAAAAGAAGTTTATGTTGAGCAACTGGATGGATTTCAACTAATTGATGAAAAAGATATGGTTTTTTGACTGAAGAAAGCTCTATATGGAATTAAGAAAGAACCTAGAGCCTAGTATGCTAGACTGGATAAATACTTGTTGAAGCTTGGATTCAATAAAGGTACCACTGACAACAATCAGTATTTCAAGATGGATCAAGATAAAAAATTAATAATTGAAGTCTTTGTTGATGATATTATTTTTGAAGGTGATGATGACTTATGTATGAAGTTTTCTAATCAAATGAAAAGTGAATTTGAAATGTCAATGATAGGAGAACTGAAATTATTTTTAGGATTGAAAATTACTTAGTTAGATGATGTAATCTTTATATCTCAGTCCAAGTATGTGAAAGAGTTACTGGAAAAGTTTGGCATGGAAGACTCAAAGCTAGTTGGTACACCCATGGTAACCAGATGCAAGCTAACATACAATGATGATTCTCCTAAGGCTAATCAAACAAGATATAGGTCAATGATTGGTGGATTTCTATATTTGACTCAGACCAGAACAAACATTATGAATGTTGTGTGCATGGTTGCTAGATATCAAGCTGATCCAAAGGAATCACAAGTGACTATAGTAAAAAGGATTTTTAGATACCTAAAAGGAATAGTTGATTATGGGATATGGTATCCTAAGGATGATGATCTTAACTTGAATACCTTTACAAATGCAGATTGGGTAGGAGATGTGGATGACATGAAAAGTACAAGTGGTGGTGCATTTTTCTTGGGGAAGAAGTTGGTGTCTTGACTAAGTAAAAAGGATAATTCCATTTCCTTATCTACTGCTAAGGCAGAATATATTGTTGCTGCAAACAATTATACTCAAGTGTTGTGGATGATGTAGATGCTGAGAGATATCAGAGTTGAGTATGATGAGCCTATTACTGTATTTTGTGACAATTCAAGTGGCATAAACATTTCCAAGAACTCAGTGCTACACTAAAAACAATGCATATATCTATCAAGTATCACTTTTTGAGAGAAAAAGTGAGTGATAAAGAAATCAGATTGGAATATGTGCCCACCAAGGAACATATTGTAGATATATTTACTAAACTATTGCCTAAGGATAATTTTGAGTATCTTAGAGGCAAGTTAGGGACAATTCCCCCTCCTAATTTGAACTAAGATGCAAGTCTGCATCAATCCATGGACTTATAGTCAGATCTTGTTTCAGATTGATGTTATGGTGGCTACTACTCAGGGGGAGTAGTCAGATGATTCAAATATGTGGTTCAGATCATGTGTACCTTTTCCATTGATGTCAAAGGGGAGAAGAATAATGTGAAAAACTCTTGAAGAAAGGGGGAGAAGAGTCATGTAAGGAGGAGAAGAATATTTGGAGAAGAGATAGTTGTGTTGATGGCATTCTTCACATCATGTGTTGCCATCAATGCCAAAAGGGGAGATTGTTGGCTATTGAGGTTGTGTTGCTAATATGTGGTTGCCATTGATGTCAACACTATTAGCATTGATGATTCTAAAGTCTGTATATGTCGAGGATATTGAGAAAATTGTAATAAATATATTGTAGGCAGTCTGTGAAGCTGAGAAGGTCAGAGTGATGGAAAGTTTTGTACGTTGATATTCAGAAGGCACACATTAATGGGTTTTTTTCTAAGCCTATCTAGTACATTTTCTAAAATTTTCAGAGGTGCGCATCAAGAATTGAGAAAGTTATGTTCTTTGTTCCTACAGTTATTGAGTTACTGTAGCAGGTGTTTCTAGAAGATGAGATTGCAATTCTAATGAATTGAGTTGTTGCATATATTCCTGGGATGTTCAATGATGTTTCTAGATTTTTCTCTATCAGTTTGGTATGTCTGCGTTGATCGGTGTGTTCATGATTGAGGATTTTTCCTTTGTATGTTTGGGTTTTTATGTTCTTGGTCGACATGATGATGATAGTATGTTGCAGATCCTTATGGATTAATATTTTATTGTTTTTCATGCTTGAGGATGTTGATTTAGGTCCTCACTAAGTTGTGACTGACTTAGGTTGGTGTGCATTGAGATTTGTTCATGTATTGAGGCCGATAATTTGTAATTCAGTTATTCCTTATTTTGTGGCCGGTAGAGTTGTTGATGTAAATTCATGTAGTGGATATATAAGAGCGATTGTTTCTTCATTTTGGAGGATGTGTGAGGTGTATGCTTGGTGTATGCATGTGAATTATGTGCAAGATATGTGTGAATAAAGATCAAATCATCTGAATGCAGAGCAGAGTGTGAAGAATTTTGAGCGAAGAGTGAAGAAGTATTCTTGTGCCTAACCATAATTGTCATCAGATTTATGAAGAATATAATTTCTTAGTTCAACCTTATCAGATGGATTTAATATGATTGTCTTATGTAAGGCAGTGAGCCTTCCCTTCTGAGTAGTGAGCTCTAGGCAATGTGCCTAAATGCATGTGCAGTCCCTATTCATTTTTTCATTATACTTTTAACAGGGTATAATTGTGGATTAACCTCCACTATGATTTTTCCCCTAATAGGGTTTCCACACAAAAAATATTGGTCTTGTGTGTTTCTAATGTGTTTCTTAATTCATGATTTCACTATAAATTATCCGATTAGAGATTAAAGGTTGATAAAGTAAGATAAGTTTTAAATTCTATAATAATTGATTCACCCCCCCTCTCAATTGTCTATCCTTGTTTCCCAACATAAAATTTATGCAAGTTTTGAAAAATCTTTGATTTGGCCTATATGAGGGAATTGGTGGCCCCCTAGTAGCTCTCAAGGAATGGTTTGGTGGACATGAAAGACTACAACATGAAGTTATATAGTCGCTGGTTTATGAACTACTAGTGTTTTCCTTATTAACTATCTCTAGGTTGTAATTAAGGTAACTGTAGGTAGTGGTCTTATTGCACACCTGGTAGTTTGTGATCTTTTGAAGATGAATTTTATCATGGTGGTATTATCGCTTGATGGTTTTGTGGATGGTGGACTAGAAAATGAAGTCTATATAGTCAGTGGTTTTTGAACTACTAGTGTTTTCCTTATTAACTATCTATAGATTCCAATTAAGGTAATTACAGGCGGTGGTCTTATCACCCGCTTGGTATTCTACAAGATTTTAAACTTGCTAACGATCTATGCTACAATTCTTGGGTGCTTGGGTCTAAAACCCTTAGTTCCTAGATCTTAAAGTGTTGTATGCATAGTTCTTATAAAGCATTGATTTTTATATATTTTTTTAAAGTTTTTAATCTGTAGTCCATACTACATGACCTAAGGGGCCATATGGATCCCTGGGTAAAATTTATTTTTCCTCAACTCCTAGCTCCAAATATTGGAAAATTTTATGTCAAAACTCATCTCCTTAGCCTCTTGAAAACAATAGAAAGGTCCTTTTTGATTGAAAATGCTCTTGAAAAAACTCATTTGATAGATCTAAGCTTCAAACCCTTGTTTGAAACTATGTGAAATGATCTCTGAATCATATGAAATGAAAGCCAATATTGACTTTATTGAGGCTCTTTCATGCATTGGAATAGTAAAAAATGGTGCTAGTATAATAAAAAATGATGCAATCACCTAGATCTCACAAAAACACATATGAAATAAGAAGAGGTTACTAGATCTTTGCAAACCCTTTATTATTCTCTAGATCATTGAAAATGTAGGAGAAGAGCATATAGTAATTTATAAGATATTATATGGAAAAATCAATCTCTTAATTAATAATCTAAGAGCATAGATAAATCTCAAAATAAATCTCTGATACCATGTTGTCCATATTTGAAATAAATTGGATAACCCAAGGAACTTTAAAAGAGAATTTCAAAGTTACATAAACTATAAAAAATTAAACAATGCAAACCAACAACTCCAAAATATCTGTAATACTAAGATGACACAATTGCATTACGAGCTTCCAAGATGAAAAAATACAAGCTAGGTAGTGAGTTTATATAGAAATAGGGAGAGGATGGAGGTGGAAAATAAATCAATATTAGTTGAACACCACTAACCACCAATATTAAATAAAGTGATGAAAAAGATCTATAACTAAGGGAAAAAAAACTATCCCTAAAACCTACAAAAATATTTTGTAATTATCTTCAAAAATTTATCTATTGATGATTAATTTCACTTTCCCTAATTTGTTGAAGTAGGAGGCTTGAATGCTTGATCTTGTAATTAGGTCTTCAATCTTCTTCCAAATCCACTTAAAATCTATCACATCCACATAAGAGAGGGGAGAAAGGTTTGTGTTGTATATTGGATTTCCTTAGTCAAACCCCATTTTTTTGTTTCCATTTCCACAATGGCTATGGTGATGTAAGAGTGCTTACCCTCGGTAGGGTAGAGGTAAATGGTAAAAACTAGTGATAAATAAAACATGTTGCAACTTATCACCAAGATCTACTTTCCTTGATGGAATAAATTCATTGTACTCATGTCATTCAAGGAGAATTGGTTTCTTGTTTCAAGGTCTTGCATGTGTTAGTACTCACAAAAAAATATGAACATAGAACATGAACAAACTCACATATAAGCTTGATGCATTGCAAACATGGATCTTGATTGATAATAATTGTTGTAATTTTTTCTTATTCTACTCTTGGATACCTTTTAGATTCTCAATTGCTCAAAATATTTGCAAGGATTGTATTTATATTGATTAGGATTTCAAATGGTGAAAAAAATTTGTATTTATATGCATTAATTTGTTTTCACATAAAATTAATTATAAAAAGATGATAAATGAATTTAAATTTGTAAATGTTATTTAAATGTTGAAAATAACATATTTTAAATTGGGCCAAAATAGGGTAGACAAGGGAAGTGGCACCCTAATATAGACATACTTTAAGGCTTTTTTTGTTGTTAAATGAATCTACAATATTAATTGCTAATTTTATTTGGTTTCTTGAAAATGACCACAAAATGGGAAATTTAAGAGCATAATTAGGTCCAAGAACATAGGGAGAGCTAAACCTAGTGTGAAATTGTTAGGGGTCAAAATTTATAATACTACATTTATCCCCCACTTTAGTGAGAGTATGAACTTACACTCATGCTCACACTAAAGTAAGGATATGCCAAGAAGGGTCTTTTATCCAAACATTGAAGAGGTAGGATACTAAACAAAAGGGAAATAGGGGTTCCACCTTTTGGGAGATGGAATTGGACCTATTTCACACTTGAATTCATTACGAAACTAGATGTTTCATAGAAAAATAGGGTTCACCAAAATGAATTGATCAAGATGATGAACCTCTATTTTCTACTATAAAACATGCAATTATGAGAGCTAAAATACCAAAATAATAAAAAAAAACTCACCCTAACTATTATGGAAATTATGAGGGAATTTTTTAGAGCTCAAAATGATGTGTACCTTGTTGCAAGATCCCTATTTTTAGGTCACAAATGACTCATCCACCTTTAGTGGCAAATGTGTCCTTGTTAGGGTTCCTAAAACTAAGATCTGGGGTATTTTCCTTGATGTCTGCACTCTTAGATCCTCAGTTGTCAACTCTCGAAAACTATAACAAATTTTGTATCCTTGATTCTGTATTCTTGCACTATGAATGACAACTTTGGAATATGATAACTTTGGCAATTTTTCTTCAAACTTCTTCTCCACTTCATCTTCAACCTGTAAATATGCAAATACACAGTCAAGGGAAGAAAACCTTGTTGATTTTTAGTGAATAGAGGTTTACCTAAGTCAAACCCTTTCAGGTAATTAAACCAAATGATGAAATAATGAAATTGAAGCATGAACATGAAATGATGCAATGGTGATACCTTGGAAGTTGTCTTGGAGTATAAATCTGCAAACTAACATGTAGTGGCCATGAAGAATGTAGATCTTGATCTTGAATAAGATATTCATAAAAATTATTGCAATGTAGATCTTTAATGCTACATCAACTATCTTAGCTCAACATGTAGGAATGCACTATGCCTTTTTAATTATGAAATGATCTTGAATTTTTGCAACAACTCTTAATAATCTACCTTTGAATTCCTTTGAAATGCTCTTAAAGTGCTCTAATTCTTGAAAACTTGAATGCTTAGGCCTCTTGTAAAATTTCTATGAGAAAAACGGTGAATTAACCCCATATTTATACTAACTCTAGAGATTAAACTTGAAATTAAATGGTTCAAGCTAACACCATATCTAGAATAGAAAATTATTAGAATCCCACCAAAATAAAATTCAAAAATGGGGGAACTTAAGGAGGACCCATTCACCACTAAAGGTGAATGGGTCCTGACACAAGTTTCCAAGACCTTGCTTCAGGAGGGTGAAAGGGACATCAAAAACCCATGTCAAATATGCATGAAAAGGGGGGTCCTATGTGGAGAGGACCCATTCGCTACTAAAGGTGAATGGGTCCTAGCACCATTTTCCAAGACCTTAATTTTTCCAAATTTAATGTTCTGCAATTTGAATACTGGGTGTCGGGATGGATCCTCAAAGGGTGTCATAAATAAGGATTAAATTTGAATTAAAGGGGCTAATTAAGCTCAATTAACCACAATTAATTAATGAGACCCTAGATAAATGTGAAAGTGTGTTACAAAACTTTACAACACCTAAAATAGGGTATCAATTAGGTACATTTTATTAAAAAGGGCCCAAGATTAATGTGAATGTGTACAACACATTACAACACTAAACCTAGGAAAAAATTAGGTTAATTCAATGATAATTATTCTAGATTAAGTAAGGAAAAGGGATATTTTTTCTGTTACTACATGTGAACCCCTAAACTTGCAATTGCACAAGAACAACAAACAAGTCACATTGTTAGATCAAATGAAAACAAGGATGAGAAATTCCCCATGAAATCCATCTATTAAACTCAAACTAGGAAAATGAAGAACTTCATACCAAAAACATGTAAATCCTAATTAAGCCAATAAACTTATGATCCCATGGGGAAATTGGTACCAATTGGATGTTAAAATTGGCCCTTTCCCAACTCCTAAGTTGCAAAGTGAATGGTTGTGAAATGGTCAAATCTCCCAATGAGATTTGAGCATAACCTAGCTATGAAAAAGATGAAGTATGGAGTGATGTGCACAAAATTGGCTCTCAATGTTAAGGGAGTAACTTTGCATGTAATTGTGGATGATGAATGAGGAGAGAAGCCTCCAATTTAAAGATTTGAATTTGGAAGAATGAGAAAGCTTTGAGCAATGTGAGACAAAAGACCAACCAATGAGAGAAATCAACTTGTCCACATGTGATTGGAGGAGGAATGAGCACATTTTGGTCAATGTGCATGATAAATGCCATTGGATTCAAATTTGAAATTTGAATGTGACATGTTGGAGGGAGAAAAAAATGAAGTTAATGTCACTTGGCTCAATGCACAAGGACATGTAAGAGGAGTGAATGCCTTGTTGGATGTACAAGTCCACTTGGACTTTTTGAATTCAAATTGAGGGAATATTCCCTTTTGATGCCATGTGAGGGAAAATAGATGAATTAATAAATCAAAGTAATTGATTTATTTTGCAAGTTGCATTCTCTAGAGGATGTGACATAGATTAGGATTAAATTAATAAAAGCTTAATTAATTTAATGAAGAATTAGGATATGTGACAATTTAGACTTAAATTGATGAATTGATTTAAATCAGAATTGAGAGGAAATGATTAATTAAATAAATGATTTTGATTTATTCAACTAAAGAGGATAATATTAGATTAAATCAAATAAGTTTAATTTATTCAATTTAATAAGAGGACTTTAGGGATTTAATCAAATAAATTATTTAATTAAAGAGGGATTGAGGATTAATTAAATTAAATTGATTAATTTAATCATTAGAGGAGAAAGACCTAATTAATTAAATAATGATTTATTTAATTAAGGGATGAAAGGTGTTGATAAGTTGAGAGTATGATTCAAGACGAAACAATGCTAATATAATAAAAAATCAGGTGCGTGTATATTTTACATGTCTACATTTTGCCCCTCTTTGAAGCAATGCACTTGTTGCATTGATTCAAAGAATAAACCGGTGTGATCAAAGTTCAAAATTTCTTGATTTTTCAGATACCCCAGTATTTCCCTAGTGAGAAAAATTATGTTGGTATACTGCCCCCTCGAGAGATCGAGTGGAAATGTTCGATTTTCCAATCGAGATCGCGATAAAATGCAAGAGGAGTGGTTCTCTTGAGCAAATGATGAAAGATAATTCTTTGATGTAGACAATTCTAATGATGTATAGACAGTCATTGGCCATGGGTAGCCTCGTGTATATTTTGAGATCTCACACTGATTTTAAATAGAAATGTTAGTAAAGATAAAAGAATAAGAAGAATAAGATGGATGGAAGGAGGATCCACACAAGGTCACATTATTATTATGATGATGATGTTGATTTTCTTACTAGGAGTTGGGATTTTCAAAGGGATAATTACTTTATGTTTGATAACACACATAGGTACGATGCATCAAGGTATAAAGGACCAGGATGGCATTGTACCTAGTGTGATGGACTTTGAATCGACAATCAGATAGGAGTGCACTTTTTCACACTTGACATACATAAACCTTGCTAGGATGGACCTAACAAAGCAAGTATTCACCAAATTATTTTACAAGAACATCCAACAAGCACAACAGACAAAAAGATAATGATCATTGCCCCATTCCTTTCTCTCTAAACCTGTTTTGTTTAGGCATCATCGAGAGGTACTTGGAATGAACGCAAAATAAGATAAGTCAAAAATACTAGATAAAGTAAACAAACAAGCTAATGCTCTTCGTACTTCTAGCCAAGGCTAAACTACTGTGGAGTACCTGATGCTTATGTCCATCGTGGGAAGAATTCATCCTAGGACATGTAGTGATCAGGGTTTTGGTGGGACTGATTTGGGTGATAAGCTATTGATACTCCGAGTTGACCAACGTGCTTGCTTACTGACTTAGGCTCGAGACTTTGACAATTAGGGTGTTCACTTTGGAACCTGCTAGACTTGCTTCTGATAAACTCACTAAAGGATGAAGATGATGATGATTTATTAGGAATGACGATTATCGCGGGTGAAAGCGAGATGAGATGGATGCACCATTTTGGGTTTTTCAAATGTTTTGAGGCTATTTTTGGAATTTTTTGATGTTTTACAAATGTTTTTTGTATTTTCAAGATTTATGAATGTTTTTGGTATTTTCAAGATTTATGATGAAGAGACTAACTTAAAACCTATCCTAGGGGTCTCAGGAGCTGATCCATAGATTAGCATTGCCTACGTTATACACACAGAGACCATGTAGTTCGACTGATGAAAGACTTGGCTCAATGAAAAGATAGATGGGAAAACGGATTGCCAATGTGACAGATGCCTAAGGACTGACTCTAACTATAAAATAGATGGGAAAACGGATTGCTAATGCGATAGACGCCTAAGGATTGACCCTAACTATCTTGGGGGATGATCAAAGATCACCCTTGCCTACGTTCAAGCTCAGAGACGACGTAGTTCAACAAGATGAATCTATTTTTTATTTTTATAGGTTTTGACATGTTTTGATTTTTGATATGATTTGGATTGTTTGATGAATTTTTTGAATGTTTTTGAGTTTTCACATGATTTTGACAATCTGGATATGATATGTGATGATATCAGTGCCTTGTTTTGGGATTTTGTTGAAAACCAAGCTAAGGTTGATTGATCGGATCAATGGATTGATAGTTTGACTAAGTGTGTTAAGTCAAACAAAAGTGATAATGCACTCGTAAACTCTAGGAAGTTATGTTATCGTAGAGTAAAATCATACACGAGAGGGTAGTTTGACTAAGTGTGTTAAGTCAAACAAGTTGATGATGGATTGGATAATTTGACTAAGTGTGTTAAGTCAAATAAGATGACAATGCACTTGTAAACTCTAGGAAGTTGTGTTATCCTAGAGTAAACTCATGCACAAGAGGGTAGTTTGACTAAGTGTGTTAAGTCAAACAAGGTGATAATTGATTGGATTCGATTGATCAAGATTGATGAGGCTTAATTTGGAACAAAATTGTTTTGATGATGCAATTGATATTGATTTTTCAGATTGATGTTCGATGAAAGATAAAGCTTGATAAAGAATGTTGTCTTGTCAAAATATGCCATGGGCTAGTGATTTGAATTTTGTGCTCTCCAATGTTCGGATCACCACATAAGTTGGATGATATATATCAAGATTTATTATCAAAGCAAGATGCAAATATCTACCCTCAATGTCTAGCAATGTATGGAATGCCATGGGTGGATTCTTGGATCGGTATGTGGATAGATTATGGTAAGCATGCAAAGGATGCCAAGGATTATCTTGTGATAAGATAAGGTGTTCAAACAAAGGAATACTTATTTGAATAATTCTTCAAGGCTCAGATAACATTGGGTAGGATGGGATCAATGAAAACAACCCATTTCAAGATGTCTACCATAAGCAAATGCAAAGTGTGCACCAAAATTTCATCAAGATCAAGGTGACTTGGACTATGGATGCAGATATATGAAAACAGATTGGATAAATGGTTCATGGATGAACAAATGATATGGCTGAAATGTTGGCTTTATTAAGGATGTGATAAGATGCTTTCCTCCTAAAATGACACACATAGATGCTCAATTCTACACATGACATTTGTTTTCCAGGTTTTCATCATGGTACTTTCCCAAAGCGCCACCGTAGTGGTTTTCACTAGAGGGTGATGTTTTTCTTTACTATTTTCAATCCTTTTTTTGATTTTTTTAGATTTTTTGTATTTTTTTTATTTTGTTGTATTTTCTGAGAGATTTTAAGCTGATGTTGAACCACCTAGTGGTGCTGACATTGGTGATTCTATCATAACTTGCCATTGATATCCTACTTGAAGAAGTTGCTTTGCCAAGATACGTGCACTCAAAAGCAAATTTTGAGATCCTTGATCTACTTTGCTGATTTTAGAGTTAACTCTGTCTCTGTGCGCACATCGCAATAGAGTTCCTTCTGAATCCTTACGATGAAAGGTCATTTCCAACACATGGTCAATGTGAGAATTGGATATCATGCATGGAGGCATGGATGGTGTTGTGTGTTTAGGAATAAGAGATGGATTGGTTGACAGTTTGGAGCCTTTGACTCTCCAAACTTGAGAAGATGGGTAATGATAGGTGGATACAAAAGTGTGCATGGAATTAGGACCAACTGCTTGATACAATTTTTATGTTGCTTGAGAAGTGTACTTTTTCCTTTGTGGACATCTTTGATAGATACTTGGCCTTTTTTTATTTTTCCCCATAGTTTCTTTGACTGATAGAGTTTGATAGGGCTAATCTTTCTTTGTATTCTTTGGTATCCATATGTATTTGATCTGTCCTACATGCTTCAGTGATTCTTTTTCTTTAATGATGTTCTTCATTCTTTGATTTGAATCTTTCTTTTGTTGTTGGTCCCAATTCGTGGATGGGGTGATGGGTGGATGGAGATTCATGACGTGGCGGGTTGTAGTATTGGCATCGGTTTCATCATAAGGATTCTTTGTGTTCCCTATGTTGACGTTTGCTCGAGATGAAGTTGCCCCCAGCTTTATGGAAGTATCACTGATATGTTTATATCCTTTGGTTGGTAAATAACCAAGGCCTTGATGCTTAGGATTGTCAAAAATCTGCACTGGTTCCAGGATACCCTGTTGATGTAGGCCTAATCCTATGCCTTGATAATTCATCTGTTGAAACATTTTATTTGCAATAGGATATGGCTTACCTTGGAAACAAGGTATTGCTCCTTCTCTGCTCTATGGTGGATCTTCAAAAGTGACAACTTCTTTATTGATAAAAAAACTTTCCCTAAGAAAGGTAAGTGATCCAACTTTATAAGTGATAGGATCCTTCATCTATGGGATAGCTTTTTGACTGATATCTTTAGCTTGATCTTGTGAGATATCAGATTTTAATACTTCTTCAAGAGGCGTTGATGATTCATTGTCCACATAAGTTTGTTTTGATTCATGACTTTTGTGACCCATTTCTAACATATCCCTGGATTTCTCTATATCTTGATCATGTGTATGAATGTTAAGAGTAAGAGACTCTTGTTCCTTGGTAATGATGTCAAGAGTATGAGACTCTTGTTTTGAATGAAGATCATCTACGTGTCCATCCAAAGAAAGCATCTTGTGGGTAGATGGAGGAGTATGTGCTATATGGATATGATCCTTATTTACGACATCTTGTATAGATAGGAGAGTTTTTATTACCTCATTGTAGTATCTTGGATATAAAAATTCTTGATCTTGGTTAATGTCGGAATTGCTTTCAACATGCTTTGGATCAAGTTCTTGACATGGGTCAATTTCAAAGGATGGATTGCTTTCTATGGGTTCTTGGACATCGTCATAAGGCATGGGAAGTGGCTCAATATCCTCTTGATCTTTGAGTGGACTTGTATCAAATGGCGAGTTGAGGATTCTTTCACTATTCACAACCATGAGGTTGAAGGATGTAAATATGCCTTGGGAGGGACCATTGCTAGACCTTGGTGATAGTTGTTGATTATGCTTTGGAATAACTTCTTGAGATATTTCTTCTAACTCATTAGGTGATGTAGAGACATTGTCAATATGATCATTGGTAGATGGATTTTGGATTATGTCAATAGGATCAACTAACATCAACACTCCTTGAAATAGATATTTGTAGGAGGGGTCTTGATCATAACTAAAAAATGGCTCTTAGTGTGTGTTGATTTGATCATCAGATGAGGTGGAAACATCTTCAAGGTGTTCATCGATGGATAAATATTGATCATTTTTTTCAACACTTGTGGTGGGAATCTGTTGCAAGCTTTCTTGAGCGAGTAATGCCTGTGTTTGCTGCTGAGCCAACAATGCTTGTTGTTGGTCGTGTTGTTGCTGTTCCAACAAAGCTTGTTGTTGGGCTTGATGTTGATCTACTTATTGATACATTTGTTGATGGATTGCTTGCAATTTTTCTTAGTATTGTGCTTGCATCTACCGAGCTTGGTGTTGGGCTTGAGTGGCTTGTGCAGCTTGTTGTGTGGCTTGCAACATGATGGAGAATGAATTTGTCATGTTGTGTTTTGGTGGTGGTGGCGGTGGATTGGGAATGTTGTTGATTGTTGGGGTTGCTTGAATGGTTTCCATCTGTCGTTGTGATATCGATGGAAAATGGGAGGATTTGATATGATGCTTTGGTTTATGATTGGAGTGTTACACGGATTTGGTTGATTGATTGCTGGTAAAGGGGGAAGGATCATGCCTTGATTGTTTGGTTGATAGATTTGTAAGTTTTGAATTTTATTTAAATCTACCAAAGGGAAAGGTGTTCCAAAATTTAGATTGGGAAAACTCACATTTGTTGTACCATTGAGGTTTTTACGAGATAATGATTCCATGTATGGATTGTACAAATTCAAGTTTTGAAAATCAATTGGCATTGTAAGGCTTGAATAGTTTGGTTGACTTGGATTACTCATGATGGAGGAATCAAGTTTATATTCCATGTTCCTCTTGTGTTTTGACCTTGTTGACCTCCAAGGGGTTTAGGACCAATGATGAGATGGAGGATGAAAGGGGTGAATGATATGAGTGTTTAAACTTTTAGGAACTTTGGATCAATGCTAGACTTTAGGACTTGTTTTGATTTGATTTTGATTGATGATAGTTTGACTAAGTGTGTTAAGTCAGACAAGATGATTATGCACTTGTAAACTCTAGGAAGTTGTGTTAGCCTAGAGAAAACATGTACACAAGATGATAATTTGGCTAGGTGTGTTAAGCCAAACAAGTTGATTGTGAACTTGTAAACCTTAGGAACTTGTGTTATCCTAGAGGTAAATTCACTCAAGAGGATTGATCATTTGAATAAGTGTGTTAAGTCAAATAAGGTGATGTTGATTTTCCAAAAGTCTAGCATAAGCGATGTTTTCAAAGTTCCAAAAGTTGTTGGTGAGATGAAATTTTGATAAATGTTTAGATGGATGAAGTGATGACTTGATCCTAGATGACCCTATGAGGACTTACTTACAAGGCCAAGGTGATGAAGAACATGCTTTTCCCTAAAAGTATTTCAAACCAAAGATCAATGTTTGCATGAAAACCCCATGACCCAAAATAGACCAAGCACATGTGTGGTTCAATTGTCTTTTATCTTGTTTAGATTTGGTTCTTTTTACCACAAACACTTTCTTGATTATTCTTTTCAAACTGAATTTCCAATGTCCTAATTTTCTTTCATCCCACAAAGGGCATTATGTGGAAATCAAGGAAATCAAGGTAAAGGTTTCCTAGTGTTGACTTTGGTGAAAAAAAATGATGATTAAACCTAAGTACTTAGAAACCTCTAAGGATATAATTCCTAGGGAAAGCAAGAGCACTTAGATTCATCAAATGATATTTGTTTCCTCAAAGGGTTTGAAATTTTGATGATTCGTTGAATGTTTGTTTTTGAATGTTTTAGGCTTAAAAGATAGTATTTGTTGGGTTCCCACTTGGATAAATCCAGCTGCGCATATTCAGCGCGGATGATTAGATGCTTGACCACACATACTCCCCCTTACAGTGCACTCGCTTATCGGGTCAGCCAAGCATTAGTATCCATGAATCTCCCATGACATACTTTTCATCTCTACAGCAAAACCGCATGTATAACGTGGGGCGACTTCAAATGACATGACCTTTTGCACCAACAAATAGATAGGATTTTGGCCTTTGCTAAACAAGGATTTTAATGCGGGCATTCTGTTCGTGAGGGACTATCCATACGGTGAGAGACCATTGCTTCCCTTCTCATCGGAATAATCCTCGTGAATCTTGAACTTTCCTCAAGAATCCACACTTATATACCGGTTGGAAGTCGCTTGGCTTTAACGTGTTCCCAGTTGGGTCATTCCCTTGGGTGACTAATTTTTCCCACAAGGCAGGCCCTCTAAGATAAACAATAGTAAGCTAGCATATCCTGTAGTTCAATCAACCTTTGTTGAAAAACAAAGGGAGAACACTCACAATATACCGTGCTCACACTTGCATGTTTGGTTCAATTTTAATTCTAAAAATGAAATGTGTAGGCAATTATTTTATTCAACTTAAGATCATCAAATTAAATTTTGATTCTCAAGATCGCCGTGAGGTGCGAGAGAAGCGCATACACCCTTTTAATGATATTAACTTGAATAAATAATTACAAAACAAAATAACACTTGTTCATTTTAATCCCACAAAGCAAAATGAATTCTTTTTAAAGCACCAATTAAAATGTGGAAGTTTCCTTGTTCAATTTTTAAACCTTAAACCAAATCTAGTATATTGTTTCTAAGGTTCTTTTTAAGCCCTTTATAAACTTTTGAAAAGGAAATTTGTGTTCTTTTTAGAGCCCAAAATAAATTTTATTGTTTCCTAAAACATGAAAGTAAACAAATCCTTAGAAAAGGATTATAAGTTCTCCCAAAAGTGTTCAAAAAAAATTAATACAATAGTATGATAACATCATAAAAAACCCTTGGCCTTCGTTTTCCTTCTTTCACTTTTGATCAAAAAATTTCCTTTTTAGGCAAATTTCAACAATTTTTAGATTTTTCCATTTTTGGTAATTTTGCATGCATAACTTTGAGAGTCCTATTTTTTTTCAGAAACTTTATAAAACTAAGATGAGATGAATTTCCAACTAACATCCTAAATTTGAAACATGGAATTCGAGTTATTAATACAAACAACTTTCAAAAAACTAAGAAAAAACATTAAAATGTCATTTTGAGGGCCAAGATGAAAGTTTCAAGCCCCAAAAATGTGCCAAGATGGCATCCAACCCATCTAGATTGGTTGCCAAATCACTTGCCACCTCATAAAGAAACCACTTGTAAAATTTAAAAAAAAACCCACATCCGAGTCCAAAGTTATGACCTCGGGAAGTTCCTGCATCACAAAAAAAATGTTAAAGTTAGAAATTTGTAGGTGCGACGTAGTTAGCAAATGCGACACAGTTTGGAATAGAAGAGACACTATATAGCACCGTACGTTTGACTGGGTGCGACACTCTGCAGAAACAAAGAGCGCGATTGCGGCGCCATTTGAGCATGTGACGTAGTTTGGAGAGCAGCGAAGTTTGAAAATTTCAAACTTTTGAGGCGGGAAATAGGTGCGGCGCAGTTTGGAAGTAGCGCGGTACAATATGACACCGCACCTCTAAAAGTGGTGCGATATAGCACCGTAGAGCTGTGTGTGGCGCGGTTAGGAATTTTAAAAATTAACAGGTGGGAAAGTAGGTGCGACACAGTTTATAAATTTTGCGCGGTTCAGTATAGCGCCACGCCTCTGAAAGCGGTGCAATATAGTGCCGCACCTCTGAAAGTTGCACAATATAGCACCGTGGGACTATGTGCGGCGTAGTTTTCCTGTGTAAAAAAAATGTTTAAAAAAAAGCATGAAAATTTTGAAAAACGGGATGAAATCCTTGAGATTTGCCCTCCTTCTAGTGCTAAAATGTGAACCCCTAAACCTGTAATTGCACAAGAACAACAAACAAGTCACATTGTTAGATCAAATGCAAACAAGCATGAGAGATTCCCCATGAAATCCATCTATTAAACTCAAACTAGGAAATTGAAGAACTTAATACAAAAAACATGTAAATCCTAATTAAGCCAATAAACTTATGATCCCATGGGGGAATTGGTGCCAATTGAATGTTGAAATTGGCCCTTTCCCAACTCCTAAGTTGCAAAGTGAATGGTTGTGAAATGGTCAAATTTCCCAATGAGATTTGAGCATAACCTAGCTATGAAAAAGATGAAGTATGGAGTGATGTGCACAAAATTGGCTCTCAATGTTAAGGGAGTAACTTTGCATGTAATTATGGATGATGAATGAGGAGAAAAGCCTCCAATTTATAGATTTGAATTTGGAAGAATGAGCAAGATTTGAGCAATGTGGGACAAAAGACCAACCAATGAGAGAAATCAACTTGTCCACATGTGATTGGAGGAGGAATGAGCACATTTTGGTCAATGTGCATGATAAATGCCATTGGATTCAAATTTGAAATTTGAATGTGACATGTTGGAGGGAGAAAAAGATGAAGTTAATGTCACTTGGCTCAATGCACAAGGACATCTAAGATGAGTGAATTCCTTGTTGGATGTACAAGTCCACTTGGACTTTTTGAATTCAAATTGAGGGAATATTCCCTTTTGATGCCATGTGAGGGAAAATAGATGAATTAATAAATCAAAGTAATTGATTTATTGTGGAAGTTGCATTCTCTAGAGGATGTGACATAGATTAGGATTAAATTGATCAAAAATTAATTAATTTAATGAAGAATTAGGATATGTGACAATTTAGACTTAAATTGATGAATTGATTTAAATCGGAATTGAGAGGAAATGATTAATTAAATAAATGATTTTGATTTATTCAACTAAAGAGGATAATGTTAGATTAAATCAAATAAGGTTTAATTTATTCAATTTAATAAGAGGACTTTAGGGATTTAATCAAATAAATTATTTAATTAAAGAGGGATTGAGGATTAATTAAATTAAATTGATTAATTTAATCATTAGAGGAGAAAGACCTAATTAATTAAATAATGATTTATTTAATTAAGGGATGAAAGGTGTTGATAAACTGAGAGTATGATTCTGGACGAAACAATGTTAATATGATAAAAAACCAAGTGCATGTATATTTTACATGTCTACACTACATTTTTCCCCCACTTTAGTGAGATTTTATCCCCACAAAAAACTCACACTCAAATAGACATTGAAGACACTTTAGTATGCAAAAATAACAAAGATACATAGCCATACCCTGTCAAAGGCTGAGAAAAACAAAGAAAAACAAAGGATCAAGCACAAACATTCCAATGCAATGTGGAATGTGGTTGTTTTTTCATTACATTCATTGCTGACTCTGGGGTAGTGGAACCTTAGTTTGTCCACTACATGAGTTGTCCCAAATATGTATGCTCACTCTAGGGTAGTGGAACCTTAGTTTGTCCACTAGGTGAGTTTTCCCAAATATGTATGCTCACTCTAGGGTAGTGGAACCTTAGTCTGTCCACTAGGTGAGTTGTCCCAAAAAGGTGGAAAATGAGAGAATCATATTAGGCTCTCATATCATACTGATGTTATCCTCCTGAAAACTTCAATAAGGCACCACAAATGTTTTTTGTAAATTCTTTTGAATGTATATTTTTGCTAAAGGAGATTTTTTTTTTTCATGTAAGGTCTTCTTCTTAGGGAGCATTGTGCCTAATGTCTCCAAGAGAGGAAAAGTCAAGGATATCATATCGTCACTAATGTGATGCCTCGTTTGCATCATGCCAAGAAGGGAGATCATATTATTAGAAATATCACACTCTTGGAGGACATCAAACCCAATGACACCACCAAGAAAAGGAAATGTCACAAGAAAAAAGAAAAGTCATGCCATGAAATTTTCCAAAAGATATTATTGATGTATGCCCCCACTTTAAATTAGTTGCTGCACCATTGCTGTGAGAAATCAATTTAAAGTAGCTAATGTCTTGTCCTAATACATTTGAGCTTTCCTCAGAAAACCCTATGCCAAGTCATATATTTTTGAAATAAAGCTGCATCATGGAATAGGAAGGAAGGGTTTCCCCCACAAATACATAAGGTGCCTATGGATTCGAGGTCAGTATATCTTTGCTACAATGCTATTTTAGAGAGTTCAAAACTTTCATCATTCCCCAAATACTCATAGAACTGGAAGAATGACTCAAAGAGAGAAAAAACAAAGAAAAAAGGCCTTTTGGGTCAACATGGAAGAGACCTAAATATCTCGACACCTTGCATCATCCCCAAAAGGGAAAAACAAGAAAAAAAAAGATACAAAGGAATTTTTTTTTTGTGTCAACATGGAAGAGACCTGAATGTTTTGACGCCTTGTGTCATCCCCAAAAGGAAAACATAAGATAAATGAAAATATTCTTTCGACACAAAGAAGAATGTAGGTACATATAGAAGAATGTCACAAAGAGAGATACATCAAATGAAACATCACGAGGGATCACATTATGCACATGCAATCACATAAAGAAACATGAACATGCAGAAGAATAGTTACACCCATGCAAGTCAACCTAAAGGAGGTCATTCACATCCCAATCTCGGTCTGTATAAATGTTAGGTGGATAACTAGCTAAATGGAAAAGAGCAAGTTCTAAACTAGGGAACAAGGCTATCTAATTATTTCACCCACTATGTTCAAGATAGGATTGAGTCGAGGTAGGTGATTGAAAGGAGCTTCTTGCAATGAAGAAAATTATTTGCAATAAGTGTATAACATGTAGTATTTAGTGAGGATGTTTAAGATCCTACAACTATTACATGGAAAGGAGTGGAATGTATTCTTTAAGGGGAAATTTATATGATATCAATTTTTTAAATATGTTGTAAATCACGACAATCATCTGTACTATTTCCTAGAGTTCTATGGTATCAACAATGTGGAACATTTTCATCTTTAGGATATAGTTTTGGCATTTCTCACATGGGTGGTAATGTTATAAGTCCATGGTGTAGGAGTATTTGTAAATTCAATTCAATTGCAGTTGGCGGATAAGGGAATTTTAGTTTCTTTAGTTTGTAAGGCCTTTTGCACTTGCTAGATTAACCAATTTCCCTAGGTGGATATAGAGCAAGAGGACCTGGGATGATATATTTTTCTTTATCATTGTTATAAGGTATTGGTTTCTCTTTAGGAAGTAGAACACTTATGTCAAGAGGAGGATCTAAGACAATCCTATCATCCTTACGAGGTACTAGTTGTTCTTGAGGAAGGAGAACACTTATGTCAAGCGAAGGATCTTGAGATCCTAACCCTTTGGTATCTTCAGTTGGTATTGTTTCTAAGAGTTGATGGATTTCATGTTCACTTGTTATGTCACATCCTTGTTTATTTAATATTGTGAATCCTTTGATGTAATTTTCCTCAAGGTTAATTGATGTGTTGGTTACTTTATTCACATAGGATGGTTGAGTGTTTTCTTGGCTAGAGGAACTAGGCTCACATATTGTAGGGAACTTAGGCTCAACTTGTATCTTGCTTTTAGGATGTAAAAATCCAAATATCTCAACGTGTGTTGGGCACATTTCATGGAAGGATAGAAGGATGCATTACTCTCAAGATTGTTAAGGCAATCATTTATGAAGTTGTTCATGCTAGCATAATCTTCTCCAATGATGTCAATATCATGAGGAGGACATGCATTAGGAAGTGTGTGAGCATGAGTGAGTTCAATTTCATTAGGGTCATTTCCAAAAACACAACTTGAAACATCAACCAAAGAGAACAAGGGCTTCCACACATTGTTTAAACATTTATCCATTTTGAGAATTTAAGATGTAAACATAGAAATTTTCTGATTACACAATGCAATAAACTGATAATGAAATGTTCTAAATGCAATTTTGATTCTTGACAATGCATTGAAATGAAGCAATTTAAGCTAAATGCAATGAGTTTGATGAAAACAAAAATTAGAAAATTTAAATAGGAAAGTAACAACAGTAAATAGAAGCCTAAAAATGAGATTTTAATTTCTAGAAAATGTAGATCAATAGCTAATAGGGACTCATTCACCAGTAAGGACGAATGGGTCCTGGATAGGTATTTTTGAAATGTTTTTGTTGATTTTTGAGTGATTTTAATGCCTTTTCAGATGTCAAAATGTTCAAGTTTGACCTGATCAGGGACTCAATCAATAGTAAAGGCGAATGGGTCTTGGTTAGGTATTTTAAAACTATTTTTGAATGATTTTTAATATTTCAGTAATGTCTTTCAATTCCAGGTATGAGATAGTGACTTTCAATTTTAGATTTTCTAGAAATGCAATGTGAAAATGCAATGAAATAACGAATGCAAGTACCTAACTTGAAATGAAATGTTATTTTTATTTTAAAATGTAATTTTATGAGATCTAAATGATATGCACAATGATTGATTTGTTTTTGTATTTTTGAGATTTAGAGAATGCAAAATAATGCAATTCTAAACCCTAAATGAGATGTAAGTTTTAACATCAAGCAATAAACCCTAAATGAGATCTAATTCAATGCAAATCTAAATGCAAATTAATGGAAGATCTAACCTAGGATGCAATGAAAGGCTTCAAAATTAAAAAAATTGTGATATTTAATAAGTTGGGTTCACCATTATGTTTCATAGAAAAATAGGGTTCACCAAAATGAATTGATCAAGATGACGAACCTCTAATTTCTACTATAAAACATGCAATTATGAGAGACAAAATACCAAAATAAAAAATAGAAAGTAACCCTAACTATTATGGCAATTATGAGGGAAGTTTTTAGAGCTCAAAATGATGTATACCTTGCTGCAAGATGCCTATTTTTAGGTCAGAAAGGACTCATTCGCCTTTAGTGGAGAATGGGTCCTCCTCATGATTCTGTATTCTTGCACTATGAATGACAACTTCAAGAAATATGACAACTTTGACAATTTTGCTTCAAAATTCTTCTCAACTTGATCTTCAACTTGTAAATCTGCAAAAACACATTCAAGGGAAGAAAAAATTGTTGATTATTAGTGAATAGGGGTTTTCCTAAGTCAAAACCCTTGTAGGTAATTAAACAAAATGATGAAATAATTAAATTGAAGCATGAACATGAAATGATGCAATGTTGATACCTTGAAAGTTGTCTTGGAGTATAAATCTACAAACTAACATGTAGTGGACATGAATAAAGTAGATCTTTATCTTGAATAAGAGATGTATAACAATGCTTACAATGCAGATTTTCAATGCTACATCAACTATCTTAGCTAAAGATGTATGAATGCACTATGCCTTTTCCATGATGAAATGATCTTTAATTGCTGCAATAAACTCTTAATAATCTACCTTTGAATGACTTTGAAATGTTGAATGCTTAGGCCTCTTGTAAAATTTCTAGGAGAAACAAGGTGAATCAACCCCATATTTATACTAAATCTAGAGATTAACATTGAAATTCAAACAATTCAAGCCGACACTAGATCTAGAATAGAAATTATTGGAATCCCGCCAAAATAAAATTCAAAAATGGGGGTCCTACTGAAGGAGGACCCATTCACCACTAAAGGTGAATGGGTCTTGACACAATTTTCCACAACCTTGCTCCGGGAGGGTGAAAGAACATCAAAAACCCATGTCAAATATGCATAAAAAGGGGGGGTCTTATGTGGAGAGGACCCATTCACCACTAAAGGTGAATGGGTCCTGACACTAGTTTCTAAGACCTTAATTTTTCCAAATTTAATGTTATGCAATTTGAATACTGGGTGTCAAGATGGATCCTTAGAGGGTGTCATAAATAAGGCTTAAATTTGAATTAAAGGGGCTAACTAAGCTCAATTAACCACAATTAATTAATGAGACCCTAGATAAATGTGAAAGTTTGTTACAACACTTTACAACACCTAAAATAGGGAACAAATTAGGTAAATTTTATTAAAAAGGGCCCAAGGTTAATGCGAATGTGTACAACATTACAACAATAAACCTAGGAAAAATTAGGTTAATTTCAATGATAATTATTCCAAATTGAGTAAGGAAAAGGAATATTTTTTCCATTACTACACTAGATCTCTCAACCAAGTGACTCAATTATGGAATGACTAGTGGATTCCTTGGATAATTAGATGTGGGCTCACCATTAAATGAAGCTTCGAAAAGGAGAAATGTAAACACTTATGTAAACTCACTATGAAACCTAGAAAATTGAAAGCATGAAATCAAACTGATAAAATAAATGGAATAAAAAGTACTTGGATGAATGGAGATGCCAAGAAAATATCTGCAAACTCTGAAAACTATTGTTAGGGTTTGCAGTGGGACTAATATGTGAGTTAGGGCATACGAGTCATGCTCTAGGGTTTTTCAGGGTAGAATATGGAAATCATCTATTAACTATCAATATCTACTGAACGATGATAAAAAAATGTCAGAAGACTAATACGCCAGGTTGGGCGATTTAGTCCAGCTATAATTTTTTCTAAGTATCTTTCAGAGTCCTTTGAACCCAAATTCAACACTTTTGAATGTTGTCAAAAGAATATATCAGGGACTAAATTTCTAGGTTGGGTGAATGAGTTCACTTCACCTAAATTTGAAAAACACACATCACAAGAGAGAGATTTTTTTTTTTTTTTTTTAGATGATAGTGGTTTGCCTTGGTCAAACCCTATTTTGGCAATTAAACCTTGAAATTAAATCAAATAGCATGAAGGAATGATGAATAAAAAATGAAATGTTACTCACCAAACCTTGTTGAAACCTTGGATTGCAAATATGAAAACTATCATGAAGTGTCCTTAATGAGTGTAGATCTTGATCATGAAACTTAAATAGGATAAGGGCTTTGAATGCTTGAACTTGATTATCAATGCTACATCATCACTTTAGCTCAACAACATGCATGATGCACTAAATATTTGACATGATGAAATGGATCTTGATTGTGTTGGATAGGACAACTAAGAGGGGGAGTGAATCAATTGTCATAAGTTTAAACCTTAAATTCAATTACCATAACTAACACATAAATTGATTAAGTGATTAACCATCAAATGCCAATGCATAAACACAATAACATCAAATTTATGTGGAAAACCCAATGAGGGAAAAACCACAATGAGGATTAAATCACACTATAGAGAATATCAAAACCGATTACAAAAAGGCTGACTACCTAGAATAAGGCTCACTGCTTGAAATAAGGACTCACTATCCAGACTCACTATCCACATGGCTAGAACTTGGATGCCTCACTTCCATAGAGATACAAAGAAGACAAAGAAGACTTGTTACAATGAGAAAAAAATCACAATGCAACAAATGATTCCACCACAATCACTGATACAATTGTATGAATGATAGAGCTCACCTTCTACTCACTACATCCAGAAACTCAACGTTAAGCTTTGTACTGATCAAACACACAAATAACTCACACACTTTTAGAATAGCATCAAATTCGTGTCTTCTCTTTCACTTATCTTTATTCTTTTCTTATGTAAACTTTTCATTGCTAGTGCATTCTGTATTTATACCATCTCCAACTTTGAAAAGATACAAAGTCAACCATCCAACTTCAAATTCAAATTAGGTTGGCACCAAAAATTCCAGGGTAGAATTAGAATGAGGGAGATTGAAGCACACACTTCACTAGGACCCATAATAGATCCAACACACTTCATCAACTTTGAATGTAGTGCTTGACATAAGATCAACCAAACCAGTGTAAAAAACATAGATCAATTAAGATTGATGCTTCCAAATGCCAAAACCATCTTTAATAGAACCAGGGAAACATAAATCTTGAACCATAAAGAGAAATCCAGGCCAACAATAATTCTTTCAGACCTTAGCTAGAACACAAAAAACATAGTTCACAAGTACCAGACCAAAATCCTCAATAGCTAACAACCTGCAATCTTATTTTTATACAATTTTCTCAATATCCTCAACATATATAGTCAACAAAAAATAGTAGATAACCAACTAACCAGTTGACATCAATGAAAAAAATTTCATTCCTCTTTCCATTCTTGCAACAATCTCCCCATTTGTGATTGATGGCAACACATGATGTGAAAAAACATCAAAGATGCATACTAGCTCTGAAAATACTTCTCATGATTTTTCCTTTGCTTCTCCCCCTTGGAATATCATCTTCCTCAACACCTAATTTCTCTCTCTTTTTCACATTCTCTTTCTCTCCTTTTCACATGCTCTTTCTCGCCCCCTTTGACATCAATGAAAAAAGAAAAAATGATATGTCCATTGAAAATTCCTTTGACATGAAAGCATAATACTCATAATGACAACACTTTAAAAACTATTTTCTCCCCCTGAGTGGTAGCCACCTAAATCAATAGTCCAAAATGATAGAACCATGAATCAACCAAACTAATGCATCTTAGTTTGTAAAAGGAGGGGCAATAACCCCTAGCTTATCCTAGAGATATTCAAAAGTATCTTTAAGAAGATCCTTTGTAAACATATCCACAATCTGATCTTTTTTTGAAACATACTCGAGCTTGAATTCATCCTCCTTGACCTTTTCTCTCAAGAAATGATACTTGATAGATATATTCTTTGTTTTCGAGTGCATTACAAGATTCTTCGAAATGTTAATTGCACTTATGTTATCACAAAAAATAGGAATAGGATCATCATACAACATTGTGATATCTTTCAATTTTTGTTTCATCCATAAAACTTATGTACAACAAGATGTAGCAGCAATATACTCAACTTCAGTAGTAGACAAAGAGATCGAATCTCACTTCTTACTCAACCATACCACTAATCTACATCTAAGAAAGAATGCACCACCACTAGTACTCTTTCTGTCATCTATACTTCCAGCCCAATTTGCATCTATATGAACTAAGTGTAAAGTCAGTATCCTTGGGATACCATAATCCATAATCTAGAGTTCCATTCAAATAGTTGAATATCCTTGTAACTGTAGTAACATGTGTTTCCTTCAAATCTTCTTGAAAGCTAGCCACAAGACAAACCACATGCATAATATCTGGTCTAGTAGCAGTCAAATACAATAGTCCACTGATCATAGATCTATACTTGTTCTAATCAGTCTTAGGTGAATCATCATCTTTACGCAACTTACATCTAGTCACCATAGGGGTACTTACTAGTTTGGAAACATCCATTCCAAATATTTTCAACATCTCCTTCACATACTTAGATTTTGAAATGAAAATTCCTTCCTCTAATTGATTAATTTTTAGCCCAAGAAAGAAATTCATCTCACCAAACATAAACATTTCAAATTATTTCTACATTTCTTTCATGCACATCTTGCACATTTTTTCATTCCCTCCAAGGATAATGTCATCAACATATACAAAACCTATCAGAATTTTGTCATTTTTAGTCTTGAAATATAAATTGTTGTTTGTCGTACCTTTGTTAAATCCTTGCTAACTCAAGTACTTATCTACCCTTTCATACCAAGCTCTAGGAGCTTGCTTCAATACATATAAATATTTCTTCAATCTGCACACCATATTTGGTTGATCTTTTAACTGAAATCCTTCAAGTTGTTCCATGTAGACCTCTTCTTCTAGTTCACTATTCAAAAATATTGACTCGACATCCATTTGGTAGACTTTGAAATCTTTATAAGCAACCAATACCAAGAAAATCCTTACAACTTCCATTGTTTCTACCGAGGAAAAAGTCTCCTAAAAATCCATACCTTCTACTTGCGAGTAGAATTTGTACACATGCCTTTCTTTGTTTCTAACATCTTTCCCGTTTTCATTTAGCTTGTTTCTGAATACCCATTTTGGATCCAATGATACTTTCTTCTGCTAGTCTGGGGACCAATTCCCAAGTTTGATTCTTCTCAATCTACAAAAGTTATTTCATTTCTTCCTTCCAATGTTCATCCTTATAGGCTTCACTTACTAACTTTGCCTCAATCTCAGAGAATAAGCAAAAAATTACTTCAGCAACAACTTTGCTTCTAGTTAACACACCTTTTGTCTTGTCTCTAATAATATGACTTTCTGAATGATTCCTCTATACATATTTTGGTGTCCTAGGGGGACATCACCAAAGCATCTTTTTCACTTTTATTCTAGTTTTCTTGCTCATGTTTATCCTGTTCTTCCATAAATTCTTCTATTCTTACACAATCATGTTCATTAGACATGTATCTATATATAGATCAATAGAATTATTTACTATTTCGTCAACCTTCACATTCAATATTTCTACAATTTTCCTCAGTATTTTGTTGAAACATCTATATTCCTTGCTTTTAGTAGAGTATCCAAGAAATATTCCTTCATCACTTGTTTCATAAAACTTCGCCAAAGTTTCCTCATCTCTTCTAATACAACATTTTCTTCTGAATACCTTAATATATTTGACTGTAGGGATTCTTCCATGCCATAGGTCATAGGGAGTCTTTATAATATTTTCTCTTTCCTAAACTCGATTGAATAAATATACAACAGTGTGAATGGCATCTTTCCAGTAAACTTCTGGTAATCCGGTTTCACTGATCATTGACCTAGAAGCTTCTTGAGCTGTTCTTTTTTTTCTTTCAACAACTTCATTTTGCTAAGGAGTTCTCAAAGTAGATAGTTTTCTCTTTATACCATTCACTTCACAAAACACATTGAACTCATACGAGATGAATTCTCAACCTCTATCAGATCTCAAACATTTAATCTTTAAATTAACTTCATTTTCAATCATAGTCTTGAATGCCTTGAATCTATCTAATGCATCTGATTTCTCTCTTAGAAATGTAACCCATGTATATCTAGAATGATCATCATTCAAGAGCATAAATACCTTTCACCAAGTAGAATTTGCACTCTCATAGGACCACAAAGCTTTGACCAATGTTGTCGTAGACTGAACATAACTGGTTCTTGCTAAGTTATCAAAATTCATGTAACACATTCTCCTATTCCATAGCCAATTGTCATTTATCTAATAAAACATCATCCATCAACACCTTTAAGTTGATAAATGTTCCCTTCAAATTTATTTCTTGTAGCAATCAATGTTCTGGATCCTTTTTGGATCTCACATTTCTCATCCTTAAACACAAGATCATATCCTTTTTTTCACATCTAACCAATTCTCTACAGATTATGCCTTAAACCCTTAACATAGTAATCATTGTTAGTATGATGCTTGCCATCAAAACTTATTAAACCTCTCCCACAAATTTTAGCACCAGTATCATCTCCAAACATAACCAGACCTCCATCATATTTCTCAAGTTTCACAAACTTACTCTTGTCACCAGTCATGTGATGTGAGCAACCACTATCAACTACCCAAAAATTATTTTCTTGTTTAGCATGTAGGGTAGAGATAACCATACCTTCATTTTTCTCCTTCTCTTTCTCTTTCTCCTTCTCTTTCTCTGGAGGACTTTCTTTTGACTATCTTTTTGATTTAGTAGAAGTACGTTCATCCTTAATCACCAAGAATAAGCATTCATTGTCATCTAAAATACTAGCATTCTCATTCACATAGTAGGCTCTCTTAATCTTCTTTCCTTTCTTCTTTTCCTCATATCTTTGTTTATTCCTTTTACCTCTTTCTGAAAACTTTGTAGCATAGTGACCAATTTCTCCACAACTAAAACACTTGAAGGGAAATTTACCTTCATACTTTATGGAGACTTTTCTCATTCTCCTTACAAAGTTAGCTTTGATTTCATCAAAGTTTTCTTCATCTAGATCTTCATTTTTTGTAGCTTTAAAAGAAGTCTCTTTTTTACCTCCAGTTCTTAGATTTTGCTTTGTCATCTCATAAGATGCCAAAAATCCTAGTAGCAGATCCTTTGTACAAGTCTTGTAATATATAGTCTACTCAATAGAACTCACCTTTTCACTATAAGCATCATAAAGAGTTCTGAGAATCTTCTTTACAATTTTGGTTTCATCTATAGTAGTTCCAAGGGATCGCATTCCAACCACAACCTCATCCAATCTCTGTACATAAGCTTTAACATTCTCATCTTCAGACATGTGTAAAAGATCAAACTAAGTTTCTATTGACAACGATTTCACTCACATCAATAGTGTCAGATATAAAATCCACAGACAGACCATGAAGAAGCCTATTCTTCTTGAAATACATGGAACAAGACAATCTCGAAGGGGAAATATGCCTAAACATAGCAACAAGATTGACTCAGTTCAATCCCATGTCTCTGAAAATCAAGTCATGATCATACTAGGTTCACTTCAGGGTATGATGTGAATTTGTTGTTAATCTCAAAGGGAATATGTTTGTTAATTTTTATTTTATACTAGACACTAAGTTTTTCAATTTGGATCTCAAGAACAATTATCATGAAATCGAAAGATTTCAAATAATATTTCATGAACATCAATAATTTTATTTTCTATCACTTAAGTAGATTTAGCTTTAAGCATTCAACAATTTCATGTAAAACGAAATATTTTCAATAAATTTCCATCCATTCATCTATTTTTTGGAACATTTTCAAATAATTTAAGCATCTATTCTAAAATAAAGCATAAAAATACTAAAATTAAAAGTTCTCCCAGTTATTCTCCACACATGCCCCAAAGAATTAATTAAATCAAAGAAAAATGATTCATACTTCATGAGATTGCTTCACAACTACATACAAAATGGTGTGAGCTTTTAAAGAGAGGGTTCAGTTTGGACACTGAGTAGTTTCTGTATACACCCTTAAACGACACAATATACAAGCTTGTTCAATGGAACTAATGAAACAAACTACAAAAGATTCATGAGGTAGGTAGATATCAAATTGGCTTTGATATTAATCAATGTCTACGTGCATACAAATTTTTAGACCAGAATGATTCAAAAAATAGGAAAAAAGAACAAAACTTGAAGAAGTTTTGGCTCTCCGACATCCATAAATTCTGAACTTAAAAATGAAAAAAGATATCTACTAGCCTTCTATAGAACACAAGGAATAGAAACAATAAGAAAATTACATGAGAGATAATCCAAGGGATGAATCACATCATGGCACATGGAGGAAAGTGATTGACTAGGAAATTAAAATTGAAGTCCTTGAAGGTTGAATTCAATTGCTCATTGAAGCTCTCCGGGTTTTAATCTTTTATCATCAGGGTTCCTTTGTGGAACCAAACCAATCCGCTCATTTGAGTGTAGGAAATTCCCATATATATTCAAGATGATCTAGTGGAAATTCAATTCCTACACTCCAGGTTCAACCTTGATTTCAACATTCCAGGAATAAGTAACTCCCGAAATGTGTACGCTCCTCTGCTACATGCTTAAACTCTAGAGTTACGGGTTTCCGATATCTGGCACCTCTTTACAATGAATTTTATCTAAGTGTGAGCCTCTAAAGAGTATCACTAAACCTAGTAAAACCTTCGGATCCATTTGCAAATTTGAGTTTCCTAACCGTACATACCCGAACTTTGCATAACAATCTATATTTCCTGCAATCACAAATTCCACATATTAAATCCCTTAAAAAACATTTATAAACATCTCATGTAAATAAAACCATTATTCAATTATTATAATATTAATCTCCATAAATAACACACTTTCCAAAGAACATCATAAATTCTTGTATGATTATCCTCTACATATATACCAGATCACTAGACTATTGGACTCATTAGATAACCACAAAATTTCAAAAACTCACTCTATCGCAACCCGGTAACTGGTACCCGGTATTCACTTTACCCATAAACTTTCCTCGAACTTTTGTTTTACCAGAATTCCATCTATCCCAGGCTTCCAATAACAGACCAAAATGCATGGCTTACTATCTTTACAACCTTTTCACCCTTCAAACATCTTTGATTTTTTGGTATATAACACTCGAAACACTTTACTATGAAGCATTCTTTAAATTAAAGATTTCTTTTACCTCTTTTATTTTTGGTGATCTTCCAAATAGCTAGCTCATACCATAAGAGTAAAAAAAATATATTGGGTCCCCAAGCCTTATAGTCTTGGAGTGTATTGTGAGGCCACACAACAACTTGCAACCAATAAAACCAAATTTAAACAAAATTTGAAAATTTAAATCACTAGTTGTAAATTGAAACATACATATTTTAAAACAACAACCTTTACCTTTACCTAGATCTGACATAAAAGGATAAAATTCCCTTGGAAATATCCATGTGTGCTCTGATTAATTCCAATTTTTGGAACTTAGTAAAAATAATGAATTCATTACATTGAACTACATAATATGATAATCCTCCAAAGCCAACTAGGGATAGAGCCTTGTTGCCAATCAAGCGTCCATAGCCTCAACAAGGTTATCTCTATAATTCCCCCAAATATAACTCTATTACTAGCCAAGCGTCTATAGCCCAGGTAGAGTTATTTGGATAGCCTAAAGAGTTGATTTCTCTCTCTCCTTTTTTAGATATAGCAATGATAGCACATTCTCAACTTTTTGATATTTATATAATAGCTCATTTTGAACTTGTAGGAAGTGAAGCCCGCTATTAGGTTGGGAATTAAAGTGGTAATGAAGGTTACCTTTTGATTTTTCATTCAATGTAAATCCCTTCATCAATTTACCATTTCCCAAAAAAATACTTAAAATATTCCTTGTTGGTGTGTACTTTTGACTAAATTTACCACCTTATGTCTAATCCTAGCTAACTGCAAACTATTATATGTTAAAAGATATGCATAAATTGAAATTTAGCAACAAACAATTTAATCACCAAATTAAATCCAAATTTAGAAACATTAGTTACCACCCTTCCGATAAATTCTTATGGCTTACTAAAATTTCAACTAGCACTTCAAATTTGATGGCACTACATAGGTCATTAATGGATCAAAATTATCATGATTGCATAGGAAGACGATCACATTATTCTTCATTTAATTCACACGCCCGATTTTGCACATATCGCTTCTCTCCACTTATCCAGGTGATGACGTGTATTGCCTTACCAACTTAATTTTTTCTTTTTCCATTTCACACATACCAACACCTTCATAATTAATACATCCAAAATAATTTGAAAAGACCACAATTAACTTCAAAATCTTCAACTTTCTTGATTCGAAATCTTCGTACTATTCATCTTTGAAGCAATTTATTACCAACAATGTGCAAAAAATTAATTTGATTTAACCTTTCATTTTGGAAACGCTTGTCTAGTTGCCACCTTGCTTACGATTTTCGAGACTTCTCTCAAGGTAACTATGTACCCCACTTCTTTCACGGATTTCTATAATTTTTTTATTGCTTCCTTCTGAATTATTCACACACTTTCTTAACTTTCTTCTTTGATCTTTTTCTTTCTTTCTTTGTTTATTTCTATTTGCTTCTAGGCCATGGATATTCCAATTTTTTTTAAGCTGCTCTTGCCACCAGAATGTCTTTTTAGGAAGTATCACTTCCCAAAGGCTTGAAAAGGTTTTCTTCATTAGGAATTCTAGTTTTACTATACCAAATTTGTGCTTAGTCCTTGGGGAAAAGTATGTTAAATCTAGTCACTAATACCTCTTTTAATTTGATGTGGCCTCTCATTTCGTAGCATCTCTTTTGGAAAGAGGGATTTCTATGGAAGATGTTTGCTAAACTGCCAACATGATAGTGAGGCCTAAATACTTGGAGAACTTGGACACTTTTTTATCTGTAGTGTACCCGACCATTGGAATCCCCTCGATGGATGATATTCTTCGGTTCTCAAAGCATGGGGAAATGGTTCCTCTTCGGCCTTTTCTCTTAGACCTCCATATTCAAGACTTTGAAACCCACTGGGAACTCACCTATATCAGTTATTTAGCTCTTGTAGATGAGGCATTCCACATTGAAAAAATAATTACCACCTTCACCTACAACTAGGGGTATATACGTGATACACACACACGTGAGTTAATTGGTATTCTAGGGTTTATAATTTTTGCATTAGTGAAATCGCATATATCTTGCATTGTTGCATCTCAAATCATTGAAATTCATACAAAAATTGTATTTGCACTTATGATACAGATCATACAACATAGTAAGCATAAAAATCAATTGATTTTTTTTTAATTTTTTGAGAAAAACCCTCACTAAGACTCATACACCCCTCTGGGTGAATCAGTCCCAGTGTAGATTTTGTACTACATTTTTTAGAATTCAAAGATATGTTTATGTGCTCTTGTTTGTTGTTTATAGCTTTTTGTTTCAATTTATATATATTTTTTAATAATCATTTCATTGTCGTTAGCTTATATTGCATTTTAATTCATTTTGCATTTAGAATCCCTTACATGAGTATTTGGTGTCCTATTGCTAATACTATAGTGAGATGAAGTTCAAGACTCATGGCATCCTATGATAGCACAATCATCGTGGATCTTGGGTTGTCTAGCTCTTTCAGTCCTAGTTTTGACACTAGTACACTAGGTATGGACCATACCCTTAACAACTCTTTACCTTCAAGTAGTGTGACACATGTTGAAACAATGGTTGCTTTTGTTCCAAAATAGAACATAATCCAAATCCATGAAGACTTAGAAAACCTACACATCAAGTGCAAAATGACAACATTTCAACTACTGCCATACCTACTATAGATAACATTCATCGCGTGCTTGAAAGTGAAGATGGAATTGACCTTTTGAAAAACATAGTTCAAATATTTAGAAAACATCCCACCTCAACCATTAGTTTTCCTTTACCTACAAGAAATGTCACAAGCCAAGGATGAATTAAAATTCCTCCTCCCATAATAATTGTCTCAATTCCTACCAATACCAACCCTCAAGTCACAACAACAATGGAACCAACTAGTAATGTGATACCTTCCTTGGGTATTTCCACTAGCATCCCTAGTACCTTTTGTTGGCATATGGCTAAGGAATTTTTCTTGAAGGTGTTGTCATTGATGGAAACCCAAGTTATGCAACTCAAAGTATTGCATCTGAATGAGCAACACTATTTTTGGCTCCTACCAGCAGAATGGAGAAAAGAACAAGAGATCCGGTTAAATGTATAAAAGTTGATCTAATCATCTCACCTGACATGTATTTTGGGTTATGAATCCTTGAGGAAGGTTTGTAGAGGCTTTTAGTATCTTAGTTTTGATGCACACTTACTGATAAGCAATCAAGGAGGTACTGTGCATGAATCTGTTAGTTATCTATGCTAGAAGGATGACCTGGCAAAGATGGAATTTGCGGATGTATAAGATGAAATTAATTATAAGTTTTAATATTGGAAATTAAGTATTATTTGGGTCGTCTCTTGGTCTTAACCGAATTTGGAGGATGCGCATAAAGATTTTGTGATGGATTTGGCTGACAAGTTAAAATATCTTAATATCGTATGAAGCCGACTGTTGGATGAACTAATATTTGATTACAGGTATATATCAGAGATTTCCTTCATAATTTAAGATAGAAAGGGTGTGTGAGATAGAAGTGGTGTTTGAATATAAAGGGCGAATTGCGAGTCATAGCAGAGCAGTAATGCGAAATTGATGCGAAGAACAGTAAAGAGAAGAACATGGCAGAGTGAAGTGGAAAATCAGAGAGCAGATCCAGAATAAGATTCTTGAGCTTCACCAAAACTGTTACCTAGCATTGTTGGATGCTATCTTTTCAGCTCACCCTCTTCAGATGGTTTCAATCTAAATTTTGTAGGCACTTAGCCTTTATCTTTTGAGCAGTGAGCTGTAGGCAGTGTGCTTGAATGCAAGTGCATTCCTTTTATAAACACTATACTTTGAGTAGTCAAATTATGGATTAATCTCCACAGTGGTTTTTTCCCTATTAGGGTTTCCACGCAAAAATCTATGTGTCATAATGTTATGGATGTTTACTTTCAATGCATATATCTTTTCCTTAATACAATGATGAAATGATTTTATGTTTTGAATGGATGAAGTTTGAATATTATTGAACACTGATTCACCCCCCCCTCTTAGTGTTCCCTTGAGTCCAACACCTTTATGGAATTGCACGTCATATCTCCTACCACTTTTGCGAACTATAAGCATTCCATTTACTTGTCCCTCAAACACATACTCCCCGTCACCTTTTTCACCCCCCTCTCATAATACAAGCAATTACCCTCTCATAAATCAAATCTTGCAAACTGTTCCATCCCTTCAAAATCAAGTTTCCACCATCAACCAAAATCAAAATGTCCCACCTACATATTATGTAAAAAGTAGCCCATTGTCCTTGGAGATATTGAGAACATCTATGCCACAAGGTCTAGAGGTGCCTAGATTCAAGAAATATGAGGGAAAGGGAGATCCTTCTAACCATGTTAATGCTTATACTTCCTTATGTGGTGACATTTTCCATGATGATAAACTCTTGGCTAAGTTTTTCCCTAGGTCCTTTAAGGATACTACCTTAGAATGATTTTCTTCTTTACAAAACAATTCAATTCATTCATTCAATGAACTTGTTGAGGAATTTGTCAACCATTTCCAACTTCATATGAATCCTAAAATGAACTTGGACAATTTGATAAGATGTAAGAAAAAAGAAGAAGAAAAGATAACTAACTTTATCTCACACTATCAATCGCTTTATTCCCAAATCGATGTCAAGGTTCCCGACCCATACCTTCAAAAGATGTTCATAGAAAATTTGCAAACATTCAAGATAAGATCACCATGATGAAATTCCCCTCCTTCATGCACTTATGTACTACCCTCCATGATTATCAAAACTCAGTTAGTAGTCAAGATACAAAATCCACTTCTAGCCATACTAAGAATTTCGAGCCGACAAACCAAAACAATTCTCACCCTTCTCGAAAATAGAATAAAGGTTTCCTTCAATTCAATCCCCCCTCAAAAAATAACTCAGAATGCTAATAACCAAGTATTTGTTGTTAAAGCCATGATACCCTTTAGCTATGGGGACCCGAAAAGGAAATTCACTCCCTTACCCGATACTCTTCAAAACACAATGTCATAAATTTTAGAAAAAAATATGATTACCTTACCCTCCGTTAAAACACCCGATCCTAATAAACCATTACCCGCAAACTATAAAAAAAATTCTTACTGCCATTATCACCAACAAAATGGATATGACATAGAACATTGCAATCATCTTAAACATCTTGTGCAAGACCTCATTGATTCTAGTTATCTTTTTGTTGGAGGTGTTAGCGATCAAGGAAATAAGTTTGTTGCCCCTCCTAACTAAAAATTGCAATTTTGTACCAACCCTATGCCTAATCATAACATTTCATTTGTCAAACCTAGTGAAACTACAAAGAATGATGTGATGAATATTGATATAGATGATGATAACAAGGATATCATTCAACATGATCCTATGGATGGTATGGTAAGAGTGATAGATGTCATTCCTCTAAGGGCCAAACTAAGAAGCCTCTTGAAATTCATTTTTCCTCAAAATATATACTTAAACATGCACCTGATGGTCCTCTTTACATAGTTGGCCATATATATGATAAGACCACTAATGGGATATTAATAGATCCCATCTGTGGAGAGAATGTGATCACTGAAGAATTATTACTTTTACATGAAATTTATCAAGATATATATGATAAACCGAAAGCATGGATCAAGACACATAATGGTTTCACATTCCCCACGATGGGATCAATCACCTTACCTTTGTAAATAGGACCAAAAACATTAGATATCCCATTCTCTATCATCTTGCAGTCAAATAAATTTTGTGTGAATTTAGGCTATCCATGGCTTCACTCCATGATGCAGTTCCTTCGACTGTACATAAATGCTTAAAGTTTCCCTTTGACAATGAAATCTTTACCATCCATCATAGTGGCTTTAACTCATTTTCCTCCAGTGGAAACGTTTCATTAGATTTATTTTTGCCCGAGCCTATAGAACCTATCAAACCATGAGAAGACTTGTTTTTCAAATCCTATCAAAAGTTCAAGGCAAATAAAAAAGCAAAATTATCCCTCTGAAACATGCCTCAACCTATGAACGATCCTACCATCCTTGATGAAACCATGATTGAGCCTAAAGGCATAGAAAATAACCAAGACCAACCTAAGATAGAAACTTCACCTAATTCCTACAAAAGACCAAGAGATAACGAAAATAACCCAATCAAACCTCCTAGAATAAATAAAGTTTACAAAGTTAAAGAGAATGTGGTTGAACAACCTCTCGTGGTTCCTTTCATTCCTCCCCTTAGGGAAGAAAAGAAAACCATGGTTGATCAACCCGCTCCTACATAAAAGTAACTTGAAAACAAAACTAAACGAAACAAAGGTGCTAGAGAGCATAGGCGTAGACGTCGTACCCTTGCTCACAGGTTACATGAAGAAATAAACAAAGAAAATAAAGATCCAAAATTGACCGAAGCAATGCGTGATGAGTCCACCCCTTCCTTGAAGCAAAAGGATCCTATAATTAAACTACAACAAGAGCTGGAACCTTCTTTAGACATTATCATTTGACCTATTGTTGTGATTAACTTAGACAATGATAACGAGATTGCTAAAATTGACGAAGAGGTGTATAATGAATTGAATATTTTGTTTTCCTCTTCCATGAGCTTAAATGACAATTCTCCTAAGAAGAGTGTTGAACCTGGTAATGGCCCTAGTTTTCCACTTGCTATTGTCCCTTTGGCTAGTTGTTCACCTTTTGTATACAATGAACATGATTGGGATGCATATGGCTTGCTTTAGGTTGACTCACATGTGCCTTACTAGTTTCTTTGCATTATTTATTTTTTCTTTTTGTGTGATTGCATGTGCGTATTGTGATCCCCCATGACATTCTGTTTGATGTTCTCTCTCTTTGTGACATTCCTCTATTTGTACCTTCATTCTTCTTTATGTTGTGCATCTTTTTTCTTTTAATTTATCTCTTTTCATTTATCTTGTGGTTTCCTTTTGGGGATGATGCAAGGTGCCGAGACATTCATGCCTCTTCCATGTTGACCCGAAATAATTTTCTTTTTTTTTTTTTTGCTATCTTTGTGTCATTCTTCCAGTTCTATGAGTATTTGGGGAATGATGACAATTTCGAGCTCTATATAAAAATTGTAGCAAGAACATATTGACCCCAAATCCATAGATCTCTTATGCGTTTGAATTTTCATTTTTTGGGGAAACCCCTCCCTTTTCTTGTGCATGATGTACCTTTATTTGGAAACATATGAATTGGCATAGGGATTTCCAAGTTAGCTCTCGTATCTTCTTTATTGTTAAAGTTTTTCATTTGCTATTTTAAAGTAATTTCTCATAGTACGGTGTTTAGCAATTTCTTTAATGTAGGGGCATACATTGACATTATTCTTTTGCATTTTTTTTCCTATTCATGTTTCATAGTGTAGTATTCTTAATTCATGCGATGCATTTTTTCTTTCTTTGTGGATGATATTGGGTGTGGTGTCCTTTACAAGCATGATCTCTCTTAGCATATTACATTCCTCTTAGTGGCTTGATGAGACACACTGCATCCCCTAAGTTGTGAATCTTCTATTCTTTGATTAGTCCACTCTTGGAGACATTAGACACATTGTTCCTTAAGTTAAAGACCTTACGTGAACTAAGCAAGACTCCCTTGAATGTTATTTACATTTTGCATTTGAATTTTTAGTTATATGGCCACCTTGCATGACACAAATTGCATGCCTATAGAGCCATCTTGTTTGTTCATGAGTTCCAAGCATATGAATTTTTTCTTGTCTCATGAAGCTCAAATTTTTATTTTATTTTATGTGTCTCCTTATTAAAGTTATCAGGAGGTATAACTTTGGTATGGTTTGACGGGAAGCCAAACAAGGGTATGAATTTCCCTTAGCCACTCACGTGTGTGTGTGAGTACATGTCGGCCATGTGTGTATGTGTCTCACCTTCTTCGATTTATCACCTGATGGATAGCCTGAAGTTCTATTGCCTTAGAGTGAGTATGCATTTTTTGGAAAAATAGTCCAGATCTGATCCACATCGTGATGGAAAAATGGTAGAATCTTGATCTACCCCTTTCTCTTTCATTTTATTTCATATTCTTTATGTCTTTGATAGTGTATAATTATGCTTTTTTGTAGCTCTTATATCATTATCATTTGTGTTCTTTTGTGCCTATGTTGGTTTGCCATGGGATCTTTATCCTAGGGGCTTGATCACCCCTCTTGATCATTTTCATCCTATCTTATTGGAATTGGCACACTTGGAACCCTCTTGATGTGAATTTTTCTACTTTAGTGTGAGTTTGAAGCAAGTTCATCCTCCCACTAAAGTGGGGGCTAAATGTGGAAACAAAAAAAGTATACCTTTTTCTTGCTTATTTGGGCCCTCCTTGTTAACTAAGCTTAATGTTGCCTAGATTTAGTGATGCAATGTGTTTGAAACATTCACATTAGGTATTGGGCCCTTGTGGACTAATGAACTTAAATGATACCTTGTTAAAGTGTTGCAAAATATTGTAACTCATTTTCACACTTTTCTAAGGTTGTATAAACAGACTAAATCTAATAAACTTGCTTTTAACCAAAATGTGCCTTAATCCTACCTTATTTAAAGTGGTGTAATGTGTTGTAACACACTTTCACACTTTTATAGGGTTTTCATTAATATTTGGGCTTATTTATCCTTTAATTGGCCTTATCTAACATCCACAAGCCTCATTTAATGCATCTTTTCGAGGATAATCTTGACACAAATCAACATCTAATCATAATTCAGGCATTTTTAGGTTGTGTGGCTTGGATTTAGTGATTGGGACTCATTCACCACCCTGGGTGTATGAGTTCCACCTAGGTTTTTAGGTCCCGATCCTGGTTTTACACCTTTCTAAGCATTTTTGAATTTGGTCCCATAAATTATGCCTAATGGGACTCATTCACCACCTTGGAAGAATGAGTCTCGTGTGACCCAAAATTAAAATTAATTTAAATTATTGATGGGATTTTGTCCTCCTAGATCTTATGTCAGCTTGTAGTATTGTAATTTTGAAATTTTTTGCATAATTAAGTATAAATACAAGTTTCTTTCACTCATTTTCATCCTAAAAATTGATTGGTGGAAATATATGATCCACCCAATGTTGTGAGCAATGAGATGGATCCCTTATTTTTCAAGGCACCTAATCACTTCAAATTATATAAAATATGATGCTAATAACAACCATAAATGCAACCTAACTGTTATAGAAACTACGAGGGAAGTTTTTAGAGAATAAATAGTTGTGTACATAGACAAAAAGTTACTATTTTTGAGCTATGGAGGACTCATTCGCCTTTAGTGGTGAATGGGTCCTTTTAGGGTTTCAGAAAACTAATTTCAGGATCCTGTACCTTGATGTCTGCACTATTGAAATCTCGATTATCAAGTTTTGGAAGCCTATATTTAATTTTGTAGAGTTTTTTCCGTGATCTTTCACTTTGAATGACAACTTTAGCAACTTTGTAACTTTGACAATCTTGGTCCAAATATTGCACAACTTGATCTTTAAACTATAAAATATGCAATCACACATTCAAGGACAAAAAACTTATTGATTTTTAGTAAATGGGGGTTTGCCTCAGTCACACCCATTGTAGGTAATTAAACCAAATGATGAAATGAAGGAAATGAAGCATAAACATGAAATATGCAAAATGAGGTCACCTTGGATTTTATATTGTGAAGTAAATCTAAAAAATAACATGGAGTGGCCATGGAGAATGTAGATCTAGGATCCTTGCATGTGATATGAACAATAGTTACAAGTAGATATTCAATGCTACACTCACAATCTTAGCTCAACAACATGAATGCATCCATCAAACCCTTGAAATGATGATATGATCTTGAATTGCTATAATAAACACTTGAAATTGACCCTGAAATGCCTTATGAATGCTCTTGTAATGCTCTTGTGAATTCCAATTTGTTATAAGGACGCTCTTGTAAATTTGTTAGGAGAAACAATGTGAATTAAACCCTTATTTATACTAAATTAGGAGATTAACCCCAAAGTTCAAAGAATTAAGGCTGACTCCAAATCTGGGAAGAAAGGTAATTAAATCCCTATCAGATTGAAATTCAAAAATTAGGGTCTCATTAAGGGAGGACTGATTCACCACCAAAGGCGAATGGGTCCTGGCTAAGTTTCTAGGACCAAGCTTCGGGGAGTTGAAAGAAGGCCAAAAACCCATTCCAGATCAACTAAAAAAGGGGGGTCATGTTAAGGGAGGACCCATTCACCATTAATGTCAAATGGGTCCTGGATCAACTTACCAGGACCAATTTTTTCCCAATTAAAGGATTTGATATTTAATTTATGATTGTTGAGAAAGATCCTCAGGAGGTGTCAAAATTAAGGCCTAAATTTGAATTAAAAGAGGGTTAATAACTCCAATTAACCACAATAAATTAGGACCACCTAGATAAGTGTGAAATTAAATTAATTTTTTTTACAAAACTTCAACAAGGTATACATTATGTACATTTTATTAGAAAGGGGCCCATTAGGCTTAATTAAGCGAAGAAGTCTTAGAAAAGCATGAAAGTGTGTTACAACACTTTACAACACCTTTTCAAATAACCAATTAAGGCATGTTTTAGTTAGATAAGGGTCTTAGAATAGTGTGAATGTGTATAGAACATTACAACATTGCTCCAAGAAACCACTTGTTTAGCTTTATTGTCAATTATCAGATCAAGCAAGGAAAAGGCTACTTTTTCCATTACTAGATTTTCCCCCACTTTAGTGAGAGGATGAACCCATGTCAAAATCACACTAAAGTAGACATTCAAGACACTTAAGTATGCATCAATAACAAAGATACATGATCATACCTTTTCAAAGTCCAAAATAAAGTAAACAAAAATAAATGATCAAGCACAACCGATTCAATGCGATGTGAGGTGGTGGTTGTTTGTCCATAACAAATGCTGCTCACTTTGGGGTAGTGGAACCTTAGTCTGTCCACTAGGTGAGTTGTCCCAATGAAGTGGTTTAGTGAGAAAGTCACACCAGTGTATCGGTTTCCCACCGTATAATGAGAAATTCATGCCAGTGTATCGAATTCCCATCATACTAACCATACCAAAGTTACACTCTTAATAACTTTAATAAGGCACCACAAAAATGATTTTGTAAATGATTTTGAATATCATGTAAAAAATTTTCTTAAAGGGGATTTTTCTATGTTCATGTAACAGTTTTCCTCTTAGTGAGAATTGTTCCTAATGTCTCCAAGAGAGGGAAAATAAAAGTGTCAGATTACTGCCCATGGGATGCCTTGTTCGCATCATGCCATGTCAGTAGATCATACACTCTTGGACGACATCAAACCCAATGACACCACCAAGAAGAGGACACAATACAAGAAGAAAGGAAAATCACGCCATGAAATTTTCCAAAAGATTTCATCATTGTATGCCCCCACTTTAAAGTGGTTGCTACACCATCGCTGTGAGCAATTTCTTTAAACTAGCCAATGTTTTTGATCCTAAGACATGAGAGCTTCCCTCAGAAAACTCTATGCCAAGTCATATATTTTTGAAGCAAGCTGCGTCATGAAATAGGAAGGAAAGGGTTGCTCCCACAAACACATAAGGGATCTATGGATTTGGGGTCACTACTTTTGTACTACAATGTTGTCGTAGATCATGGAACTATCGTCATTCCCTGAATACTCACAAAACTAGAAGAATGAAACAAAGAAAGCAAAAAAAAGAAACAACCTTTTGGGTCAACATGAAAGAAACATGAATGTTTTGACGCCTTGCGTCATCCCCAAAATGAAAAAACAAGACAAATGGAAAAGATAAAGAAAAACCTTTTGGGTCAACATGGTAGAGACATAAATGTCTCAACTTGCGTCATCTCCAAATGGAAAACACAAGATAAATGAAAAATGATTATGACATAGAGAAGAATGAAGGTACATATAGAAGAATGCACAAAAGAGAGAAGAACATCAAAAAAAATTTCATGGGGGATCACATTACACACATGCAATCAAAAAGAAAAATGAAAAAGAAAAAGACTAGTAAGGCACATGCGATTCAACCTAAAGTAGGTCATCTACCTCCCAATCTTGGTATGTATAAATGAAAGGTGGAAAAATAGCCAAAGGAACAACGAAAAGTGCCAAACTAGGACACACACCAAGTTCAACACTCTTTTTAGGAGATTTCTCATTTAAGCTCATGGAAGAAGAAAAAATGCATTCAACTCATCATGCACTTGTTCATCAATCTTTGCAATGTCAATGTCATCATCTATATTAATCAAAGTAGGAGGTCGAATAACGATGTCCATGAAATGTTCTTGTTTATGTTGCGATGAGGGTTGAGAGTCATCATGAATTGATTCAGGTAGGTTTGGATTTTTATTTTCTATGTTATTGTTGTTTTCTTGAGTTTTCAATCTACAAGCAATAGCATGACGTCTACGTCTACACTCTCTAGCATTTCAATTACTTTTTCAGTTTATTGTCAATTTTTTTTTTTAATGTAAAATCGGGTTTGTCAATCATAGTTTCCTTCTCTTCCTTGGGAGGACTAGAGGGAACAACAATAGGTTGCTCAACCGCTTTCTCTTTGACTTTGTAAACTTGTTCAACTCTAGGAGGGACAACATGATTGCTTGTACTATCACGTGGTCTCTTGTGGGAAATTACAGGAGGTTGTTCTTGTATGTTTGGAAGTGTTTTTGGTTCAATCATTGTCTCATCAAGGATGGTTGGTTTGATCATAGGTTGAGGCATGTTTCGAAGGGATAGTTCCACTATTTTCTTTGCCTTTAATTTTTGATATGATTTGAAAATGAAATCTTCATGAGGCTTGATAGGTTCCATAGGCTCAGGCCAAAAGTAATCTAGTGAAAAATTCCCTTTTGTTGAGGCGAGATGGAATCCACTATGATGCACCATGAATATGTCATTTCCAAATGGAAACTTTAGAAATTTATGCACAACTGAAGGGATGACATTCATGGAGCGAAGCCATGGATAGCCTAGCTTCACACAAATTGGTCCAATTGTGGGATGATGGAGAATGCGACTGTTAATGTTTTTGATCGCACTTTTAAAGGGAGATCTATCGAGCCTATTATAGGGCAAGAAAATCCATTATGTGTCTTGATCCATGATTTTGTGCTGTCATATGCATGTTGGTATAGCTCCTACACATATGAGAATTATTCTATGATCAAATTCTCTCCACAGATGGGATCAATTGATATCCCATTAGTGGGATTATTATTGATGTGGCCAGCTATGTATAGAGGACAATTAAGTGCATGTTTAGGTATACGATTTTATGAGAAAGCAATGTCAAGAGGTTGTCTAGTCAAATGCTTATGAGGTTTAGCTTCGATAAATGTTATCACATTCATGGGATATTGTTCAATGGTATTCATATTGTTATCATTTGTGTGAACATTCATCTCATTAGTCTATGGTTCACTTGCCTTGAAAAATGAAATATTGTGCTTAGGCATGGGATTTGTAAAGATTTGCAAATTTTGATTAGGAGGAGTTACAGATTTATTTCCTTGATCATTCACACCTCTGATTTGAAGTTGGTTATTGTCCATAAGGTCTTGCAAAAGATGTTTAAGACACTTACAATATTCTATACTATTTCCATTTGTTTGATGGTAATGACAATAAGCATTTTTTCGAAATCCTTTAGGAAATTGTGTAGTAGGATCACGTTCTTTAACATGAGGTAAGGTAAGCATGTTTTTATCTATAAGCTGCAACATGATATTGTGAAGAGTATGGAGTAAAGGAGTAAACTCTCTCTCTCTCTCTATCCCTGAAAGAGTTCTTGTTTTTATAGAAACCACTTGATTATTGTTTTATTGACTTGTTTGAGGAGGATTTAATTGTAAAAGGCCCCTATTTTGTTTCTTGAAAGGTTGATAGTTGTTTTGAGTTGTGGATTCAGAATTTTCAAGATGACTAGGGGGATTTCTCACATCTCGATTGCTAGTTGAGTTTTGATGGTCACGAAGGGCTGCACATAACTGTGTGAAGGATGGAAACCTTAACATCTCAAGTTTTCTTTGCAATTTATCTTGTAAGTTGGAAATGAAAATTCTTTGAAGATCAACATTAGAAATTTTAATGTTTACTTGTGAGTAAAGTGTTTCATATCTTCCTAAGAAATCAGTTACTTTCTCATCCTCTTTTTGTTTGCATGTCATTAAATCAACAAGGGTCATCTTGGGACCCATGTTAATATGGAAGTGATTATAAAATTCATCAATCAGTTCATTGAATGAACTTATTGAATTGTTTGGAAAATATGAGAACCACTCTAAGGAGTATCCTTCAAGGATCTAGGGAATAACTTAACCAACAGTTGATCCTCAAAGATGAAATCACTGCACAAGGCTATGAAGGCGGAAACATGGACCTTACAAGATCTCTTTTCCCACCATATTTCTCAAATTATGGGACCTCTATTCCTTGTGGCATTTATGCTCTTAGTATTTCGAGGGAAAATGGGGTAGACTTGATGTATTGCAAAGGTTGAACATTATTGTTTTATTTTAATTTTGCCACTTGTTGTTGAAGGGATGTCAAATTTTGCAAAAGTGAGTTAATGAGAGGATCATTTTGGTTATAAGGTTGGGGGGAATAAGGTGTTGTAGTGTATGAATGTGGAAGGCTAGTGAATTATAGGTTATTGAAGGTGGATTGTTGAGGGGGTATTGTATTCGAAGGCACAAAGGTGGAAGGAATTCTTGCGGGAATACCTATGGAAGTGTATACGGTGCTTGTAGGTATGAATGTTGTGGTTGGTTGAATGGTTGTTGTGGGTTGAAAGGTTGTTGTAGGTTGGAATGATGTGGTAGGTTGGAATGTTGTCATATGTTGTGTGCTAGTGTATGTAGGGATGGGCATTGCTATTGTGGAGGACAAAATTGGAATTCCACTTTGACATGGAGTAGACCCCAAAGCTTGAGTGGAAGTGGTAATGGTAGGAATGGTGTTGGTAATGTTAAGGAAATTGGCTGTAGGAGGTGAAGTCATGGGAAGTGAGGTATAAAAACTATGAGTCATGGAGGGTTGATTCTCAACACTATCAAAAAGAGAGTTAGAGCACCCAAGATCCACAAAAAGTGAGATATCGTTGGATGACATGAGCCTCGAACTACATCTTATAATAGTATTGTGAATAGGACACCAAGTTGTAAAGTTCATACAAGTTTTACAAACCTAGTGTGCAAACCCTAGAATGGAAAATGTAATAACCTAGAATGAAATGCAATTTTCAGAATCTAAGCAATGCTAATTATTGATAAACAATGCAATAAGCTGAAAATGGAATGTTTGAATGGAATTTTTAACTTTTAAAAATGCACTAAAATGAAGCAATTTAAGCTAAATGCAATGAAATTGATGAAACAAAAAATTAGTAAACTGAAACAACAAGATGAATGCACCAAACAGAAGCTAAAATCTAAGATTTTAATGTCCTGAAATTGTAGATATGTGGCTAACTAGGACTCATTCGCCAGTAAGGGCGAATGGGTCCTGGTTAGCTCTTTCTAGGATATTATTGTTGATTTTAGAGGCAATTTTAATATCTTTTTAGATGCTAGAAGGTACAAATGAAACCTAATCAGGGACTTATTCACCAGTAAAGGCGAATGTGTCATGGTAAGGTTTTTTTAAATTGTTTTTTAATGATTTTCAAGTTCTTAAGTATATCTTTCAGTTCCAGGTTCTAGATAGTGAAATAAAGCTTTAGATTTTTTAGAAATTCAATGCAAAAATACAATAGAAAGATGAAATGCAAGACCTAGTTTGAAATGCAATTTTTTATTTATTTTCAATGCAATTGAATGAGATTTAAATGAGATGCAAAATGACTGCTTTGTTTTTGTAATTTTTTCAGATTTAAGAAGCACAAAATAATGCAAATCTAAACCCTATATGATATGAAAGATTTAAATGTAAAAGAAGAAAACCCTAATTCAATGCAAATATAAATGCAATGAATGCAAAATTTTAACTTAAAATGCAATGAAACACTCTAAAATTCAAAAAATTGCAATGTTGAAAATGTCAGGTTCAACAAAAATGATTGGTGGAAAAATAGGATCCACCCAATGTTGTGAGAAATGAAATGGATAAATTATTTTTCAAGGAACCTAATCAACCAAAAAATGCAACCTAACTATTATAGAAACTATGAGGGAAGTTTTTAGAAGATAAAAAGTTGTGTACCTGGCCAAAAAGTTGTTTTTTTGAGCTATGGAGGACTCATTCGCCTTTAGTGGTGAATGGGTCCTTTTAGGGTTCTAGAAAACTGATTTTAGGATCATGTACCTTGATGTATGCACTCTTGAAATCTTGGTTATCAAGTTTTGGAAGCCTGTATTTAATTTTGTAGAGCTCTTTCTGTGATCTTGCACTTTGAATGACAACTTTAGCAACTTTGCAACTTTGACAATGTTGGTCCAAATCTTACTCAACTTGATCTTCAACCTATAAAATCTGCAATCACACATTCAAGGGCACCAATTTTTTTGATTTTTTAGTGAATGAGGTTTTCCTCGGTCAAACCCATTGTAGGTAATTAAACCAAATGATGAAATGAAGGAAATGAAGCATGGACATGAAATATGCAAATGATGTCACCTTGGATTTTGTCCTGTGAAGTAAATCTGAAAAATATCATGGAGTGGCCATGGAGAATGTAGATCTAGGATCCTTGAATGTGATGTGAACAATAGTTTCAAGTAGATTTTTAATGGTACACTCACAATCTTAGCTCAACAATATGAATGCATGCATCAAACCCTTGAAATGATGATATGATCTTGAATTTCTGCAATAAACACTTGAAATATGCCTTGAAATTCTTTATTAATTCTCTTGTAATGATCTTGTGAATTCCAATTTTCTATAAAGATGCTCTTGTAAAATTGCTAGGATAAACAATGTGAATCAACCCCTTATTTATACTAAACTAGGAGAATAACCCAAAAATTCAAAGAATTAACGACAACACTAGATCTGGGAAGAAAGGAAATTAAATTCTCACCAAAATGAAATTCAAAAATTAGGGTCTCATAAGGGAGGACCCATTCACCAGCAAAGGCGAATGGGTCTTGGCTAAGGTTCTAAGACCAAGCTTTGGGGAGCTGAAAGAAGGCCAAAAACCCATTCCAGATCAACTGAAAAAGAGGGGGGGTCCTGCTAAGGGAGGACCCATTCCCCATTAAGGGTGAATGGGTCTTGGCTCAGCTTACTAGGGCCAAATTTTTCCCAATGAAATATTTTGATATTTAGTTTATGATTGTTAGGAAAGATCCTCGCTAGGTGTCAAAATTAAGGCCTAAATTTGAATTAAAAGAGGGTTAATAACTCCAATTAACCATAATAGACTAGGACCACCTAGATAAGTGTTAAAGTACCTTAAAACACTTTACAAAACTTAAACAAGGTATACATTATGTATGTTTTATTAGAAAGGGACCCATTAGGCTTAATTAAGCAAATAAGTCCTAGATAAGCATGAAAGTCTATTACAACACTTTACAACACCTTTGTAAAGGAACAATTAATGCATGTTTTAGATATATAAGGGTCTTAGAAAAGTGTGAATGTGTACAAAACATTACAACATTACTCCAAGACACCACTTGTTTAGCTTTAATGTCAATTATCAAATCAAGCAAGGACAAGGCTACTTTTTCTATTACTACAAGAAGCAATCAAGTGACCTAGCAAGTTGAATGAGCATTCATAATAGAAAGTTTAAATTCAAAAGAGAATTCAAGTGTTTACAAGAGCATTCCAGAGCATTCAATTGCAGATTATCAAGCATTTTAGAGCATTCTTCAAGCATCAAGCTTCATGTCCAAGACTTCATGCATCATGTTTGTTTTTGAGCTAAAAATTGTGATGTAGGGTTTTATGATTCAAGCTAGCATTTCATTCAAGATCTATCCTATTCAAGAAAGAGTCAAGATCTACATCCATTGGAGCTACTTCATACATTTTTGCAGCCTCTTATTGCTAGGGTTTGGTGAGTTGCAACATCATATTTTGTCCATTCATCATTCTCCATTCCTATTTTATTTCATTTCAAGGTTTGATTACCAAAATGAGGTTTGACCAAGGAAAAACCATATCCACTAACAAAAAAAATTTTCCCCTCTCTTTAGTGTGTGATTTGTAGGTTTAGGTTGATGACACATTGAAGAGAAAATTTGGAAGAAGTTGTCAAAGTGCCTAAAGTTGTCAAAGTTGTCACCTTTCATTGGAGATACTTGGAAGACTTCTATAGGTTGCAAATCGGGGTTTCAAATCCAAAAATTAATCAAGAAGCACAAAGAAGACATTAAAGAGCAGATTCAAATTTTAAAATTCTAGAAAAGCCTAACTGGACCGATTCACTAGTTTTGGCGTATGGGTCCCAGTTTAGGTCAAAATTCAAGTTCTTACAAATTCAGATACCCATTTGCCAGATTCTAGTTCCTGCACAAAAACCTATATTTAGGACTAATTCACCTAGCTTGGCATATGAGTCCTAGTCAACATTAAAGTCTAAATTTTTAGTATTTCAAAGCCTCACCTAGTTTTCTTCAGATTTCTAGGTTCACACATCTCATCTTGCAACCTTTTGTTTTGGTTTTACTTGCATTCCTAGGTCATTTAGTGAAAGATTGCATTGAATTAGGGTTAAGCATTACATCTTGCATTGCATTTGTCCTTCCAAATTCTAGCTTGGTGGTGAACCTCTCATTAGTTTACAAACAGGCCCTAGGACAACCCTATTGCAAGATCTCTTTCTCCTTTGCATTGAGATCTCAAGGGTCTTCCTCCAATGAAATAATTGGAAAGTGAGTGTGCTCTATGTCCTAACCCATACGAAAGAAGTTAAGAACTCCCCTACCCAATTTTTCATAGTTTCACAATGATTCTATGAAAAGGAGTATTGGGAAGAGTCCTTTTCAAGTAGTGTATGGTTTGCAATGTAGAGGTGTATTTGATTTGAGTGATATCAGTGGAATGGATAGGCCAAGTGCTGAAGGAGAACAATTTGTTTTTGCAATACAAGAGATCCATCAACAAGCTAGGGAACAACTTCAAAATAGTGTTGACAAGTATAAACAAAGGGCAGATATGAAGAGGAGAGAAGTTGATTTCAATGTTGGGGATTTGGTTTTAGCCCACCTTAGGAAAAATAGATTTTCAAACGGTCAATACTCTAGTTTGCAGATGAGAAAGATAGGGCCTTGCAAGATTGTGCACAAATTTGAAAATAATGCATATCAAATTGAGTTACCTCAAGGTGTTGGCATTTCTCCTATATTCAATGTCTCTGATTTGCACCCTTTCAAAGGGGATACTATTGTAGATGATGTAATAGGTTCACCTTCAATATTAGATGTTGAATGGGTTCAATATCTTCCACCTAGCAAGCCTATGGAGTTGGAGTGTATCATTGATACCAAAGAACTCAAGAAGGAAAGTAACAAGACATATCTCCAATATTTGATCAAGTGGAAGGGTCTTCCCATTGAAGATTCAACATGGATGATTGAAGGATAAATTAGAAAGCATGTCTACACTATTGCATACCTTAATTCAAGTGGAGCTTGAATTTTTTCTCTTCGGGGAGTATGGTGTAGGGGCACCCTGATGCACTTTTTGAGTAAAATGTTGTTATGATTGATATTTTTTTTTTCTTTGGTTGGGGTCAATAAGGTCATGTGAGACCATTTTGAGTCATTTGGAGTCAATGTTCTATGGTGTTTCAGAGTCATATTGTAAAAGTTGCAAAAATTACAAAATGTTGTCAAAAGTTATCAAAAAGTTGTAAATATGGTCATTAGTGTTAACAAGGAGTTAGAGGTCGATTTATTCAATTGGGATTGATTAAGACAAGTTAAATATGCCTTGTAACATTGACCTCAGGGGTTGGATGAAGTTTGAATGAGAAGATCACAATTTTGCCATGTTCTACATTGCATTTTTAGGTGAAAACTAATTGTAATTCACATTGTACGGATTGGTAATGTATGGTACAGTCCTAAAAATGGATGGAGAAGTTATGGGGGAGAGTTGGATTTCATATGAATTTTGTTTGGTATATTTTCATCAAGTTTTGTAGGGAATATTGCCATTTTTGTGACTGTAGGTACAAACCCTACCTAAGGTTTCCAGGGAGCAAAAATCTAATCATGGACAAAGTTTCCACCATACAAAATTCATGAAAATTTTTGAAAAAAATTTGTCCCATGCCCAACCACATTTTATTGCAAGAGGAAATCTCATGATTAGCACGTGTGAAGGAGATATGTTTGATAGTATATTTAGTTTTGCAAAGAACAATCTTAGAACCCTAGTTTCTTTGTTGTTTTCAATGATCCTTGCACTGTTTGTTGATGGAGGGGTGTAGAATCATGATGGAATGTTACTAGGGGCCTGCAAAATTCTAGAAACTAATATGAAAAGAATTCTTTCCATTTTTTGAAGTCACCACTTTGATTGTACCTAGTGGCAGTAGTCCTATTTTCCATGTTTTAGTGTGTCAAACACTTGATTGGGGTTATTTAAGGTTGGGATCCCTTAAAATGTGTTGTAGCAGGTCTGAATAAACCAATTTGTCCATGTTCCATGTTTCCCTCAATAATGGAGTGCCTTTGGTATGCTGCCCCCATGTTTTAGGCTTAGGATCACATTGCTTAGAGTGAACTAAGGTGCATATTTGCTTCATTGTGTTGAATCCTTGTTTGGAAAGTGTTTAGGTGTTTATTTTGAGTCCTTCCCCTCTGCATCAACTCTATACAACCTCACATCACTTTATAATTCAATTTAAGTACATATTTCCCTCCCTAAGGAGCACACATTTAGTTTTTGTGGCATTTTATGTGAGTGCGTTTATAAACTTATTGCTATTATGAGTTCTTACAAGTTCATGTCATTTATGTCATGAGGTGAATAATGAAGACATATTAATTATTCCTTCCAAACCTTAAAAAAATGATGAAAATATAAAATGAAAATTCCCTATTATTCAAAAAATGACCCCCCCTCCCTATTTGCAAGTTATTACAAAATTATTACAAAATGAGATTTTTATTTTTTTTACAAACTTTTGAAATTTTAGCTAAACCATGAAAGTTAAATAACTACTAATGGCTAAGCATAAATTCTAGTGGTTAGTATAGAAGTTTGTCTTCTTTACAAAAGAAGAAAACACGGTGGGCATTTGACAATACTCAACAGGGAAGAAGCCGTTTGAAGTGGTGGCATATAACATTGAAACTACTCTCCCAAAGCTTGTGAATGTTGAATGCCAATTGTATAGATTTCAACCTTTGGATCACTTGGAATGTGTAAACCAACAACCTATTTGACCAAGTCATCAATCTTGATGACAAGTGTTGAATGACTAAAAAAGTGACATTTGAGGTGAGATGGAAAATCTTTCAACCTCAAAAGGTATACACATGAGGTTTATCAAACAACTAGGTAAACTCTAGAGATCTAAAAGGTTGCATACACAGTTAGACAATATTTTATCTAACCTCATCAACCTAAGTACACTTAAGCTATAGTGAATAGATAAATTATTCACTCTAATGAAAATTCTATGGAGGTTTTGTTCTACAATGTCTTGTATTTTCCTTCCTACATAGAATTGATTAGTACACATAGATTTTATGTTATTTAAATAATTTTTCAAATGACATTCAAGTCACCTCAAACTATGTTTGTGCACATATTTTTTCTACCACTATGTATGTATATATCTGGACAAGTGTTGAGAATGATATGTTAGAAATTTTCATACATTTAATTTTATACTAATTTGAGAGTAAATAGACAAACAATTTGACATTTGAGCTTATATTTAATATTATATATATAATAGAGAATGATAAAATAAATTGAAATGAACTAAAAATTACATAGTTATTTGGAAACATGAGAGCTCTACATATATCCATGCCTTAAATATATTCTAAAATCTTATCTTTTTTATGAAATGTGTAGGGGATCAATATATAAAAACAAGTTGAGCCTAATTTGTATACTAGAGTAGAGGATTTTGAAGCACACATAATTGATGTTAGTGAGGAGACCCAACCACAAAATTTAGGTCAGAGAGGAGGTCAATCCATAATTTGATGTTAGAGACATGTCAATATTGCTTCCTTCTATAGATATGCATATAAATCTAATTAAAGAGGTGAAGAGAAAGAATATTTTAGAAATATATATCATTTACTTGAAATGGATATTAAAAAATTATGTTGAACAACCTAGTCAAACTACTAAGTAGTCATTGAGTAGAACTACAAAGGAAATAATTGAGGCTTATTTTAAAAATTGTGATACACTTGGTCAAGCATAACTATTATTAAATATACTTCTTCATGATGAACTAAAAGATCCATTACAATATTTGGGTGTGAATTTTACAAAAAAGAGAGGAAAAGATGCCTAGAATAAGATATTGTTAAAAATGTTAAAAAGGGTTTAGCTTCTATTGGGAAAAAAATATTGATCAACGGATAAGAGAATTTCAAAAGGAGTGATGTTGACATCTCCTGTAAGTCCAAAAATTTGAAGAAAGTGTTAGATCTCTTCACTTTCAATTGAGATTGGCTTAAATAGAAAGACGCTAACAAGATATATGAAAATTAGAAAGGTTTTGGATGATACTACTATAGAAGACAATTGGAAAATGACACATAGGGATCATTATTCCAACAATATTGAAGATGGTGTGAGGAAGTTGATCTATAAGTTTTAGCATGATCATCCCCATCCTTCATCAAATAGATGAGTTATTCTAAAGCATAAGATCTGTCAAAAAACTTATGAGCTACATATAAACCATTAGTTAGACATAACACACCATGAGATGTATGTGATGGTTTTTGATTAAAATCCTCATATAAATATTAGAAAAATAATGTATAAATGTTAATGCCACATTATTTGAAGGAAAACAACGCTTTAAAAAAAAATATGATTATCATATTAAATGTGATCTTTACTATCAAGTGCTTCAAAAGATCAAAGAATAAATTGGTGGTTTTCAAAATGTACCTCCTAAATGAGTATGTCAATTCATAGAATCCATCTTATGTGATAAATATGATGATGATGTAGATGGTTCAATTCAAAGCATAAAACCAGACTCTATGAAATATTTAGAAATTTGGCTTAAATGCCTTTGATAAATAAATATTGTGACATAATGAAGATGGTAAATTGCAAGAGTTACAAGTATATAAAGTTTAAAAAACAATTTGGGAAAAAATCCACAAGGTTGGATTATGTAGAAGAGGAGGTACCTATTGGAAAACTTATAGATTTTTTTTGTAAATTGATACAACCATACATACATCATGCATATTTTTCTAAATGGCAAGAAAAAATGTTTATGCTGTTAAGAGATACTTTCCTAGACCTAGAACAATTTTAGTAGTAGTCAAATTTGCATGAAGTTACTCTTTTACCTTGCAAAAGGAGATTCAAACACAATATTACTATTTGAGGTAGGTAACTATTATGGTGCATGTGTGTTATCGACATGCACAATTGGGTTTAGATGGTTTTGATAGTACATGTGAAGAATGAGTAATTAAGAACTAATATCACTTTTATATTAATGATGATATAAAGAATGCCACATATTTTTGTAGAACGTTTCTTTAAGAAGTTTCTTGAATATTTAGCAAGAAGTGTGAAAATTGAAAAGTATTTGTATGGTTTGATGGGTGTGCATCACAATTCAAATCATCAAGGCCATTTTAGACACTACATAGATATCATTGGCATGAAAATATACCATATATTTCAATTTTTTAAAGAGTGGGTATGGAAAGGGTTTTACATGATGGTACATGAGCTTGCATCAAATGTGTTCTAAGAAAAATAATAATTATGAGGGAGATAATATAGATGATGTAAATGATGTTGTTGAATGGTGTATGAAACACATTGTATATAAGGTCGACATATCTTCATAGAGGAACCCATGTCCAAATAGAGTTTTTTTTGATATCATGTATTGTTTGAAAAAAATTGACTTATTTTTAAATTTTTACCTAAATGTTTATTTTACTTCATATTGTATATAATTTTTAGGTGTGGATAGAAGAACAATGTATGGGTGCAAGACGGTAGACAAAACAAGATCTTTGTAATGTGTCATGAGTATAAATAGAAACACATAGATATTGTTTACTAGGGATTACTCTTACTTTTTTTATGACTATATTTTGGTAAATTATGATAATTCGAACAACCAACAATGTGGATTTATTGATGAATATAATTTATTGCCACTAGTTCTCATGAAAAATACTACAAAGATGAACATGAAATATTTCAATGCATTCCTTTGATTTCAATTCATTATGACCATATTTCAATATTTATTTAAAGATATATATCGTGGAAAGTTTTTAAATCTTGATCTTTTAAATTTTAATATCTTAAAGAAAATAAATTATTTTAATCTAGTTATTACATATTAGAATTAAAGATTGGTTATAATTTTTTACATTGAACATTTGTGGTGTAAGAGATGTTTTGCAGTCATAATAGAGGCTTCAAACATAGAACTGCTAGTTAATATTTATTACATTAGATAAAGGAGAGGATGAAGTTAACAAAACTTGAAACAAGTGATGAAATTTTGTTTCCCGAATGTTTAGTTGTAGTGTAAGGGACATATTTCAAACAAGTCAAATTATTCAAAATAGGATTCATTTTAGTGATTACCATACTAACAACATGATGTATTAGTATAGCCACCTAGTAATTGCTACCAACCTATCTCTTCATCAAATACCATGTGCATGTGGATGTCATAAGTGGAGACTAGATATAGATGATCATCAAAGAATATTACATGTTACTGAAGAGTTAGTTGAGCTTGATGTGGTATGAAAATATGGACGACTTAAACATTATTTTAAAGATATTTACTAGATCTAAGTATTAGATGTGATTGAATAATGAGTTGTGATGAAATCACATGATATACTCTCATTAGTGTTGATGATTGTTTTACACATTCACAACATATAAACAACATAACAAATACCCTATGTCTTGAAAGGAAATATTACTTCATAAAACTTCAGAAAGATAACCCCAAGGCTTCGATTGCTAGGTCTTGACTTTGAAAAAATGACTTAGTGGTTAATGTAATGCTATTTTCACAAGGGGCCTTACACTTTGTCATGTATTGATTTTGTCGATTATTTAAATGCAATTATTAATCATGAGATTGTTAATTATCATGTTAATGATTATTTAAATTGAAGTGAAATTGGAATTGAAATTGGAATTGAAATTGAAAGTGAAATTTAAATTGAAATTGAAATGCATTTTTATTAAATTTGGGGTTTGTCATTGCTGATGAAAATTCGAGTGCAAGTGAATGCAAAAACATGTGAAGGTGAATGAAGGCGAGAACATCGATCAGGTAGAGTCGTGTTAGCCATTAGACGTTTATGAGGATGATGGAATCTCTCACACACACTTAGTTATTATTTTAATGTATTTTTGTGATGATTATACTTGCTAATTTAAATTAAGTTTAATTGATTTTTCAAATATATGTGAAATAGTATATGTTTTCTTTGAATGACGATTTGATTATTTTGTGAGAAAATTGATCTTATTTAAATAATTAAATTCCTTGCATGTCAATAATTTATTTAAAAGTTAAAAATAATAATGTTCCTATTATTTATTCTTGGAATCAACTTTTAATTTCAAAATTATAAAACAGGTAAAATAGTGTTATTTGATGTAATTTATTTTTCTCATTTGATAAATAAGAAAAATAAATATAAATGTTTAAATAATCAAATATCAAAACTGAGTAATTGAAAACAAAATTTAGAAAAACAAATACGCTCAAATTTGAATTGGAATTCAAATCAACAGTTAACAAATTGAAAAGAAAATATCTTTCAGCCAAAATTGAATGCAATCAGAAAAATGGAACTTGGAGTTTGAAAATTTAAAATGGGAGTGAAAATTTAAACTGGAGATCAAACAAGAAAAGAGGATCTTGCTTTGTAAATAACTCTATCATTTGCATGAGAAAAGGAGATGCAAAAAAAAAAAAATCGAATTTGGGGGAAAACAGTGAAAAATCCATTTTTAGAAGCACAGACAAAAAATACATTGGGATTTTGATATCTGGTGGGAATTCATCTGGTTGTTCTATCCATGTGTGGCTAGAAGAAGAGGCAAGATATTTGATTTGATTTGATTTTACTCTCATCCTCCAGATGCTCCATGCGCGGCTGGAAGGAGAGCACAAATTCTGATTAGTCTTCAAAGGCCTTCCACATCCATTTACTCCCCATTCACCCACTCTCTTCCACGAGGTCAGACAGGGAGGTGGAAAGGTAAACAATAAAGAAGAGAAGACGACACACATAAGGCACAGGATCTCCTCATTCCCTTCACACAAAGACAAAGAAGTATTGGGTGCGCGGTTGGAGAAGGGAGAGTGGATGCATGAAAAGAAAGAGAGATCTCTTAAAATTTGTGAACACTATCTATCTCCCTATCCGCATGATAAGAAGGATTAAGCACACACATAAAGAAGAAGATGGGGTGACCAGTAAGGAAGGGAGGTGAAGAGACACGCAGCCATCAGAGGGAGATAAGTAAAGTGCGCAGGAAGATAGGAGGGAGTCAACAGGGTGCAACTAAAGGGAGGAGAGAAAAGTAAAAAAAAAAAGAGAGGGGAAAAAAAAGTTCACTTTTGTTTTTCTATTAACTAGACATTCTACTTTTCATATGCCAAGGAGAGGAATAAAACTGTAGAACAGAGGAACAACAACAAAAAATTGATAGAGGAAGCACACGAATAACCATTTCCAGATTCAAGAATTACCAGGTAGAATCTATTAAACATTTATTTAACAAATTCATGATGATAGTATATTTAATTGGAATCGTTTTCTCTTATTCTGGTTTTTAAATCTTTTAAAAGTATCACTGTTTTCATTGAATTCTGATTAAATTTTAAATATCAATCTGTGTTTTTCCAGAAAAAACCATAGAACAAGTTAGAAACAGAAAAATGTAGGATAAATTTGAATAGAAAACATTCAAGACAGTTGATTTATTTTTATGATTTGGAAAATATTAAAACAAAAAAACGTATATTTAAATTAGATTTGGAAAAGCTTCAAAATCCAAAATAGACAGATAGATTTAGTTCTTAAAGCGAATGAAACAAAAAAGATAAAGATTATGATAAAATACTTTTTGAATATTAAACGAGTTTGCAAAATAAAAGTTAAAATTAGTGATTTTTGTGAATAAAACTCAAATTATTACGAAACAAAAATGAAAATGAGATATTAAATGTGTTTTTGAAAAAGTAATTATTTATTTTCTGGAAACGTGAAAAACATAAAATAACTCAAGTAAATTAAAATATGAATTATTTAGAGACAAAATGAATTAGAACAAGATTATTTCAAAGTGGAAATAAATTAAATGAGTAAATAGAATGAAAGAATGTGTGCTCATTTATGCCTATTTAAATATGTACTTGATTTATATACTTGAGATATACCTTCTTTTTGTTATTTTAATTATTCAATTTAAATATTAATTTAATGATGATATGTTTTAAAACGATGAAAATACTGCATTAAACCATTTTTTTGCTTGAAACTAGTTTGGAGTTAAATATGTTTGTGAAAGATCATTTTTATTTGAATGGAACCATGCATGCTTGATAAATGAATGTGCATGTCATGTTTTTTGGAAAGTTACCTTTCGGGATGGGTGCTGAATATGGGTTTATAGAGAGTGTAGTTTTGCTTTTCCAAAACTACTTTTATTTGTCATGCATGAAATTTTACTTGGCCAAGTAACTTAAGGACCATTGAAATTGATGGAATGAATGAAATCTCTACCATATCCTAGTATCGAACTTGCTTGTTTCTTAAATGAATTAGAAAAATGAAAATGCTTGTGGAATTACTAGTTATACTAGACATGCACTAGATTCCATCTTGCTTGTCGACTGATTTTTGCTAAGTGATTTGTGTAGGGTCGGGTATTCTTTGAGCGACTAAGGAATTTTGGGGAAGCATAAGCTTCGAGGTTGGGCGAAAAAAAGTGTCTGATTCTTGTTCTCGTCTTCATTATTGAAGATAAGCTATGGATTGAAGATCAAAGGATGTTTTCTTCATTTATGTATTATTGTATTCTTTAAATTATGAATTGTAGAGCTTAAGGCGACAAAAAGCCTAAGTCTCGAATTGTAAACTTATATTACAATTACTTTTGTATCATTATCAATGTCATGTAAGATGAAACATGTATGAATTTAACTGGGAATATTATTAATCTATTTATCGACTTTAAGCCGTTGTTTTGAAATTGTTTAGATTTTTTGATGTCTAATGAATGAAGTGTTGACTTTATTTTGAATATAAATGAATTTATTTAAAGTATTGTCGATGTTTTGAATTAAAGAGTTTCACTCTTTACACACTTTTAAGGTGGAAATTTTTGAAAATAAGGATCGGTAAAATATGAAAATTGACATAAAATCCTAGATTTATTTCTAGATCTACAATCTAAAAGTGACTTCAATCATCTAATATGGTAGTTTTTTTATGCTTTTCTTCTGAAAGTAATCCATATTTTTAAATAAAGTTGAAAATAAAAAGGGTTTAGAGAACCTAAATCTAAAACCTAAGATAAATGATAACATTAGCTAATGTTGCACATAGATAAATCCCAATAAAACTAATTCTTGTTTAATCAGGGTTAAACCCAAAAAACTATAAAAACAATGCAATCTTCTAAGGAAAACTGAAGATTTTTAGACTATAAATATTTAGACATATATTCAATTACTACCACAATATGCATAAACATTTATAGTTGAAATAATGATGTGAAAGGCTTAGAATAACCATATAAAGTAACTTATAATCATCAAATTATAAATGGTATGAGTAGAGAATTTATCAAATACCTTTAAGAATTTTCCATTATTATAACTGAATTGAAACTAAAAATGGAAGAAGGAACCATGCATGCATTGATAAATAACATGAAAAACATGAAAAACTCAATGCCTTTGGTTGTATTAATCTCAAAATATTGTTACAATAGCTCCTATTCAACCTTTTCAAAATGAGAGGGGGCTACCTTTTATAAATTTTTCAAATAAAAATTGAAGGCTAAGATTCAAGATGAACTTATGGAGTGCCTTGATAATGTTAGTGTGAATAGGGATATTTCCTAACTAGTTATTAGTGAGGACCTATTCACATCATTAATAAGTTTAATTAGGAGTTAGTTTCATAGGTGGCATTCTAGAAACTAGTATTTAACATGACCATATCTCATTAATAGGCATGTAGTTATCTAGGCATTTAATATTTCTCTCATGCATTTATAATTATACATTAGGCATTTAATTTTTGTAACTAAGGTTGTTATCAAACCTCCTCTCTCCTTGCTTATATATGCAAGACTCTTGTACATTTGTAAATCATCTCATGAGTTCTATCTCAATATATTCAAGATCATCATTTGATCAAGTTGTCTTCTTGCTAATGTTGCAACACTTCTTTATTCATGTGGATGATATTATTCTTGGTTGATCCTTTGAAGTGTGGCCAACTTTATTTTTTGTTATTTTTCATATTTCCAACATGGTATAAAAGCTTAGGCCATATGAGATCCATCTCATATCAAGAAGTTGAGCTGAGGAGATTATCGAAGGCTGAAGGTTTTTCATGAGGGGCTAATTGTTCTCATCTAGGAGGAAACTAATTTTTGAGGCACTTTGGGTTAGATTTGACCCTACCATTGTGTTCAAAAGGTTCAAAAACCTAAGGATCGCCTACCCATTCGTCAAAATTCGACTTCATCATCCGGAGGCCATCCAAGATTTTTTGTAGCTGTATTGAGGGAAAAGGTACGAATTGTACATGAGTTGGAGAAAAATAATTTTTGTCCCCCATTCTAGAAAAAATTTCCTCTAGTTGGCATCATCATTTGGAGGTTCAAAAATTTAATTATTCGAGCATATAGTCTATAGTTTACAGAAAAATACATTATTAGGGTTAATATTAACTCTTGTCGGCATTGAGTGGCATCGCATTTACTTTTCAACAGTATTTATTTAATTGATGGTTGATTTTTTTTAATATTGGTCGAAATATCTTTTAAATCCATGAGTTTCATTTTAAAATTGGTGGTCGATCTTAATATTCAATTGTTGGCATTTATATTTTAGTTTAGGTTTGAAAATTTTAATCAGTATACATATGAGATTTTGATTGCCCCATGAAAATATCAAAATCTTCATTTATTATTTAGAAAAAGTTTTTGCAATTTGTAGTGTACTATTTTTAGAGGAATTAATACCTTGTAGGGTCTGTTTGTCATACCTATCACATCCGCTAACTATTGTCATCCACCGAGTTTCTGCTTCCTATTGGCTACCCTCCATCTGTCGCTAGCCGTTGCTCCACCACTTGCTTCGTCCACCATTCAGGCTTAACCCTTAGCACCCAAACATTGGTTATATTGCAACCGAGAGATCCACTTTCCTTGGAGTGGTGCCACCCTAGGACCACCGACCTCAGCCCTGCCACCACCAGAGTGGGTGGCACACATTTTTTTGCATAGACTTAACCCTATAGTCATATTGCGGCCCAAGGGTTGACTTTATTTTTTCCCTAAGCGCTTCATTTTTGTGCCTATCTAGCCTACACCCTCTAATAGGGTAGGTTTCTTCAACGGAGCATAACATTTTTCCAGAATACTAGAGTTTCAAAAATGAGATATTGAAAGAAAGCTAGTTTCATGTACTTCATATTTATGCAAAGTATTTTTCTTGATTTTTTTGTGAGTACAAATTATAGCCAACTAAAGTCAGTGCTTCCTTTTCAAATATCGAGCTCATATCCTTTCACCAGTTTGTTAGATTTTGGAGATTCCAATGGAATTGCGAAGGTCATTCAAAGTTCTATCATTCTATCCATACATGTTTTTTAGATTCATCTCCAAGTATATTTTATTGAGTTTTTGCAATTTATGGAATTTGCTTCATAACTTGGACATACTGCAATTTGGAGAAGGTATATTTACATTGGAATGATTTATTTTTAGTAATGCATCATATTTGAGAGTTTCTGTTTAATATTGAGGGTCAATATCTTTGTAATATTGGAGATCAATCATAGTTTATTATGGGGTTTTCATTTCATCCTTCTCTAATTATGTTGGTGTAGTGTAGGAAAATGTGTCCCTCTACATTTTCACACTTGTTTGGGCCCTCCCTACTAAAATTGGGCTTCTTTATGCCTTATTTGGTCATATTTTGCATCCACAAGCCTTATTTAATGTATCTTTCCAACAATAATCCTGAAACATATCAAATAACCAATCATAATTTAATTATTGTGGTGTATGGGTCCCACCTAAGTTTTGGGGCTTGGTCCTAAATTTGGAATAGAGCTTAACTTTTCTTGAAATTTGTGTCCCAAGCCTAGGCTACTGAGACTCATTTACCCCAAATAGCATATGAGTCCTATTTAGCATGGGCCTATTTTAAATTCAAATTCTTGGTAGGATTTTATTCTCCTAGATCTAATGTCAGCTTTTAGTTGTGGTAATAGAAAAAGTATCACTTTTAATTTTCCTTGCTTGTTTGGGCCCTCCTTGTAAAATTGAGATTAATGGAGCCTTGATTTAGTGTTGTAATGTGTTTGACACATTCACATTAGGTATTGGGCCCTTTTGAACTAATGAACTCAAATGGTACCTTGATAAAGTGTTGTGAAGTGTTGTAACACACTTTGACATTTTTATGAGGTCTTATTAATTTAACTTAACCTAATAAAATCAAATTTTAACCTTAGTCATGCCATATTTAAAGTGTTGTAAAGTTTTGTAACACACTTTCACACTTTTTTATGGTTACCACTCATAATTGGGCTCCTTTATGCTTTAATTGGCCTCATTTTGCATCCAAAAGCCTCATTTAATGCATATTTTCAAGGAGAATCCCGACACAAATCTATATCCAATCATAATTCAGGTGTTTTCAAGTTGTATGGGCTAGATTTAGTGATTTGGGACTCATTCCCCACCTTGGGCGAATGAGCCCCACCTAGGTTTTTGGGTCCCAAACTTGGTTTCACACCTTTCTAATCATTTTTAAAAATGGTCCCATAAATTATGCCTCATGGGACTCATTCGCCACCTTGGGTGAATGAGTCCCATGTGGCCCAAAATTAAAATTAATTCAAATTTTTGGTGGGATTTTATCCTCCTAACTCTAATGTCGGCTTGTAGTGTTGTAATGTCGAGAAATTTAGCATAATTAAATATAAATACAAGGTTATTTCACTCATTTTCACCTAATACTTTTGTGAGAGAATTCATAATAGCAAGATTGAGTTCACAAGAGCATTCAAGATTTTACAAGATCATTTCTAAGGCATTCAAGGGTAGATTTCTTAATAAATTTTTGCAGTAATTCAAGATCCATTATCATGTCAAGGTCATCAAGCATCAAGCATGTTATTGAGCTAGGATTGTGATGTAGCATTCAAGATCCAAGATTAAGCATTGTTCTACACTTATTTCAAGATCTAGATCTACATTCTTCATGACCACTTCATGTCAAATTGCTGAATTACATCTCAAGACATCATTCAAGGTATCATCATTGCATATTTCATATTTCATGCTTCTATTTCATTATTTCATCATTTGGTTTAATTACCTAAAAGGGGTTTGACTGAGGTAAACCCCCATTTCCTAACAATCAACAAGTTTTTATCCTCTTTACATGTGTGATTGTAAGTTTATAGATTGAAGAAAAGTCGATGTGAAGCCTTCAAAAGTACCAAAATGGAAAAGCTACAAATGTCTTCAAAGTTGTCATGAAAAGTAGTTAAGACTCACATAAACTTAGATCTAGGAAAAAGTATCCATCCAATTTGCATGAAATCAATGGGAAGGTGCTTATTTGATCCATATTTAGAGGCTTGTAAAGCTTTAGTTCAATATTATTCTCTTGGGACACTTCACGAAAAAACAAGACTCATCCCTTAGTTTTTGCAAATGAGTCCGACAATAGGCATTTTTCAAAGATTTTTTACAAATTTAGATAAACATTTTCCTGAAACATATTCTTGTACAGAAACCCAAATCGGGGACTAATTCGCCCAGATTGGTGAATGAGTCCCAGTAGGTCAAAATTTTAGAATTTTTAGCATTTCAGAGCTCGTTCAAGTTTGCTTCAGGTTTTCAGGTGCGCATATTTCATTTGGCAGCTTTTTATTTTGTTTTATATGCATTTTTAGGACATTTAGTGAAAGATTGCATCATATTAGGGTTAAGCATTACATATTGCATTGAATTTGTCTTTCCAAGTCTTAACTTGGTGGTGAACCCCTCATTAGCTTATAATTAGCCCCTAGGATAGCCCTATTGCAAGATCTTTTTCTCTTTTGCATTGAGATCTCTAGTGTTACCCTTGAATTGTAGTAGGTGGAAAGTGGTTGTGCTCTATGTCCTAATTCATACAATAGCATTTAATCCCTAATTTTAATATACAAAATTTTGGTGAACTTGCATTTAGGACATTATAATTCTGATTTAGAGTGCATTATCATCCTAGATCTTGCATTAACTTTGCATTAGGGTTTGCATTCTGTTAAGTGGCATCTAGGGTTTATAATTTTTTCAAAGTGCATATAGGTTGAATTTTTGCATCTCAAATAATTGAAAACCACATAAAATCTACATTTTCACTTAGGTTACAGATTATACAACATAAAAAGCATAAAAATTAATTGAAAATTTCTATTTTTTTTGAAAAAAATCCCTAGTGGGACTCATTCGCCACCTTGGGCGAATTAGTCCCAGTCCAAATTTTAAACTACCTTTAACAACATTAAAAACCTCATTTTTGTGCTTCAAAAGCCTCTTGGGTAACATATACTATAATTTCTGGAAAGTTTCAGTAACATATGTTTATTGCATCTAGGTCAAAAATATCAATTTAGGGTAGTCATTTTTGAGATCATTTCAATTACAAGCATCATTGGATCTAAAAATGTTCACATTTCTAAATTTTTTCATCATATGGCTAAAAGTAATTTTCACTTTTGCATATACAATGTTTACATTCATAAAACTTTGCATAAGTTTGATAAAAGTGCTTTTCATTTTTGGATATACATTGTTTGCATTCTTAAAGTTTTGCATACATTGGATAAACATATTGTTCATCTTTGGATATACATTTTTTACATTATTAAACAATTGCATGAGATGGTTAGAAGTGTTTTTCATTTTTGTTCAAACAATGTTAGTACCTTACTTTTCTAGGCATGTTAACAAAAATTTCATATTCCCTCCCTATGAGAGTGTTTTAGGGAAAGAGAATACAACCTTGGACAATCCTAATTAGATCATATTCATTCTTCTCCTAATATCTCTCCTATTTGTGAAGAATACATTTCTGTGTTAGAAGAACCAATCAATGAGAGTTTTGAGAATCCTACTTGTTTCTCTTCTTCTACCTCTCTTATTAGGCAATAAATTGATGAACAAGAAGAAACAACCATAGGTAATCATGATGATAAAATAACACAACAAGCGACCATTGAAACTTACATATATAACACTTCAACTAGTCTACATTAACCTGCCAACAATTTCCCCTCTTGTGATAATGTTTTGGAGGATGAAATAGAATGTGAGGAGGATATGTTGGTGTTGAATGATTAAAGCTTTAAGGTCTATAACAAACCTCGCCATGATCATTCCCCTACCTATCTTATTTTGGAAGACATTAGGGAACAATGAAATCATAAATGATCATGACAATCACATTTGTTCTTCTCTTGGTATCTCTCATAGTTGTGAAGAAGATACTTTGATGTTAGAAAATACAATAGATGGAAGTCATGGGAATCTTCATTTCCTCTCTTTTCCTAGATAAAACATTAGTGCACAAGGAAACACCATTATTGACAAGCAAGAAAATCCAACCATTGATCATTCCCCTACTTGCAATGAAGTCATTGAGGAAGAACCAACCCTTGAATGTCAAGAACATTTGGTTTTTAGTTCTCCTAAAAATTCTCCTCTTAGGGAAGATATCATAGTGGAAGAAAATGAAAACATTTTTCATTCCTTAGATAATGGTGAAAAGGTGATTCTAGATTGACCTTTATTGGAAATACATCAAACCAATACCGCCGAGGTTATGAATGTTCAAGTTTCCATTAGATCACCCTTGACTATTGAACCTCCTACATATCCTATGGGACATCCTAATAATCCTCTAATTCTTTATCCACCTTCAAACAAACTAAAAACTCAAAATAAACCCAAACTTATCATTTACCCACCTAAGAATAATACCATTTCTCATACATATAACACTAGAAACAACCCACAACCAAGAAAAAAACCTTCAACATCCCACCCATTTCCTAACCCTATCTTGACTAGTGTCCCTCATTTGCCTTCACATAATGAAAAGGAGTACAATCTTGTTAAACAACTTAAGAACACTCTTGCTAAGATATCATTGTGGGACCTTATTCACGCCTCCCATCACTATCATAAAATGATTCAAAATTATTTACAAGAAGTTCCTATCCCTTCTAATGAACAACCAAATGACATAGCAACCTTGATTCAAGGAATACATGTTGACATTGTTTTCCACCAAAGTGAACTCCCCCCTTTGGAAGTGCAAAAACTATAATGATGCTTTTATAATAATGGCTAAACACAATAGAATAAGGATAAAGTGAACCCTTGTCAATAATGGATTTTCTCTTAATGTGTATAGCGTAAACCTTTTAGATAGGCTTGGTGTGGATAAATGAAAAATTCAACCTGATTCTTTATCTATTTTAAGGCATTTGACAGTGTAGGAAAACAACCACTCAATGTGATCTCTTTGCCTATTAGAAATGGAAAGGACAAATTAGAGACACTAATCCATGTTATGCCTCATGATCTTTCATATAATCTTCTTTTAGGAAGGCCATGGATTCATGCAATGAATGGGGTACCTTCTACTCTTTATCATAAAATGAAGTATATTTACAACAACAAAGTATACACACTTGATGTTGATGCTGAGCCAAAGAGTTGTTTGAACATTGAGAAAAACAAGGAAAATCCTTTGAAAACTTTAACACCAACTACACAAGTAGAACCCGTGCAAAAAAAAGCCAAAGAAAAACACATTGAAGAAGTCACAAAGCTATTAGAAGATGATTGGGATTCCTTCAATTTCAAACCAACATTGATGGGAGAATACAAGATCATAAACAAAGACTTTGAAAAGGGAAAGAAAAAAGTGGTAATGTCAACAAAAAAATTCAGAAGACCCTTCAAAAGCATCCACCTCAACCACTTTAGAAGAAAAGACAACAAATTACATAGTAAAATTTGATGAAACTGATTATCAACAACCTCTAAATCCTAAAGAGATGAAGAATCTTTATGGAAAAGGTTATAAAGTTATGAAACAACTAGGATATAGTGGAAAATAATGTGGTGCTCAAGAACAAGGTATCTATGTCCCTATAGAGCCTAACATGCAAGAAACAACCCATGGCCTTGGTTATTGTCCTTTGATAGAAATCAAACCATCAAACAAGCTTTCACTCAATATCAACACTCTTACAAAAGATTCTTCCAAGCCAACTTTATAGAAGTGCATCCTGAATTGATAGACACTAGTGGTCTTGATTTTTATCCTTTGAAACAAACAAATAAATATTTTCTAAATGTCAATTTCATCATGCAAAATAGTAACGATTCAAATTTGATAGATTTTACACCCTCTTGTAAAGGAGAGAACAAAATCTCACAATCTAAAGAGTCTTGTGTAGGCATGACATCTTGTACTAAGCAAGAGATATCTTTGCAACAAAATCAAGGACCATCCTCTACCATTGATCAAGAGAGTTATCTTGTCGAGACTCCTCCATGATCATTTGATATGTCTCCTTCCAAGAACACAAAATAAATTTTACTACAAGAGTTCATTTTGTGCATATCATAGAGTTCATGGTCATTCTACTATTGAATGTAAAGCTTTGAGTAAAAAAATTCAACATCTTAAGGATCATGGTGCTCTTCCTTGTGTTGAAGCATCTAGTCCCTCTAATTGATATTTTTTCATCATATTTGACTCATCCTTGTCCTGCACTAAGTGGGAGCAAGGGGTTGAGTAGCCATGTCCTCGTATGTCACTTTTCATTGTCTCTTTTGGCTAGTTGACCACCTTTCAAGAATACATATAAGAGGAAGCTTGGTATGTGGATGAAATTCCTTAAGTTGACTCGCATGTGACATACTCATTCATGATGTAGTTCGATTCAGAAACATATGACTTGGCATAAGGCTTTATGAATAAGCTATCATGTCTTCTTCTACTTTAAATCAATTGCTCACAATAATGGTGTTAGCAACTGCTTTAAAGTGGGGGCATATGTCAACACTCATGTTTCATTGTGTAATTTTCTTTCTTCTTGTGATGTGTCCTTTTCTTGGTGGTATCATTGTGTTTGATTTCCTTTGAGAGCATGATATTTCTTTGACCTATCCTCTCTTGGAGAAATTAGGCACAATGTTCCCTAAGAAGAGACCTTACATGAACTAAGTAAAATCCATTTGAGCATATCTATTTTGCATTTACAATATCTATTAAATTACATGACCACCTTTCATAACACACTTTGCATGCTCGTAGAGCCATCTTTTTTGTTCATGAGCTCAAAGCATGTACGAAGTTTTTCTTGTCTCACAAAGCTCAAAAATCATTATTATGTGGCACCTTATTAAAGTTATCAAGAGGTATAAATTTGGTATGGTTTGAAAGGAAGCCGATCCAAGACATGAATTTCCCTTAGCCACTCACGTGTGTTTGTGAGTGCATATCGGTCGTATATGTCTCATGCTCTTGGAATACAAACCCAATGAAAAACCAAGAGTTTTGTTGCATCAAAGTGAGTGTATTTTTGGACAAAAAATCTAGATCCGATCCACATCATGTTGGATAAATAGTTGAAGCTTAATCCACATCATTTTTATTTTTACTTGTTTTTGTTTCTTTCTTTTAGTTATTGGCATTGTATGTTTGTGTATCTTGTTTTTCTCCATATCATACACCTTGTGTGTATCCTTTTGTGTTCATGTCGGTTTGACATAGGATCTTGGACCCTGGGGCTTGATCACTCCCTTGATCTTTTTCATCCTAGACCATCCGCATCGATACAATTTGATCCCACTTGGATTTCCTTTTTAGTGTGAGTTTGAAGCAAGTTCATGCTCTGACTAAAGTGGGGGCTAAATGTGGTAATGAAAAAAGTATCCCTTTTACTTTTCCTTGCTTGTTTGGGCCCACCATGTAAAATTGAGCTTAATGGTGCCTTCATTTAGTGTTGTTTTGACACATTCACATTAGGTTGTGGGCCCTTGTGAACTAATGAACTTAAATGGTACTTTTATAAAGTGTTGTAACACACTTTCACACTTTATGAGGTCTTATTAATTAACTGAACCTAATAAAATCTCTTTTTAACCTTAGTCATGCCTTATTTAGAGTGTTGTAAAGTGTTGTAACATGATTTCACACTCTTCTAGGGTTTTCATTAATAATTGGGATTCTTTATGCTTTAATTGGCCTTATTTTGCACCCACAAGCCTCATTTAATGCATCTTTTCAAGAATAATCTCGACACAAATCAATATCCAATAATAATTCAAGTGTTTTAAGGTTGTATGGCCCAAATTTAGTGATATGGGACTCATTCGCCACCTTGGGCGAATGACTCCCACCTAGGTTTTTGGGTCCCAAACCTAGTTTCACACCTTTCTAAGCATTTTTAAAAATGGTCCCATAAATTATGCCTAATGGGACTCATTCACCACCTTGGGCGAATGAATCCCGTGTGGCCCAAAATTAAAATTAATTCAAATTTTTGGTGGGATTTTATCCTCCTAGATCTGATGTCATCTTGTAGTGTTGTAATTTTAAGAAATTTAGCATAATTAAGTATAAATACAAGGTTCTTTCACTCATTTTCACCCAAGACTTTTGTGAGAGTATTCATAATAGAAAGTTTGAGTTCACAAGAGCATTCAAGAGTTTACAAGATCATTTCTAAGGTATTCAAGGGCAGATTTCTTCATCAATTGTTGCAAAAATTCAAGATCCATTATCATGTGAAGGTCATCAAGCATGTTGTTGAGCTAGGGTACTGATGTAGCATTCAAGATCCAAGATTAAGCATTGTTCTACACTTATTTCAAGATCTAGATGTACATTCTTCATGGCCACTTCATGTTAGATTGTTGAATTACATCTCAAGATGTATCATTCAAGGTATCATGATTGCATATTTCGTATTTCATGCTTCTATTTCATTATTTCATCATTTGGTTTAATTACCTAAAAGGGGTTTAACCAAGGAAAACCCCCATTTGCTAACAATCAACAAATTTTTCTTCTCTTTACATGTGTGATTGTAGGTTTATAGATTCAACAAAAGTGGATGTGAAGCCTTCAAAAGTACAAAAATTAAAAAGTTACAAATTTCATATAAGTTGTTATGAAAAGTTGTCAAGACTCATGGAAACTTAGATCTAGGGAAAATTATTCATCCAATTTGCATGAAATCAGTGGGAAAGTGCTTATTTGATCCATTTTCAAAGGTTTGCAAAGTTTCAGTTTAAAATTATTCTCCTAGGACACTTCGCAACAAAATGGGACTCATCCCCCAATTTTGGTGAATGAGTCCCACTACAAGCATTTTTCAAAGATTTTTATAGATTCAGATACCCATTCCTGTACAGAAACCATGATCTAGGATTGATTTTCCCAAATTGGTGAATGAGTCTTAGTAGGTTAAAATTTTAATTTCAACATTTTAGAGCTCGTTCAAGTTTGCTTCATGTTTTAAGGTGCACATATTTCATCTTGTTGCTTTTTGTTTTGATTTATATGCATTTTTAGGACATTTAGTGAAAGATTGCATCATATTATGGTTAGGATTACATCTTGCATTGCATTTTTCTTTCCAAGTCTTAACTTGGTGGTGAACCCCTCACTAGCTTATAATCAGCCCCAAGGATAACTTTAAGAAACCCCCCCCTCGGTGAAGGTGTAAAATCCTTGCGAATCCTTCCTCTTTTTTTGAAAAAAAATTAATTTCCTTGGCGAATCTATACACATTATTAAAAAATGTTGTAAAATCCTGGCGGACCTTAATGAATAATTGGTAAAAATAATAATGACATTGGCGAATCTCTCCTTTAAAATTTTGCATAGATGATCGGCACAGCTCCCCCATATATTTTTGTTTTTTGTAATATTGAAGTAGGGGCCCGGGGGCGGCTGCCACCGGTGGGGTCAAGGGGCAGTGCCCCTTGCGGGGGTCAAGGGGGCAGATCCCCCTTGTGGGAACATTTTTAAAAAATATCACTTTAAAAGTAACACTGAATGAAAACTGAAAAAGTTACCATCGATTAGCTTTTTAATCGGATGGCTGTGAGTTGATTCCGTGGCCTAATACACATGTGCCTTTTAAAAGGCTTGCTGAGGCCCAGAATTTGTTTTCGACCACATGATTAGATTTAATTGTGTGGCCCAAAAAAATTTTTGGGCCTCAGCAAGCCTTTGAAAAGGCACATGCATATTAGGTCGCGAAATCAAATCACAACCATCCGATTAAAAATCTAATCAATGGCAATAGACAAAATATATATTCAAGGCTAAGCTGCTAAAGAAACCCTAAAATTAAATAGTATTTTATTATTAATGGCGATATTACCCCAAAATTGATCGGAGGAATATAATATTACTGGCGAATATAATTAATATTTTTAATTATGGTATAAACTATTGGCGAATAATTTCCAATGACGTATCATTTTCATGGCAAATTAATCGAGACAAAATTATTTTTTTGTAAAAGCCCGACGATTCAATCTCCTTTTTAGCTTGCACTATTCGCCATTTTTTGAGGTCCCGATTTCTATTATTCGCCAATTGGCGAAAAATCGCCACTAAAGTTTTCCCTAATTAGCCCCTAGGACAACCCTATTGCAAGATCTATTTATCTTTTGCATTGATATCTCTAGGGTTACCCTTGAATGTAGTAGGTGGAAAGTGGGTATGCTATATGTCCTAAGTCATATGATAAAATTTAAGCCCCATTTTTCATATATAACAATAGTGTTGTAATTTCAAGAAATTTGGCATAAACAAGTATAAATACAAGGTTATTTCACATATTTTCTCCTATCAAGTTGAAGAGAGCATTCCTCTAGAAAAGTTGTGATCAAGATAAATTCAAGATAATTCAAGAGTGATTATCAAGCATTTTGGAGCTACTTTCAAGAATCAAGCATCATGTCAAAGTCATTATGCATCATGTTTATTTTTGAGCTAACATTTGTGATGTGGGGTTTTGTGATTCAAGCAAGCATTCAAGCCAAGATCTACAATATACAATCAAGAGTCAAGATCTACATTAATGCTAGCCATTACATAAAAGATTGCAGCCTTTGATCTAAGGGTTTGGTGAGTTGCAACATGCATATTGTTCATTCATCATTCTTTCATTCTATTTGATTTCATTTCAAGGTTTGATTACCAAAATGGGGTTTGACCACTTGAGGTAAACCCCTATCCACTAACAAAACAAAATTATCCCCTCTCTTTGATGTGTGATTTGTAGATTTATGTTGGAGATCCATTGAAGAGAAATATTGGAGAAAGTTGTCAAATTTGCAAAGTTGTAAAATTTGTCATCTTTCTTGCAAGATCATGGAAGTTCACCTATAGGTCAGAATTCAGAGTTTTAGACTCGAAAATCCGAAGGGAGAGAAGCTACAAAAGATCACTAGAGGATACCAGAGTTTTAGATCAATCCTGATATTGGACCTAAATCACCACTTGTGGCATATGAGTCCCAATATAGTAGTTTTCAAACTTTTTATATAGATCTTGGTTTACCAATTGCAGATTTTGATTTCAGCCCAAAACCCTAAACTAGGACTAAATCACCCCAACTACAACATGAGTCCTTGTATGCTTCAAAAGTCATAATTTCAGGATTGTAGACCTTGTTTCAAGAATCTTCAGTTTTCCAGGTGCACCTCTGTTCATTCTCAATCTATTATTCTGATTTTTAGTTTCATATTCTAGGTTACATAGTTAGGTTTTGAATGTTATTTTCATTTCTTCTCTTTCAAAGCCTTTTCTTAGTGGTGAAGCCCCTTTTATCTTTAATCACACCCTAGGAGACCTTATAACAGATCCCTTTCTCTCAATTGCAACATTATATTGAGATCTCTAGGGTTCCTTGAATGAACTAAAGCGAAATAGGAAAGGACCCTCCCCTTGCCTTGTGTGTTCACTATCCTAAAAGGTGTAGCACACCCTATTTCCTTGTGTTAAGCCGGGAAGGGGAGACTATAAATAATGGAGAGATGGAATCATAAACCATATCCAATCACTTGAGTTTTTGCCACATTTGTATGGTATTGTTCTCCATCCATGCCAAGGTATCCAAAAAATTTCTTGGAGTTGTAGAAGGTATGATCTCCTAGAGGTGGGTGATCCCACAAAGCTGGTTTACAATTTCTGAGAGGAACTGATTTTTGCAGAAATCACATATTTTTAGAAAATATAATGATTTAAGCCTTTAAAAGTTCCATTTTAAGGATTCCAATTGAAGAGGGTTTGATCAAACCACCTTAGATCAAACTCCCTTGGATATAACCTCGCTACTTTTAAACCATACCTATAGATGAGTCTCCTTTACACCTATCAAAATGCTGATAAAAAATCACTTTTGATTTACCTTTTGGGGGATCAAATGAATTGATTTAAAATTTATTTGAAATGATTATGGTAGTTCTCGAAACGAGCTATCCCACGAATATAATTTTAATATGTTTTGGTTTTATTATGTATGTGTTTTTTTAGTTTTATTAAACATAGGTTTTTCACCGAAAATCAAACTCTTTGTTTTGTACATGTGGAAAAATAGAAAATTATCAAAATAATTTTAAAAAAAATATGTTCGTGTTGGGTATTGATGTCCTTTATCCATTAAAAATTAAAAAAATTAATTTTGATACATACATAAAAACTTATGTTGTATACAGTCCGCCTATGTTTGAATTGCAATTGGTTTGACTTCGAAACTCTATTAAGGAAAAAATATTCAATAAAAAAATATGAGACAAAATGAAAGTGCTAGATATCATAGTTACAAATCTAAATTCAAAAGAAATAGAATTTTATCCTTCACACAAAAAAAATTATGTTGTATACGGTGAGCATCACTTTTAAAAAAAGTTGTTTTCTAAAAAAAAAACTAGTTTTCATGGGAGATGGAAAAAGAAGTGCAATTTTATTCCAATTTTTTTAAAAAAAGCATTTTTAGAATCTCTAGACAAAATTTGATGAAACTCAAGTTTGCAACATCTTCAAATTCCTCATGGTTTAGCCGCTATAGGTGCCCGAATGTGAAGATTTAGTTAAAAATAATAATTTCAGTGTCTAGTTTGGCCAAAAACTGTAAACCACTATTGTGGGATCACCTAGGTTATTGCAATGCATGTTGATGATGATGTTTTGAAAGCTATAGATCATTGTTATTGTCTTGATATTATTTGGACTAAGATTTGGGAGCTATTTGGAGATCCTGATACTCCACCATTCCTTAATGATCATGATTCAAAATATCATGTGCCTCTTCATTCTTCATATAGGATACCATATGATGATATTGCTGTGCATGAGTTTATAGATTTGGAATGATTTGAATCTTCATATGAGGATGTCAATGGTTCTTTAGATGCTTCTTCTCTATTAGAGACAGTTGATGTACCTTCACCTTCAGTGATTCATTGTGTAGAGCCATTGGTTGAGGCTTCCATAATTCCTATTCAACAAGATATATTTAGTTTTCTAGACTTGGGATCATTGATGGATTTGTTTAAGGTATTGCAGACTTGGATACTTCTACAAGTTTGGAGGAAATTCTTGAGGGAAAATCTCTCCTCTTTGCAGATTCTACTTTGAAGGGTATTCTTGAGTCTCCACATTCCATTATTTCGACCTTGATTGGGGATCCTGATCTTGGTGAGACCACCTTGGAGGAACTTGATCCCCTCTCAGAGATTTCATATATGAGGCTTCTTCCCTCCCATTTCATTATGGAGTTGGAGTTTCTTCAGCATCTACTACTAGATTTATTTCTTCCTAGTAGGAGACATGTGGTTTGTCATCACTGGACACTCGTTTGGCTTTAGACTTATTTCAGTGGTTTTGAGGACACTTCATTTTGGGGGGAAATCTAGTCTCCATCTATTCCTTCAATGGAGGGATCATTGTATTGTATTCTTTGGATCTTGTTTAGCATCAGTTTCTGCATAGTCCTGGTTTATCACCTTCTTCGTTGATTATCATGTGTGTCATATTTATCTTAAATTTATTTTATCAAGTTAAAAAAACTATTAAACATGTATTTTTAAATTATTTATTCAATTAAATTATCCTAATTATTTAAATAAATAATTTTTAAAAAAAATATAAACACCTTGTTAGTGTATAGTTTTAATTATACACATAGGCTTATAAGCTTCTTAGTCATCTTTATTAACTTGACACTTGTTCAAATGAGTTTTCAAGATTGTTGATGAGTTTTCATAGATGTGTCACTTAGTTTTGACACATCACTCTATTTAGGGGGAGAAATTATCCACCAATCCAACTTTGAGGAGTCCTATCCTCATTTCATGCATAGTGGTTGCTCATACCTTTCCTATTTATGTACAACTTTTTCACATAATTGATAGATCAGTTTTGTGCAAATTCGTGTTTATTGTGCTTAAAATTTGAGTCTTTGTGATTTATTAGTTCTCACATGGTACCAGAGCAGTTCAAAGATGTTTTGAGGCCAAAGGCGAATGTAGTGAATAGTGATTGTGTGACGACATGCTGATTTGCCATGTTTCTTAAATGGTTGCAAATTTCTATTTTTTCATTCAAAATCATTGTTTGGAAGCCGAATCTCATCAAGTTCTCTGTTTAGGCCGAATTTGGTATTTCTTGAAGGAGAAGAACACACTTTAGATCTGTGGCAACACCTTTGTGTGGTGAGAGGCCACACAAAACATTCACTAGCCTGATTGGTGGTTGATTATGGTCACAGACCCGTGGCATTTCTGCCCAAGCCTACGGTGCTCCATAGAGGAGTGTTAGAACTTGCAAAGATAGGCACTGTTGGAGGAACTAGAGACCTCCTAGGACCGCTCGACAAACCTTCCAGGGCTGTGAGGCTTGATTTTTCCCAATTTTACAAACCTCCCAGGGCCATGAGACTTGATTTTTCCCTAATTTTGTTGTGTAGAAGCACCGTCAAAGGTGCGATTTGACTATGCAAATGGGGAGTTTATATTGAGAGGCCTAATATGTCTTTTAGAGGTAGAGAAATCTCTTGGTGGGTTAGTTAAAACCCCCAGGCGGTGGAACACAAAGATAGAGGCATTTGAAAGATGCAAGAAGGGAGGCACGAAAATTGCACAGTTGGAGGATTCAAAATTGTTCCAAACTCTATTCAAATATGCTTTCGAAATCTCTGACGGTTGCCAATTTATTTGGGAGAGGGGGGCGCACTGTTCGTAAGTTTTTATGGACATTTTTTGACCTCATGTTTTCCCTTGGGTTGATGTCATTTGGTGGAGGGGGGGACCCTTTCTCATCTACTAGCTTTTGGTCACATGGGGTTTCATCCCCTAGTTTTTTCCAGCCCATGAGGGCTTAATTTTTTTCTATAGTTCTCTCTCAAACTTCTTTTAAAATATTTGATTTTTCTAGTCTTTGTAATTGCAAACTTTATTAGTGGTAATTTGCGAAAGTGAAAACTTAAAAGTGTTATTTTAAAGTACTTATTTTTTCAAACTTTTTCAAATGTTGGTGATTTTGCACTAAATATAAAGTTCCATCTTTGACCTTTATTATTGTATGCAATACATGCACTAAAATAAAGTGTCAAATAGAGGGAAAATCAAAAGTATTAAAAAGGGGGGTGTATTAGAGAGTTTTGTGATTAGAATACTCCAAATTCTCTTTTCTCAAGTTCCTAAAAAAAAGAGAGTTGTAAACCTAATCAAGCATGGATCCCAATCAAGTGATTAACCCTCTTACACCTTTTAACTACCATGAGTGGAAGTTGCAAGTACAACTTACACTCAAGAACAAAGGTTTGCATAGAGTTACAATGGGTACTGAAAAGGAACCAAATGCTGCCAAGGACAAGGAAAATTGGTTCAATACGTATGACCAAGCCTTTGGATTCGTGTGTTTATGTCTTTCAAAAGAAATTCTATTTCATGTGGAGGCATCAAAAACCCCACATAAAGTATGGTTAACTCTTGAAAAGTTATTTGGGAAAGTTAATGATATTAAAAGCCATAAGTTAGAAAATGAATTGATCAATTTAAGTCCAAGTAATTGCCCAACATTACAAGAATATTTCACCAAATTTAAGTCACTTTGCCAACAACTTAAGGAATATGGGATTGGGAAGAAAGATGATCAACTCATCTTATCAATTCTTTCCAAATTGGGATCTTCTTATTTTGTTTTTATGTCAACGTTCTACTCTACAAAAAGGGCTTTGGGTTCTACTTGGTCTATGCCAAATATAGATGACTATATTGCTGATTTGATAAGAGAACAAGATAAACTCATCCAGATGGGGGCCATAATATCCTACAAGCCACGTGCTTTAGTAGCATAAAGTATAAAATTTGAAGGATTGAAAAACGAAAATGAAGAAAGAAAAGATAAGGAAATACAAGGAAAAAAATCACAGAAGGAGGAAAATACAAAGAAATATGTCAAGTATTCTTTTTGTAAGAAATTGGGGCATAATGCACTTGATTGTATGAGGAAATAAATAAACAATCTTACTCAAATCATTGAGGAAAGTAAGATTGTAAATTTTGGATCTTCATCATCTACAGACACTAAAAAGGAAAAATGAGAAATCAAAAGGACATGTTCTTTGAGTGATTGCAAGATCTATTGTATTACTTCTCTTGCTTTGTAAAATTTCTATTATTACTCTCTTTTTGAATGATAGTTTTTTCCCATTGGGTTTTCTATCTTTCTCCACTTTATTTGAGAGTTTGTATTATAAATGAGTACCTTATCAAGCCTTGTTTCTGGGACTCAAATTTCTATTGCTTTTTGTGCCCACCTAAGTTATGCTTAAGGGGGGTGTCAGTGTATAGTTTTAATCATACACTTAGGCTTCATAAGCTTCTTCGTCATCTTTCCTAACTTGACACTTAATCATATTAGTTATCAAGTTTGTTGAGGAGTTTTCATAGATGTGTCACTTAGTTTTGACACATCATGCTATTTAGGGGGAGCAATTTGTCACCAATCCACCTTTGAGGAGTCCTATCCTCATTTCATGGATAATGGTTGCTCATACCTTTCCTATTTATGTACAACTCTTTCACATAATTGATAGATTGGTTTTGTGAAAATTCATGTTTACTATGCTTGAAATTTCAGTCTTTGTGATTTACTAGCTCTCACACAAATAATTGGGTAAGTGCAAGAAGTTGGGTCAGCAAAATTTTCAAAAAGTGGAAATACTTTTCTTGATTTTCGTAATTTGTCACCGTTGAACTAAAAATTTGAAGTATTTACACATTGAATCTTAAAAAAGTCCAATAAAATAAAATTTGGTATTTTGAATCTAGTTCTCAAATATCTAATTTATTCTAATACCAAAATGATACAAAATAATTTTTAATAGGCATGCATAAAAATTACTTTTTAAAAGCCACCTTTTAGGACCATGCCATGCATGTGTACATACACCATAATTTGACCTAAATAAACAAATTCTTACAAATTCCTTTTGGGTAAAAAATGTGTATTATACTAAATATTGATGAGGATACTTTTTTATAATTATTTTCTAAATATGTTTTTTATTGACTCTAATTGTTGTTTTTTGAAAAATCCTCATGTACAGACACCATAACTTGACCTAAAATAATCATTTTTTGAATAGATTTTTTTCCATTGTGTAAAGAATTGTTTGTCGATTGATGCCATATAAATTTAAAAAATTAAATTAACAAATTAAAAGTTATTAAAAAATATGAAAACATGACATTTCCAGTTTATTGACCAGTTTCTTCATAAATTAGTTAAAAAATAGAAAAAATAATCTATCATAATATATATATATATATATTTGAAAACAAGACAACATCATTTATAATGGTTTTTAATTTAATACAACAGTTTTAAAAAAAAAAACCCATTAGCCATATTGGCAAAGTTAATTTTTTCTCTTGACATTACCATGACCTTATATTTGCAAGTCCCAGGATAAGGATTAGGTTACTATGCATTTTATACATCTAAATACAAATTAAAAATATGTATTTAAAGTTTCTAACTTTTTTGAACGAGTACCCACTTCAAAATGGATACCTATTCTAAAAAATGAATGAGTATGTTTTAAAGTTAAAAAATGGCACTTCCCCTAAATATGGATCCAACTTCTTGCACTTATCCAATTAATTAATTAATAATTAATAATTAAAAATTAAAAATAACATAAAAAATTAAAATATAAATACATAAAATTAATGAAAATAAAATAAAGCTTACTATATAAACAATTGAAATTTAAAAAATATTAAAAAATACACGAGTTTGATCAAATAAAATATGTCAAAATAGGAACCAATAAAGTTATATTAATAATTTATATCTAGACAATGATATTTTGATCATTTAGAGTAGAGAAATGTATGTTTTACTTGGCCTAATAACCAAAGTCGACTCTCAAACTAACCTAGAACTAAATTTGATGTATTTCAATATCTTAAACAATAGATGAGATACTAATAGTCGCTTTAGAATCATAATATTTTTCTATTATATAGGGTCAATTCTAGGGATCAAGGATGAATAAGTGGTTGAATATTGAGAAACTTCAACTCGAGTCTATAGAGACTACGATAAGTAAAAAAATGGGAAATTTTTTGGAATCTTGGAAATGACTTGTCATGAGAAACCAAAAATAAATAAATTATGAAATACATGTTAAAGATGGTTACACCCATGTGAATTTCTATATTTGTGGAATTCAAGAGAGTTTATTAAAGTGAGGAACATATAAAAAAATTAGATCTTGGAAAATATTAATAGGGTAATTTTTAGTCTTCACTACTAAATATAATCATTATGATAAATTATTATTCTATGAATTTTTTTCTCAATTTTATGACGCAAAAATAATATCTTCAAAGTCACATGAAAAAGTATGCCTTGAAACACCTATCTAAATGTGAAATTAATTATAGTGAGGATCATTCCAAGTTCGAGGTTGACATGAAGAAGAGAAAGATATACTGGTAAACCCTCTTGTCATTTGGAAAAGCTTATTTTACACAACAAGAGATTTATTATGTTATTGACATGTGAGAAGTATTATATATTAGTTGTGAATGCCATGATAATAAATTCCATTTGGTTGAATATCTTTCAAAGGGAAAATATTGACGCAAAAATAATATCTTCAAAGTCACATGAAAAAGTATGCCTTGAAACACCTATCTAAATGTGAAATTAATTATAGTGAGGATCATTCCAAGTTCGAGGTTGACATGAAGAAGAGAAAGATATACTGGTAAACCCTCTTGTCATTTGGAAAAGCTTATTTTACACAACAAGAGATTTATTATGTTATTGACATGTGAGAAGTATTATATATTAGTTGTGAATGCCATGATAACAAATTCCATTTGGTTGAATATCTTTCAAAGGGAAAATATTATGATGATGCATATAATCTTGCTGTGATATTACTCTTCCACTATATCAAAGGAAATGGCATATAAAATAATACAAGAATTAAAAGATTACGTGGGTTTTTAGTATGGTCAAAATTGACATTAATTACCTGAATAAAAAGAAGGAATTGTTCTAATATTTTAAATAGTATAAGTGGTGTTAAATCATGATAGGGATTTCCAAACATGATGAAGAGGGGTTGGTGATGTCATGTGATACAAAATGGGAATATCTTATATACTCAATAGCTGGTAGCATTATTATCCTGCTATTTTCTTTCACTGGGGTAATATTGGAGATACTTTATGTTTTCATACTGTATTTTTTTTTATGATCACATCTTATTCATGTTATCTCAAGTTTATCACACAATTCTATAGTAATTTTATTTTTCTATAATCATATAATTTTGTCCTTACCTCTAATTATTCACATGTTTAGCCCATAATCAATTGAACTAGTGCATATTATGTTTCACACAACTCTAGACCCAAGAAATTTTAAAAAAATGTGATTTGAACCATATTTTTTACTGTTAATTTTTCTCATTTTAAATTTTCTTTGATTTAGTCACCTTCGCTTAAAATTCCCGAATTTTAATTCATTCATTATAATTTATCATATTCATCTTAATCTTATTTACAAAATTTAAGTTTTAATTCATTCATCATAATTCATAATATTAGTAGATATATGTTCTTAAATTTTCCTAAATATTTAAATATGTAAAAATAAAAAATAATTATACTTATATGTTAATTTAAATAAATAATTGATGATTACAAAAAATAAAAAAATATTAATAAATATAATTAGAAATAAAACAAACTTAATATATAAAACTAGATTATCATTAAAAAGGAAAAAAATAGGAAAAATGACAAAAAATTAAAGATATATGTTTTGTGTTAATTGATAATTTCCATTGTTCATTAGTGTATCATTGAAATTGTATATAAGTTATATTTTAAATAAGTATATAATATTGAACTGATAGGCTATTTGTGTGAACTTTGGTCGGAATTTTTCGTCAGCCTCCTTGATTTTTGAGCTTTCCAACGGCCGTCAAAAAGGTGTCGGGCCTTCTGACGGCCGTGAAAAAGGTGGCAGATGACTTTGGCGGATTTCTCACCGTGTGGATAGACAAGGCCACCAAAATTAAATGCTGGTTCACATCAACATTAATTTTTGTATGCTTTCTATGTATTGGCGATGGTTGAACATTTGGCGCTTCAAACCTTGAGAAACATAACGAATGTCTATGAGATTTTCGATAAGGAATTGTTGGGTCTCTTTTTGTTCCTATACCTGCTATCAAATTTGTGAGTGACGAGGGTAATATTCTGTGAGGGTGCAAGTTCTATGCAGTGTTGTTCGACCTCTGTGAAGGTGGGCAAAGGTTATTCTGTGAGGGTGCCCATTTTTTGTAGGAAAGCTAGTGGGAAGAGGTGGATATAAAAAAAAACACTTTGTGATATTGTTCCATCTATGGTTCATGGTTTTTGGCAAGCTATATTGTTTGATTTCGGGTAAGGTAGTTTTTATTGTTTCAAATTTTGATAGGTTGCTGTTGAGAAAACACTCGTTTATCGTTCATGTTTTGTGTCTATGGTTTTGCATGGGTTTGTTATTGTGAATTTTTGAATTTTTGCAACAAAATAAATTTGTTGATGTTATGCAGTTTTTTGCAAGCTTTGAGAAACAAGGCGTCTGTGGAGGTGGGTGAAGGGTATTCTGTGAGGGCACCCAGTTTTTGCAAGCAAGCTAGTGGGAAGAGGTGGATATCGAAATAACCCTTTGCGATATTGTTCCATTTGTGGCTTGTGGTTTGTGGCAGACTATATTGTTTGAAATTTTGATAGGTTTCTATTGAGAAAACACTCATTTATCATTCGTGTTCTGTGTCTATGGTTTTGCATGGGTTTGTTGTTGTGAATTTCTATTTTTTAAAAATGGAATAAATTTGTTAACGTTATGCAATTTTTTGTAGGGTTTGAGAAACAAAGTAGTGTAGGGAGACCTAGTGGGAAGATGTTTGTTTGAATGAAGCGGGAATAGGTGCATATCGAAACAATCCTTTGTGATATTCTTTCATTTGTGGTTTTTTTGAACGAAGCGGGAAGAGGTGCATATCGAAATAACCCTTTGCGATATTGTTTCATTTGTGGTTCGTGGTTTGTGGCATGCTATACTGTTTGGTTTTTGATGAGGTATTGTTGATTGTTTCAAATTTTGATAGGCTAGTGTTGAGAAAAGGCTATATTGTTTCTAAAAATGAACATTGTTTGTTTTATGGTTCGCGTATTGTGGCTATGGTTTGGCATGAATTTCTAACTATGAATTTTTGTGTTTTATGGGTTTCTGCAACTGGGTCGGTGTTCAAACCAATATTGTTTGATTTATGGCTTCTGTTTTGTGGTCATGGTTGCAACAAAATAAAATAGTTAACGTTATATAGTAGGGTATTATTGAATATTGGGAATTGTTGATTATTGTTTTCTACCTTAGGCTATATTGTTTCATTTTCGAAAAGGTGCTGTTGAAAAGGCAATATTATTTCAATTTTCAATAAGGTTCTCTTAAGAAAAGAGTATATATTTGGCATGGGTTTGTTGCTATTAATTTTTTGTGGGTTTCTCTCTATGGCTTTCATTCCATGGTTATGGTTGGAACATAATGAAATAGTTAATGTTATAACCAATACTGTTTGATTTATGGCTTTTGTTTTGTGGTCATGGTTGCAATGGAATAAAATAGTTAACCTTATATTATATAGTTTATGTTGATTTCCATAGGGCATTGTTGATTTTTATTGTCTGGCTTTAAAATAGTTGACATAATACAATTTATATTGGTTTTCATAAGGCATTGCTCATTGTTGTTGTGTAGCTCTGGCTATATAGTTTCATTTTGGAGGTGCTGTTGAAAATGTTATATTATTTCAATTTTTGATAAGGTTTTGTTGAGAAAACAATATATATTTGCATGGGTTTGTTATTGTGAATTTTTTGTGGCTATCTCTTTATGGGTTCCGTTTTGTCACTATCAGCTGATAGGGTATTTGTGTGAACTTTGGTCAGAATTTTTGTTAGCCTCCCTAGTTTCTGAGCTTCCCAACGACTGCCAAAAAGGTGTCGGGCCTTCCAGCGGCCGTGAAAAAGGTGGCAGATGGCTTTGGCAGATTTCTTGCCATGTGGATAGACAAGGCTTCCAAAATTAAACGTTGGTTTGCATCAAAATTAATTGTTGTATGCTTTCTATGTACTGGCAATGGTTGAACACTTTTCGCTTCAAACCTTAGGAAACATAGCGAATGTCTACGAGATTTTTGATAAGGAATTATTGGGTCTCGTTTTGTTCCTATACCTGCTATTAGAGCCATGAATGACAAGGGTAGGCTTTTGTGAGGGTGCAAGTTCTATGCAATGATTTCCGACCTCTGTGAAGGTGGGTGAAGGTTATTATGTGAGGCTGCCCATTTTTTGCAGGAAATCTAGCGGGAAGAGGTGGATATGGAAAAAACGCTTTGCAATATTGTTCTATCTGTGGTTCATGGTTTGTGGTAGGCCATATTGTTTAATTTCGAGTAAGGTAGTGTTTATTGTTTCAAATTTTGATAGGTTACTGTTGAGAAAACACTCGTTTATCATTTGTGTTTTTTGTCTATGGTTTTGCATGGGTTTGTTACTGTGAATTTTTAAAATTTTTGCTATTCAAATGCTATATTGTTTTTGCTAAGGTGTTGTTCATTTTTGGTAAGGTGGTGTTCACAAGTTATATTGTTCCACGGTGCAATAAGGTGGTCTTGAAAAAAGACTATACTTTTGCATGGCTTTGTAACTGTGATTTTCTGTGTTTTATGGGTTTTTGCATCTGTGTTGGTGTTTAGGTTGAATTGCTTTTTGTGTGGATATGGTTACAACACAACAAAATAGTTAATATTATACAGTTTATGTTCATTTTGATATGATATTGGTGATTGTTCTTGTTTGGATTTAAAATAGTTGACATTATACAATTTATATTGGTCTCCATAAGGCATCACTCATTGTTGTTATCTACCTTAGGCTATATTGTTTCATTTTTGAGGTGCTGTTGAAAAGGCTATATTTTCCTAGTTTATCATTCCAATGGTGCCTCAGTATATATCAATACTGTTTGCATCTACTATGGTACACAGGTGTATCTGTAAATAGGAGAAATAAAGTAAAACATAATGAAACAAAGCATGGTCCATCACTATGATCAATTGTGACATCACTCTTTCATATAACATTTAAAATACAGTCTCCTATTCCCTACGTACAAATATGTATGTATATGTTGTTTTGTAGGCATGGCCACCACATGATAAAATAGTTAATTTTATACACTTTTTTCTTGTTCTTGACAAGCCATTGATGTTCATGGTTCTCTAGACCTAGGTATGTTGGCACATTATCAATAAGGTTCTTGTGGGGTAAAGAATTTATGATCTATGCCTTCCATTTTGTTGCTATGGTTGCTACGTAGTAAAATTATGAACACTATACAATTTATGGTGATTTCCATAGAGAATTCTTGATTGCTGCATTGTAATTTAGGGTGCATCATTTCATTTTCAACAACATGCTATTGACAAGCCTACATTGCTTTTTGTTCCTTTGTAAATAATGCTTTGTTTGATATATAATTTTTATTATAATGAATTCAACTCATGGTTAATATGATACTTAATTAGCATAGCAAGGTGTTGAGAGTGAAATATTTAGTCATTGAGGGTATGTGGAGGATCATCATGGAAAAAATAGGCTCTTAAGTGGCGATGAAAATTTAGAAAATCAGAGTTAGGCAACTTGGTGTAAAAAATTGAATAAGTTATTTATATTATTTTAAAAATATGTAAGAATAGAATCTATAGAAAAATTAATGTAGTTTCTAAACTACTAGGTTTATTTTAAAAAAGAAAAAATATATTTGGTGAAAATTTTAAATTTCAATGTAGTACTACTTAAATTTCAGGGAAAAAATAAGTACGTGTCTATCTGACCACCCTAACCATAATAAAATGATAATAATTTTTTATAAGATTTTAGATATAAGTAGAGGACAAATGTCCCGATGTGATGCATATTTTTTTGTAATTTGTTTCCAAGTAAATAATTAATTATGAATTTTTTATTACAACTTAAAAAAAATATAGAAAACTCGTATGTTTGACCACCTTAACTTGGTCAAAACTTGATGAAATTCAATTTTTCTTTTTTTAATCCTATAGTATGCGAAGTATAGAATGTGACTCATATTTTAGATTAAAAAAATGTGATACTGTTTGAAAGCTATAGATGTTTTTCAATCAACCTATCAATCAGGACTTTAGTCGTAATTCAAATAGAAAATGAATAATAATAATTTATTAAGTTCAAAGTAAAACACAATTTATATTGGTGGAAAGCTCATAATATCCTTTAAAAACCCTTTTCATTTCATCAATTTTGGGTAAAAAAAATTCGTTAGCCACAAGGGCCATCATATCACTCACATATTGCCACTTTTTGGCCCATCATGATCCTGCACATACCCTTGAATTTTAGAATAAAGAAGTGAGGGTTCAATCAAGAAAAAACACATATAGGCAGATATATATATATATATATATATATATATATATATATATATGTATCTATACACATGTATCTATTTACTTATATATAGACTGCTATATCTAAATATATGTGTATACCATATTTTTTCCTCACTACATAACTGTTCGCCTTCAAATTTATGAAGAGAGAAAACATCCAAAATGAACTTTCACTCAATTTACTTGTTGAGAAGGCTACAAATTCAAATCTTTTGTTGCCTGCAATATATTGCCTGATCTGAAGCAAGGCCTTATTATAGTCAACAATGTTAGTGTTTCTTAGATCAGATTAAACAATGAAAGCACTTAAAAAAATTGCACACATAAGACAATGAACACACAAAGATACCCTGGGAAAACCCTCCTCTTGAGGGAGAAAAACCCAGCAAATGATTCTCTTATATAAAGTAACACAAGAGCAGAAATCTGCTTACAACTCAGGCCCAACAATGGCCAATGCTTGATACAATGTATTCGCCCTTCTTCTAAATACAAACAATGCAATGACTATGAAATCCTCCTTGAATCCGAGCTACTGCTATAAGGTGCGAATTCTGCTCATAAAGAATAGTACGAACTTGCTTGAGATGGGATGATTTTACAATGACAAAGTGACCTTGTATATATACAAGAGAGGTGCCTCTTCAAGGTAGGTGGCCTTCTCAAGTAAAACATAAATAAAGATAAATACAACTAGGGTCGGCCCCAAGCAACAATTAATAAATGCGAATCATGTTAGCATCGGCCCTTTGTCATTAATAATTGTGCAGCCATAAATTAAATAGCTGAAGGCTACTTATTTAATTCATGTTCTTCTTCTTGGTATTTGTGCAAAGGAAGTGCAGCCCGAAGCTGCTATAACATCAACACTCCCTCTCAGCTAGGGATGAACTTCCACCTACACAAGACACATCATATCAGAATGAAAAGAAAATAGAATATCACCTCAACATGATATCAACCATTATGGCTACCTCCATAGATGGTATGAACAAGTGCTAATCACTTAATGTGATGTTGTCACCTCAATGTGACTTTCACCATGGCTCTCCCAGAGGGTGATACACAAGCACAAATAAATCATCACGGATTCCCTCACGTGATGCTGTCATGGAGTCACACACATGACATCCACCATAGCTTCTCCCAGAGGGTGGAAACAAGGGCTTTCACCTCAAATCTCTCTCAATAGAGAATTGCATTATCAAGGGCTTACACCTCAACTCTCTCTTAGCAGAGAATTGTATTATCAAGGGCTTGCACCTCAACTCTCTCTCAGTAGAGAATTGCATTATCAAGGGCTTACACCTCAACTCTCTCTCAGCAGAGAATTGCATTATCAAGGGCTTGCACCTCAACTCTCTCTCAGCAGAGAATTGCATTATCAAGGGATTTCACCTCGAACTTCTCTCAAAGAAGAACTCATTAAACAAAGGAACACTGATACTAAGACTCCCTCTCGATCCTGGCTTCAGAGATTGCAAAGGAGACTTCTGGAGATGCACTCTCTCTAGCCATCAACTCAGTCCCTCTAGTGTTTACTCCCTCTTGATCATTTCTTTGGTTGACATGACTTCTTCACAAGATGCCTCAAGCTTTTCATCACTTAAGTAATCTCTTATCATCTTCTTCCCCCTAAACCTGTCCAGGAAGCATTTTAGATAGAGATTACTAACAGTCCATAATTATCCAAAGAAATATCAAGATTAGAATTGTACAAGTTATATCATGAATGACATTTTTCCAAAGATCTTATGCTAGTGAACACAACACAATTCAAGAGAATCTACTATCTCTCTTAATTACAAGATCCAAAGAATAAATAAATGATATAACTCAGCAACCAAAGAATACTTATCTTTTTAACTATTTTGATAGGTCCAAATGCTGGACATAGTGTGATATGTTGTACTTAAGCTCAGATCAGTTCGTACCCTTCATAGTTTGAACACAATGACGACCTGAAAGGTACTTTTTCTTCGAGAGATATCTCCAGTCATCAATGTAGTCCAATGATTGCAAGCTATGACTCCAAGCTTGATCATTTCTCCATTCAGTATGACTTCGATATCCAATCTTTCCAGATGCAGGTTGCTTGATGCTTAGGTTATCTCAATGTTAGAGCATGAATTAATAACTAAAAAATAATTCATGAACATTATTCAACCATGCAATACTTATCTCATGGATTTCAAAAAATCTCCTGAGTAATAGATAATTAATTCATTAATCATGACATGTCTTTCTTTCAATTTCACAGAAGAGCTGATCTCAGCAAAACAAAAAGAAAAACTTCATAGATTGGCATGATCCTACTTGCAATGAATAAATCTAAAGAATCTTACTACAGTGATCACTATTTACTAGTCACACATAATACTAAGTAAATAATGTTAGAATTGCATAACTCAACAAATTGAATTTTACCCTAGAATAGTAAATACAATCAAAAGCAAGGAATACTTATCTCTTAAATATTGTGAAGGGTGGACACCGTATGATATGTTGCTCTTGCGCTTAGTACACAACCTTCACAGCTTGAACATAGGCCCATGACTAGAGTAGAAATTCACTAGAATCATTTTGGGGAGAGATCTCAATCACATCCGCAAATGAAGCATGTTGATTAGGCCTGGTAGGACAATCCTTCGCATAGTGACCAAATTTGTCACATTTAAAGCATTGAACACGAGAGAGGTCCCATTTCTTCTTGAATGCAGGAGCACCATCTGACCCATTATCTCAATTCCTTTTAAAGAATCCTTTCTTCCAAACTTTTCCTTTCTTCGATGAATGAGAGGCGAGAACATGTAAATCTTCATTCTTTGAACTTTGACCAATGCCCCTTGCCGTTAGTCTCAACTCCTCTTGAATGCAGTCAATCCTCAATCGATCAAACTTGGGAAGTTTAGATCTTGCACTGATTCCTTGAATAAACGACTCCCATGAAAGCGGAAGACCATTGAGAGCAATCATGGTCAAATCCTTGTCATCAACAATATGACCAATGGTAGAGAGTTGATCTCTCAATTCGGAAATCTTCATGAAGTAGGTGATGACAAACTCTTCTTCCGCCATCTTAATGTGAAGTAGTTGTTGCTTCAAGGTTAGGGCACGACTGGTGTTGTTGATTTCGTACATCTCTTCCAATGTTTTGAACATCTCCCTTGCAGTAGCCAACTTGAAGACAATCGGGACAATATGATCTTTGACGGAATCAACCATCGCTTTCTTTGCCCTAGTGTCTTTCTTCCTCCATTGCAGCTTCTCTTCTTCCTCCTCGGGTTCGGGAACTTTTGTTTTCACAAACTCTGCCAACTCATTTTCCTCCAATGTTAGCATGATCCTGAACCTCCATGATGTGTAGTTCGAGATCCCTTCGAGTCTATCCTCAATTTTCAGACCGTTCACCATCTTGAGAAAGTTAGAAGGTAGACTGAAAAAGAATAAAAAGAGTTGCAAACTAACAGATCTGAATCTGATCACGATCTTTTTCACACTCGCTCTGATACCATGTTAGTGTTTCTTAGATCAGATTAAACAATGAAAGCACTTAAAAGAATTGCAACACATAAGACAATGAACACACAAAGATACCCTGGGAAAACCCTCCTCTTGAGGGAGAAAAACCCAGCAAATGATTCTCTTATATAAAGTAACACAAGAGCAGAAATCTGCTTACAACTCAGGCCCAACAATGGCCAATGCTTGATACAATGTATTCTCCCTTCTTCTAAATACAAACAATGCAATGACTATGAAATCCTCCTTGAATCTGAGCTGCTGCTATAAGGTGCGAATTCTGCTCATAAAGAATAGTGCGAACTTGCTTGAGATGGGATGATTTTACAATGACAAAGTGACCTTGTATATATAAAAGAGAGGTGCCTCTTCAAGGTAGGTCGGCCTTCTCAAGTAAAACATAAATAAAGAAAAATACAACTAGGGTCGGCCCCAAGCAACAATTAATAAATGCGAATCATGTTAGCGTCGGCCCTTTGTCATTAATAATTGTGTAGCCATGAATTAAATAGCTGAAGGCTACTTATTTAATTCATGTTCTTCTTCTTGGTATTTGTGCAAAGGAAGTGTAGCCTGAAGCTGCTATAACATCAACAAACAAAAGGTTTGAATTTGTTTCCTTCTCAGCCAACCAATTGAGGGAAAATGAAGTGTGGGTATTTTGTCTCTTAAATGTTGTTTCACATCAAAATCAATTGTTGTATGGTTTGTGTGTGCTAGAGATGGTTGTAATAAGTGCCCAACAAGCAATAATGCCCTTTGGGTAATATAGTAAACTATTTTTTAAATGTTCAAGAAATGGTCTTTGCAATATGCACCTCTCGCTGCACTTATTCTTGCTTTTGTCAAATACATCTCTTCCCGCTTCCTTTCTCTCCACTCCTTTCTTCCTTCACTACTTTGGGTGATCCCACAAAGCTGGTTTACAATTTTTGAGAGGAACTGATTTTCTACTGAAATCACATATTTTTAGAAAATATAATGATTTAAGCCTTTAAAAGTTCCATTTTAAGGATTCCAATTGAAGGGGGTTTGATCAAACCACCTTATATCATACCCCCTTGGATAGAAACTTGCTAGTTTTAAACCATACTTATATATGAGTCTCCTTTAAACTTATCAAAATGTTGATAAAAAAAACTTTTGACTTACCTTTTGGGGGATCAAATGAATTCATTTAATTTTTTTTTCAAATGATTATAGTAGTCCTCTAAATGAGCTATCCCACGAATATAATTTTAATATGTTTTGGTTTTATTATGTATGGGTTTTTTTAGTTTTATTAAACATAGGTTTTTCACTGAAAATCAAGCTCTTTGTTTTGCACATGCGAAAAAATAGCAAATTATCAAAATGTGTGGACGTGAAAATCTACAAATGAGACTTAAACAATTTCATGTTGTTAGCACAAAAGTTAGTTTAAATCAGCAAACTCAAACATCTCTATGAAATATAGAATCATGTTAAACAATGCAACTAATAAGAACAATGCAAAAACATGAATCATTCCTATCCCATAGTGAATTGGTGCTCTTTGAGTATGTGAAAGAGCCCTTTCCCAATCCTTGATAAGCTTAGTGATATGATAGACAATGAGATGCTTGAACTCAAGTTGCCTATAGTGTAGATGCTTTCAAAATGTGTGTAGATTGTAGATGATGAAGAGCAAGATTGATTCTCAAATGAAGAGAGTAACCTTGCAATGAGAATGTGTTGTGTGTTTGAAGGAGAGAAGCCTTCAACTTATAGTTGAACTTGAAGAGAGGAGAGGCCAAATTGATGAATGTGGGATCATTCATGGGCCAATGACAAGATGCCACTTGTCAAGGTGTGAGAGGGTGAGGAATGTGTAAGTCTTGGCCAATGTGCCAATTTCAAATTTGAATTTTGCATGAGAAGACATGAAAGGGGGGACGAAAGGTGCAATAAATGCCATGTTTGACTTGTGCAAATAGCATTTAAAACCTTGTTGGAAGGGACAAGTCCCTTTTGGGGGGAATATTCAAATTGGAAAAATATTCCATTTTGATGCCATTTTGAATGTAATTAGAAGAAATAATAAATCAAATAAATGATTTATTAGTGCAAGTGGGTGGGTTAGTTAAGAGTTTGGATTTGACTCTAGTTGAGTCAAAAGCTAGAGAATGGTAATCATGATTAGAAGTTAATTAATTTAGATTAATTAACTTAGGGGATTTTAGGGATTTGATATTTGATTTAAATCAGTTTGATTTATTAAATCAAATGAGAAGAACATAAGGATTAAATAATTTGATTTATTTAATGAACCTTAGGAAATTAATCAATAAATATATTAATTGATTAATAGAAGAAATGAATGTTAATTTGTATGATGCATGATTGTTATTTTTGCATGTCTACATTTTTCCCCTCTTTGAAGCAATGTACTCGTTGCATTGGTTCAAAGAATGATGCCGCCGGCATGGAAATTAAAAAATTCTTTGGTTTTTCGGATGCCCCAGTGGAAATAAGTACGTTAGTACATTGCCCCCTCGAGAGATCGAGCGAAAAGATTCAATTTGAGGTAGATCTCGCGACAAAGAGGTTAAAATGAATGTATGGATGGTGATGACTATATGATCTATATGATACTGATGATGCAAATGAGATGTTTGGAAGATGCTTAGAATAACAAATCTATATTATTTTAAACAACTTAAATGATTATGAAAATGAGATGAATGCGATGGATGATGTCCTATGATGTTATGTCGTGATTATGCAAAATGAGGATGAGGATGCAAGATGGATGCATGATGGATGCATTATTAGCGTGATAGAGGATAGAAGAACGAGAGGGATCAACCCTTGAATCCAAGAAGATGCAGAAGTCCAACAAGTCCTCTAGTCATTGAGACTTTATTGGATATGATGATGAATGATGATGATGTGTTGCTTATCCAAGGATGGGAAAAGAGCATACCTTTCTTTATGTTTGATAACACACATAGGTGCGATGCATCAAGGTATTAAGAACCAGGATGGCATGGCGCCTAGTGTGATGGACTTTGACTCATCAAACAGATAGGAGTACTCTTGTTCACACTTGACAAACATAACCTTATTCAGAATGCAGTTCAGATATCATAAAAATCTCAGACCAAAACATAACAAGGCAAGCCTTTTTATGTGGTCAACAAGACACTTAAAACATCTTTCCTACAAACAAAACAAAGTATGCATGATGAAGTTATTTTACAGGAATATCCAACAAGCAAAGTAGATAAAAAGATAATGATCGTTGCCCCAGTCCTTTCTCTCTAAACTTGTTTTGTTTAGGCATCATCGAGAGGTCCTTGGAATGAGTGCAAACTAAGATAAGTCTAAACAAGACCAAGATAAGATAAATAAACAAGCTAATGTTCTTCGTACCGCTAGCCAAGACTAACTACTGTGGGGTACCTGATGCTTATGTCCATCGCAGGAAAGCTTCATCCTAGGACATGTAGTGATCAGGGTTTTGGTGGGACTGATTTGGGTGATAAGCTATTGATACTCTGAGTTGACCAACTTGCTAACTTACTGACTTAGACTTTCGAGACTTTGACGATTAGGCAGTTCACTTTGGAACTTGCTAAACTTGCTTCTGACTGACTCACCAAAGGGTGAAAATGATGATGATTTATTATGAGTGATGACAATCACGGGTGAAAGCGAGATGAAATGGGTGCACCATTTTGGGTTTTTCCAAATGTTTTGAGGCTGTTTTTTGAATTTTTGAGATGTTTTACAAATTTTTTTGGTATTTTCAAGATTTTTCAATGTTTTTGGTATTTTCAAGATCTTATGACGAACAGACTAACTTAAAGACCTATCCTAGGGGTCTCGGGAGCTGATCCATAGATTAGCCTTGCCTACATTATACATGCAGAGACCACGTAGTTCGACTGGTGGTGGACTGACTTGATGAAAAGGTAGATGGGCAAACGAATTGTCAATGTGACGGATGCCTAAGGACTGACTCTTACTGTCTCGGGGGATGATCAAAGATCAACCTTGCCTATGTTCAAGCTCAAAGACGACGTAGTTCGACAAGGTGGAAGACTGACAAGACTAAATGATGAAATTTTTGAAGATTTTTTGATATTTCGACATGTTTTGGGATTTTGATGATTTGGATGTTTTTGGATTTTTTGATGAATTTTTGAATATTTTTTGGATTTTTTGGATTTTTTTGAATTTTCGCATAATTTTGACAATTTGGATATGATATGTGATGATATCAGTGCTTTGTTTTGGGATTTTGTTGAAAACCAAGCTTAATGTTGATCGATCGGATTGATGGATGGATAGTTTGACTAAGTGTGTTAAGTCAAACAAAAGTGATAATGCACTTGTAAATTCCAAGAAGTTGTGTTATCCCAAAGTAAACTCGTACAAAAAGGATAATTTGGCTAGGTGTGTTAAGCCAAACAAGGTGATTATGGATTTGATAATTTGGCTAAGTGTGTTAAGCCAAACAGAGTGATGATAATGAACTTGTAAACCTAAGGAAGTTGTGTTATCCTAGAGTAAACTCGTGCATAAGATGATAGTTTGACTAAGTGTGTTAAGTCAAACAAGGTGATGATGGATTGGATTCGATTGGTCAAGATTGATGAAGCTTGATTTGGAACAAAATTGCTTTGATGTTTTCGATGTGACGTTGAAGTACACATTAGATGCAACTGATATGGATTGCTTGGATTGATGTTCGATGAAATATAAAGCTTGATCAGGAATGTCTTCCTGTCAAAATATGCCATGGGCTAGTGATTTGGATTTTTTCTCACAAATGTTTTGACCAATTTGATTTTATGTTTTCCAATGTTCAGATCACCACATAAGTTGGATGATATAGATCAATATTTATTCTCGAAGCGAGATGTAAATATCTGCCCCCAGTGTCTAGCAATGTTTGAACGACCATGGGTGGATTCTTGGATATGAATTATCTTGCGATAAGATGAGGGTGCTCGAACAGAGGAATGCTCATTCAGATAATGCTTTGAGGCTTAGATAACATTAGATAGGATGGGATCAATGAAAATGACCCATGTCAAGGTGTTTACCATAAGCAAGTGTAAAGCGTTTACCAAACCTTCATCAAGATCAAGATAAGGTAGATAAATGGCAATGTGTTGGATAAATGGTTCATGGATGAACGACTGATATGGCCAAAATGTTGGCTTTATTATGGATGTGATAAGATGCTTTCTCCTGAACTGGCGCACGTAGATGCTCGATTCTACACATGACGCCTGTTTGCCAGGTTTTCATCATGGTACCTGTCCAAAGCGCCATCGAAATGGTTTTCGCTAGAGGACGATTTTTTCTTTACTGTTTTCAATCCTTTTTCTGATTGTTTTTGGATTTTTTTTTGTATTTTTTGATTTTTTTGTTGTCACCAAGACGCTTGTTTTCCAGGTTTTCATCAAGGTAACCATTTTTTCAGGACTTTTTTTGATTATTTTTGTATTTTCTGAGAGATTTTAAGCTGATGCTGAACCACCTGGTAGTGCTAATGTTGATGCTTCTGTCATAACATGCCATCGGTATCCTGTTTGAAGAAGTTGCTTTGCCAAGATACGTGCACTTGAATGCAAATTTTGAGATCCCTGATCTATTTTGGTGATACCGGAGTTAACTCTGTCTTTGTACACACATCGCGATAGAGTGCCTTCTGAATCCTTATGATGAAGGGTCATTTCCAACACATGGTCAATGTGAGAATTGGATATCATGCATGGAGGTGTGGATGGAGTGTGTTTAGGTATAAAAGATGGATTGGTCGACAGTTTGGAACCTTTGACTCTCCAAACTTGGGAAGATGAGTAGTAATGGGTGGATACGGAAGTGTATGTGGAATTAGGACCAAATTCTTGATACACTTTGTATGTTGCTTGAGAAGCTTTATTTTTCTTTTGTGGAAATCTTTGATGGATACTTTTCCCCTTTTTATTTTTCCCCATAGTTTCTTTGACTGATGGAGTTTGATAAGGATAGTCTTTCTTTGTATTCTTGGGTATCCACTTGTATTTGATTTGTCCAATATGCTTCTTAGCTTCTTTTTCTTTGATACTATTCTGCATGCTTCGATTCAAGTCTTTTTTTTGACGTTGGTGGCAATTCATGGATGGAGTGATGGGTGGATGAAGATTCGTGACATGGCGGGTTGTAGTATTGGCATTGGTTTCATCATAAGGATTCTTCATGCTCCCTATGTTGATGTTTGCTTGAGACGAGGTTGCCCCCAATATGGTGATAGTATTACTGATATGTTGAGATCCCTTGATTGTTGAGTAACCAAGGCCTTGATGCTTAGGATTTCCAAAAATTTGCACTGGTTCCAAGATACCCTGTTCATGTAGGCCTAATCCTCTGCCTTGATAATTCATCTGCTAAAAAAACTTATTTGCAATAGGATATGATTTACCTTGGAAACAAGGTGTTTCTCCTTCTCTGCTCTGTGGCGGATCTTCAAATGTCATAGCTCTTTCATTGATAAGATGATTTTCCCTAACAAAGGTGAGTGATCCAAGTTTATAAGTAATAGGATCTTCCATAAGTGGGATGAATGCCTGATTGATATCTTCAACTTGATCTTGTGACATATCAGATTGTAGTGCTTCTTCAAGAAGTGTTGATGCTTCGCTATCTACACAAAAGTCTTCCTCATGACTCACTTCATAGGATGTTTCTGATTCATGACTTAGGTAGAAGCCTTCTTCATGCTTTGTTTTTGATATGTCTCTGGATTTCTCTATATCTTGATCATGTGTACAAATGTTAAGAGTAGGAGACTCTTGTTCGTTGGTAATGATTTCAAGAGTATGAGACTCTTGTTTTGAATGAAGATCATCCACGTGTCCATCCAAAGAAAGCATCTCATGGGTAGATGGAGGAGTATGTCTTATATGGATATGGTCATCATTTGCAACATCTTGTATAGATAGGAGAGTGTCCATTATATTGTTGTAGTAGCTTGGAGATATAAATTCTCGATCTTGAGTGATTTCGGAATTGCTTTCAACGTGCTTTGGATCAAGTTCTTGACATGGGTCAATTTCAAAGAATGGATTTCTTTCTTGGATATCTTCGTTAGGCATAGGAATATTCTCAAATTTCATGAGGTCAAAGGATGGCCATATGTTTTGGAGAGGATCATTGCTAGACCTTGGTGAAAGATGTTGATCATGCTTTGGAACAAATTCTTGAGATATGTCTTCTAACTCATTAGGTGATGTAGAGACATTTTCAACATTGTCATTAGTCAAAGGATCTTGATCATCATTTTGAATTATTATGGTGGGAATTAGTTGCAAGCTTTGTTGTGGGAGTAAGGCCTGCGTTTTCTGCTGAGCCAACAAGGCTTGTTGTTCGTCATGTTGTTTTTGTGCCAACAAAGCTTTTTGTTGGGCTCTTTGTTGTGCTACTTCTTCTTGGATTGATTGCAATAGTGCCCAGAATTCTGCTTGCGCTTGCACTTGTTGGGCTACTTGAGCCGCTTGTGCTGGCTGAGCAACTAGCTGTGTAGCTTGTTGGGCTTGGAGTGCCTTTTTGCGGGAAGCTTCTTGAGCGATTTGCAATATGATGGAGAATGAATTGGTCATGTTGTATTTTGGCGGCGGTGGTGGTGGTGGTGGAATGGGAATGGTGTTGATTTTTGGGGTTGCTTGGATGGTTTCCATCTGTTTTTGCGATGTTGATGGAAAAATGGGATGATTTGGTATGATGTTTTGATTTGGCATGATAGATTGAAATTGAACATTGTTGTGGTTGGGAATCAATTTGCCTTGATTTAGGTAACTTTGATTTTACATGGTGTTACCTTGACTTGAATCAACATATGGAGTTGCCAATATATTGCTAGGATTTTGAACAACATTAGGGGGATTTGCAAACATGTCGACCCCAAAGTTTACCAAGTGTGGATTTGTAATGGTCATGTTTGGTAAAGTTGCACTTGGTATGTATGGATTTTGTGGGATAATGTTGTTTGGAAAACTCATGCATTGAGTGTTTGGTTGATAGATTTTCAGATTTGGACTTGGATTTAAATCTATCATTGGGAAAGGTGTTCCAAACTTCAGATTGGGTATGCTCATATTTGTTGTACCATTGATGTTTGTATGAGATAATGATCCCATGTATGCATTGTACAAGCTTTGAAAATCAAATGGTATTGCAAGGCTTGGATAGTTTAGTTGATTTGGGTTACTCATGATGGATGGATCAAATTTATATTCCATGCTCTCTTGTGTTGAGATCGAGTTTGAACCATAAAATGAAGATCAATTTTTCAAGAATGTAAGAGATGAACCTCTAATTCCTTAGATCGGTCTAAACCTTAGGTTCAAAGAAGCGAAGAACTAGGATAATTGAAGGATCAAAGCGATAATGAGGATGAGATAAACAGAAGATGAGTGATATGGATGAATGGAAATCTTAAAGAAACTTTGAAGGGAATGCTAAACCTTTAGGACTTGATTGATCATGATTGGATTGATGGTTTGACTAGATGTGTTAAGTCAAACAAAATGTGATGAATGTAATTAAAAAACTCTAGGAAGTTGTGTTATCCAAGAGTGAACTCCTACAAGATGATAGTTTGACTAAGTGCGTCAAGTCAAATGTGATGATGATTTGATAATTTGGCTAGGTGTGTTAAGCCAAACAAGATGAACTCGTAAACCCTAGGAAGTTGTATTATCCAAGAAAGAACTTGTGTATAGGATGATGGTTTGACTAGTTGTGTTAAGTCAAACAAAGTGATTTGATTTCGCCTAAGAAGTTTAGCATAACAGATGTTTACAAAGTTTCCAAGAGTTGGTGAGATGGAAATTTGATTGATTTTGATGGTTGAAAGATGGATGAAAGTGATTGAATTTGATCCTAGACTTGACCTAGAATAACACTTCTGCTTACAAGACCTCGGTGTTGAAGAACACGCTATATTTCCTATGGGAGGAAAGTAATCCTTTCAAAAAGTTTGGGATTCTGTTGATAGTAAAACTCATTCAACTCAGGATCTCAAGATGCTCCTCACGAGCTTTCACACTAAGCTTTTTGAACTTCAGTTTTGGGATTTTGATCATGTTAGAAAACACATGTGTAATCAAATTTGTCTTTTATCTTGTCTTAGTGAATCCTTTTTACCAAAATCACTTGCTTGATTATGTTTTCAAACTGAATGTCTAATGTCCTGCTTTCTTCTTCATCCCACAAGGTCCATTATGTGGAAATCAAGGAAATTAGGGCAAAAGTCTCCTATGTTTATCCTTAGTGAAAACAAATGATGATAGAATTCGAGCATTAGAAACCTCTAAGGATATGATCCCTAGGGAAAGCAAGAGTGCTTAAATTCATCAAAGGTATTTGTTTCCTCCAAGGTGTTTGAAATTTGAGGCTTTTGTGAATGTCTATTTTTCAATCATTTTGACAACCAAGCAATGTATCTTTTACTTCCAAGCACTTTTTACAACCCTAGGATGATGAGGCAATATCTTGTTGGGTTCCCACTTGGATGAATCCAGTTGTGCATATCTTGTGCGAATGGCTAAATGCTTGACCAGACTGGCTCCCCTCCACGACACTTAATTATTCGGGTTAGCCAAGCATTAGTACCCATGAATCTCCCATGGCATACTTTCCATTTCCACAACAAGACCGCATGTTACATGGGGCGGCTTCAAAGGACATGACCTTTTGCACCAACAAGATAGACAAGGTTTTGGCCAATTTCTAAACAAGGGGTTCTAATTTGGGCATTCCGTTCGTGGGGGATTATCCAACATCGGTGAGAGTCCATTGCTGTCCATCTCGTCAGAATAATCCTCGTGATATTGGCCTTTGTTCCAATATCCACACTTATATACCGGTTGGAAGTCGCTTGGCTTTAGCGTGTTCCCGGTTGGGTCATTCCCTTGGGTGAGTACTTTTTCCCACAAGGCAGGTCCTCTAAGATAAACAATAGCGAGCTAACATATCCCGCCGTTCACACAACCTTTGTTGAAAAACAAAGGGGAGAACCTCCGCAATATATCGTGCTCACACTCGCATGTTTTGTTCAATTTTAAAATGCCCAAATTGAAGTGTGGAGGCAATATTTTTGACAACTTAATATCAAAAAAAAGACTTTTGATTCTCAAGGTCGCCGTGAGGTGCGAGAGAAGCGCATATGTCTTTTCGATGATATTACTTTGTGAAAAAGATTACAAAATATGACAAATAGTTGTTCATTTTAAGTCCAAAAAGCAGTGATGAATTCATTTTAAGCACCAAAATCCAAGTGTGAAGGTTGCCTTGTTTAGTTTTAGACCAAATTGAGATTCTAGTAAGTGTTTCTAAGGTTCAATTTTAATCCAACTTTTGAAAATAAATCTAGTCAATGATTGATTTTAGACTCAAATTGAAAAGTGACTTGGTGTAAAATAGAAAACAAAAGCAACAATTAAAGCCCTAGGATATTACAATAAGCATTAAAAAATGCTTTTTCAAGTCCAACGCCCAATACTTGAACTTAAATCTGCTTGCCTTCGTTCAATTTCAATAATAAACTCCAACGCCATCCCTGGAAACAATATAAAGTTAGGACCTTAGAAAAGTAATACTACAATCTTTTATGCTCAAGATCTAGCATTATTTGTTTTATTAAAACCATGTTACATGATTAAAGTCAAACAAATTGTTCTTCGAATAAATCTTGTGAAGAGATAATTTTTTTATTCCAATATTGTGAATACTTCAAAGATAAATATCATGAAACACTCACCCATCAATATCACCTTCAATAGAGATCATTCTAAATCCAAATTTTGAAATAAATACCACTATGTCATATATCAGTGATCTTACCTACAAGAGTTACTAATACACTACCTGTTAAACACATCAATTGATATTTAAATAAAACCAGATTCCAATGAATACAATCCAAAATCAACTCCCTATGCATAAAGATCTATCACACACTGATAAGATTAGTTGACTCTTATTAGCACTTGGTGGTACACTATTACTCCCATGGCTGTCTTGTTTTATTCACGTCCTCACACTAAGTTGGTGTTTTTACTGTGGTACAACCTCTATGTTTAAAGAGGGTAGGAGTTTACAGCTAAGTCGGTGAATAAAGTCAAATCATACTTGACAGTGATCACTGTTGATGCCACACTATTTATGAGTTCTCTGCAGATTTGCTTTAGACGGGAAAGGTATTGGTACCTTCGCCAATAGAGATTTCCCTAGATATTGTGGGAGTAGCAAAGTCAGATCCTAGATTTGCTTCAAAACTGCATGCTTAGCTTCTGTCACTAGTTGCTTTAATGATATTTGAAGACTTTTTGAAGTTTCCATTTCTTGCACAGCAACTGTTGGCCTCCAACTTTAATGATCTCCAAGCAGCCAGAAAGTCTTCAACTTTTGATGCAAGCCTCTTCCTTGCTATCACGCATAGAGTATGCATAGTGGAAGAATAGAGTAGGCACGTGATCATATGGATTAATGCGCAGGCCCAGGATTTGGATTAAAGTTTGATGCGACTGGTAGTTGGGAACTTAGCAAAGGCAAGCATAGGCAGGGAATGACCTTCAAACTCGAAGAAATCTACATCAACATGTACTGATCTCCAGCATGGTAAAAAATAGAATAAAGCTAGAGCAAGGTGTGTTCTCGTCATTTCTTTCATGTTTATGACTGTTTGTTCTTTGTTCTTATCATTTCTCATATTTGGAGCTGCTTAGCTTCATGCTCGTGGACTTCCACAAACCTGCATATATGTCTCAGCGGGTTTCTAGTTTATTTGTGAAATAAAACATTGCTTATATTACCATGGTGTATTTCTTAGCTGGTATGCCATCTTATAGGTTCCTTTCGTTGCAGATGAAGTTGTTATTGAGAAGCAATACCGCAACACTATTTCTGATGCCACAAAGAACACATGTTTGCAGACTTTAAAGACAAATGTATTACTTATTTCGAATGAAAGGCATTAGAAAGTCAATACACTGGGCAGGCGGGTGTAAAACTAGATAATGAATCTTTTTGCCCGCGGCCTCAAGCATAGAGAGGGCATGCGAACTATCCTGAACTGTTGGCAAAGCACGTGAACTGACTGTTGACAAAGCGCATAAAGCATAGGCAAAGCAAGTGAACTATTGACAGAGCACAGGAACTATTTGTCTTTTCAAATGTTGTAGTCGCCACTGCCCTAGCAAACATATATGCAAGGTGTAGATGCGCAGACAAGGCACAAGGTGTGGAATGTCGTGATCATAGAGAGCACATAAATGGTATTTTCAGAAAGGGATTTAGAATCCACAGGTATTGACCGAATGAATTTATTACTGCGCACCAACTAAGTACTCCTTATACGGTTGATAAACCGACTAAATCAACAGTGCCTATAAGGGACTCCATTTGGAAAAGTAAATAGTCATAGAAGATTATATGGTTGTCGAGTCCTACTGTGATTTTCCCCACATCAACATAGAAAGCATAAAAATTGGGTGGGTTTGATGAAAGGCTTTGGACAAGGGGCCTGATCAGAGTGACAGAATCACCTACCATAACATCAACATATCTATAGAGGTTAGCATCTGGATCAAGCATAGTAAACAATATTATGACTTAAAAGCCAACAAAATAGTCAAGACATGCTTATGCGAGAATATGGATAAGGCAGGTAATAAATTGTATTCCTCTGCTGAAAATAATGTGTCATAATGCTTAGTGTCTTTTTCGATACTCTGTCTCTGAATGCATGGCCTGTTGTCCAATAGGGAAACAGTTGTAAATTTGCATATAAAATCATATATACACTGCATAAATCTGCCTATAAAGCATTCACAATGATCCTGCTTACAAAACGATTTGTTCATCTATGTATAGTCTAAATTTGCATGTACTTTGGCAGCATTGAAAACCATCAGTAATCTTCTTAACAATGTATGGAGAATAGAAAAATGGAGTAAGATCATCAACTTTTTCTCTACTCCAACTATAAATAAGAGCATAGAATTTCTTCTCTAATAGCCAAAAGCTGCAATATGACTAATCTTCATGTGAAATAAAAACTATTTCAGCTAAGATATTGGATCTGGAAACACAAGCAACATATTAGATAGGTATATATATATATATATATTTAAAATTTTTCAGAACATAGCCATTAAATGAATACACTTATCCATACTACTAACTGTATTGTGGTAGTAAAGGTTAGCTCCCCCCCTTTTTTTTTTTTTCAAAAACAGACCTGCATTCTAACAGTGTCTCAACAATGCACTACAATATTTGACAAGACATATCAAACTATCTAACATAACAATTCAACCCTCCTTCTAGCGCCATTTTGTGGACGTCAAAATCTGCAAATGAGACTTAAACAATTTCATGTTGTTAGCACAAAAGTTAGTTTAAATCAGCAAACTCAAACATCTCTATGAAATATAGAATCATGTTAAACAATGCAACTAATAAGAACAATGCAAAAACATGAATCATTCCTATCCCATAGTGGATTGGTGCTCTTTGAGTATGTGAAAGAGCCCTTTCCCAATCCTTGATAAGCTTATGATATGATAGACAATGAGATGCTTGAACTCAAGTTGCCTATAGTGTAGATGCTTTCAAAATGTGTGTAGATTGTAGATGATGAAGAGCAAGATTGATTCTCAAATGAAGAGAGTAACCTTGCAATGAGAAAGTGCTGTGTGTTTGAAGGAGAGAAGCCTTCAACTTATAATTGAACTTGAAGAGAGGAGAGGCCAAATTGATGAATGTGGGATCATTCATGGGCCAATGACAAGATGCCACTTGTCAAGGTGTGAGAGGGTGAGGAATGTGCAAGTCTTGGCCAATGTGCCAATTTCAAATTTGAATTTTGCATGAGAAGACATGAAAGGGGGGATGAAAGGTGCAATAATGCCATGTTTGACTTGTGCAAATAGCATTTAAAACCTTGTTGGAAGGGACAAGTCCCTTTTGGGGGGAAGATTCAAATTGGAAGAATATTCCATTTTGATGCCATTTTGAATGTAATTAGAAGAAATAATAAATCAAATAAATGATTTATTAGTGCAAGTGGGTGGGTTAGTTAAGAGTTTGGATTTGACTCTAGTTGAGTCAAAAGCTAGAGAATGGTAATCATGATTAGAAGTTAATTAATTTAGATTAATTAACTTAGGGGATTTTAGGGATTTGATATTTGATTTAAATCAGTTTGATTTATTAAATCAAATGAGAAGAACATAAGGATTAAATAATTTGATTTATTTAATGAACCTTAGGAAATTAATCAATAAATATTTTAATTGATTAATAGAAGAAATGAATGTTAATTTGTATCATGCATGATTGTTATTTTTGCATGTCTACAAAATGAATTTTTAAAAAATATTTTATGCTGGGTATTGATGTCCTTGATCCATTAAAAGAAATAAAATTGAATTTTGATACATACAAAAAATGTTATGTTGTATACAGTCCGCCTATGTCTGAATTGCAATTGGTTTGACTTCAAAACTCTATTAAGGAAAAAATATTCAATAAAATACTATGAGACCAAATGAAAGTGCTAGATATCGTAGTTACAAATCTAAATTCTAAAAAGTTATAATTTTGTTCTTCATACAAAAAATGGTATGTTGTATATGGTGAGCATCACTTTTTAAAAATGTTGTTTTCTGAAAAAAACTGGTTTTCGTGGGAGAAGGAAAAAGAAGTGCAATCTTATTCCAAAAATTTTGAAAAAAATATTTTTAGAATCTACAAATAAAATGTGATGAGACTCTATTTTGCATCATCTTCAAATTCCTCATGGTTTAGTTGCTATAGGTGGCCAAATGTGAAGATTTAGTTAAAAAATAATAATTGTAGTGTCCAGTTTGGCCAAAAATTGTAAACCACTATTGTGGGATCACCCCTTTCAAAAAATAGGCAAACAATTATTGCAACCAATAGTTTTATAGTTCCCTGCAAAAAAAATGGACAAATAATAATCACAACCAACACTTTTGCATTGCTTTTGCAACCATCACCCCATGCGAAAAAAACACATAATAGCCTCTAACCACCTTCATAGAAACTCTACAACTGATAGTTGCACTTGCGCATTCATAAAATCTTGCCTTGCAACAAAAAAATTCAAAACCTTCACCATAAAAAGTGAACAATAAATGAATCAATATTGGTTTGAACAACTACGCACATGAAAAACCCAAAAAAAAAACACGAGCTTAACTATTTTGCAACTATTCACACAAAACTGAAGCCATAGAAAAAACAATATGGCCTAATCTAGAGAGTTGCAACAATCACCACAAAAAGAAACCCAAAAATCAAAGAATATTGGTATCAATAGTTACCCAGATGGGAAAACTGACATTACACAAAAAAACCCACTAAAAACACCGATGCAATAACATAATCTATTTTCCAAATACTTGACAAATGGTTTTACTAGTATGCACCTCTTCCCGCATGTCTTCATGGTTGCTTCAAATGCACATCTTCCGGCTTGCTTTCTCTTCACTCCCTTATTTCCCCGTGACCTGCAAAAAAAGAACAAAGAATTATCAGAACTGACACTTTTGGACTACTTTTGGAATGATTTCCCCATGCAAAAAACATAGAATAAGCTCCAACCACCTTCACAAAAAATCTAGAACCTTTGGTGGCACAAAAAATCTAGAACCTTTGGTGGCACTTGCACCTTCTAAGAACCTTTCCCTCCTCACTCACAAATTTCTTCAAGAACATGGTGAACCCATAGAATGACACCCAAGAATACCTTATCGAGAATTGTGCATACATTCGCTTTATTTCCCAAGGATTTTAATGGGTAGGTGTTACTTACAACCATCACCACTACACTGAAACCTTACAACAATAAATGCAACAAAAGAAACTGTGCCCTCCACTCTAGCATATTAGATCATGAACCGTCATAGTTTGTTACATAGATATATGCATAGGTAACCTCCAAACAAATGAATGTTGTCTACATCTAATCTAAAAAATAACTACATGTACATATAGGAAATATAAAATCAAACACAAGAAAATGAGGCATGCTGTCGAACCTGTCATATTGCATCGTGGAGCATGATTAGCTCTCACCAAATTCTTGAGAAAGAAGATATAGTGAAATCAATGTTTCTTATTACAACTATTATATAGTCGATCATTTTAATAGCTTCTTTTTTGAGGATGAAATAAATAATAACTAATCTTGCACCACTTCACGCTTGCTTCAAATGCACCTCTTCCACCTTGATTTCTCTCTGATCCCTTCTTTCCCCAGGACCTGCAAAAAATGCACAAATGATTATCACAACCGACACTTTTGCACTACTTTTGCAACCATCACCCAATGCAAAAAACACAGAATAACCTCCAACCACCTTTACAAAAAATCTACAACTGATCCTCACACTTTCACATTCACAGAAGCTTGCCCTTCTCACTCACAACTATCTTCAAGAACAAGGTAAACCTAGAGAATGACACCCAAGAATTTCGTATCGAGAATTGTGTAGACATTCACTTTGTTTCCCAATGATTTTAATGGGCAAGTGTTACTTATAACCATCCCCAATACACCGAAACCTTACAACAATTAATGCTAACTCCATTTCATTCGCCTTCTCTATTGGTGCGCCATACACTTAAGAAAAAACAATTCGCCACCTTTTCCTCGACATTGGAAAGTTCAATAACTGAGAAGGTTGACAAAAATTGTGACCAAAGATTAAAAAAAACCAAAATTTTGCTGTGGAGGTTTTTCTATGTGATGTAGTCTTTAATTTTCCTTTTCTTCTATGTGCATATGTACGTATATAAAATAATATTTGGAAATTATTCATATATACTTGGCTTTACATTATGCATGATAAAAAACATTTTGTCACACATAATGTGTTGAAAATTTCTTTGAAGTTATGTGGAGAAGAATTTTTACAGAGATGGTGGCCTTAATGTTTGATAGAATGCTCAAAATACAACTTATTTTTTCAACTATGTTTCAATATGTATCTATGTTGTTTGCAACTTCTATGGCATACATCCAAATCTGGACATGCCATTGCTCATCAATGTTCCATTTGCAACCACTCACACCATACACAAACCAACAATGCCCTATTGAAATTAATGTAAAGTGGATCCATCTGTTGTGGAGTTTCTATGAAGGTTATTGTTGGAGGGTATTTTGCTATTTTTTGCATTGGCCAATAACTTGAAAAGAAATACAAAAGATAACAGTACTTGGCCATCAAACCAGACAAGAAGGAAATAGCTATTTGATATTGAAAGCTATACATAATCAAATTTATATAAACACATTATGTGAAAGATACATGTACATAATGAATATATAGACATACACACTGACACCTTAAATGAAACAATAATGGTTTCAATAGCATGCTAGGGAATTATCTTTTTCCAACAAGGCCTTACCAGATTGGAAACAATATAGCCATAAAACATCAAATTAAAGGAGAATAGAATAAGTCAAGATGTGAACCTAATTGAATATGAAATAAAACAATTAAAGGTAGATGTCAAGACTCAACAATTGCCTATGGAAAATAATCCATATACATATATTTCAACAAAGACAAAAAAAGTGCTTGCAAACTCCAACTTAGAGAGGAACAATGTAACTAATGAACATATAGGAAATATAAAACAAAATGTAAACTGCATGGCATTAACTGATTTACTCTGTTGCAACCATAACTACATAATGAAAGCCATACATGAAATAATATTCATTTTTGCACCTCTTACTTCTTGGTTCAAACACACCTCTTGCCGCTAGCGTACCTACAATAAATCCCCCCCCTCAGAATAACCTCCACTCACCTTCACATAAGCTAGACAATACTTGATCCAACTTCTAGCCTCACAGAAGCTTATCCACCTCGCTCATGTGTCTGATAGCAGGTATATCTACAAAACAAGAGCCAACAATGCCTTCTTAGAAATTTCACAGACATTTTTTGTGTTCCCCAAGGTTTAAAATGGCGAGTGCTTTTACAACCATCGCCAGTACATGGAAAGCATAAAGCAATTACGCCATGCAAAAAACAAAAAAATAGGATGCAACTTGTAGACATGTAAAATCGACATCTTACATCTCGCTCTAACTAACATCAAATTCTGCTATTAATCAATTAAAAAAAATTATTGATTAATTCCTTAGCTTCATCAAGCTTAATTAAATAAATCAAATTATTTCTTAAAGTCCTAAAGTTCTTATTTGATTCAATAAATCAAACTTATTTAAATCAAATATCAAACTCCTAAAATCCTCCAAGTTAATTAATCTAAATTAATTAACCTCTAAACATAATCACCCATTCTCTAGCTTTTGACTCAACTGGAGTCAAATCTAAACTCTCAACTAACCCACTCACTTGCACCAATAAGTCATTTCTTTGATTTATTAATTCTTCTAATTTCTTTCAAGCATGGCATAATAGGGAATATTATTTCAATTTGAATCTCCGTCTCAAAGGACTCGTCCCTTCCAACAAAGCATTAAATGCTCTTACACATCTCTTTAACAAGTCAAAGTTGGCATTTAATGCACCTTTCATCCCCCCTAAACATGTCTTTTCATGCAAATTCAAATTTCAAATTGGCACATTGGCCAAGACTTGCACATTCCTCACCCTCTCACACCTTGACAAGTGGCATCTTGTCATTGGCTTATGAATAATCCCACATTCATCAAAATCACTCAATCTCCTAACCTTGAATCTATCTCCAAAACAACTAATACACAAATTTGACAACAACAAAATTTGAACACAACACAACAACACATTTTTATGCAAGGTTACTCTCTACATGTGAGAAGTAATCTTTCTCTTCATTTGGCATCTTTTTCTTATCATGGATTGGGAAAGGGTTGCTTCCTACACAACTAAGTGGCACCAATCCACTATGAGATAAGGGTTAATCATCTTTCCATATGCTTTTGTTTAACTTGCATTGTTTTCATTAGTTGCATTGTTTAACATGGTTAAATATTTCATAGGGATGTCTAAGTTTGCTGATTTAAACTAACTTTTGTGCTAACAACATGAACTAGTTTAAATCCACCATTTGCAGATTTTAGCATCCACACAACCATCTTCATAGAAATTCCAGAGCAGATACTTTCACTTGCATCTATATGGAAGCCTACCCTTCTAGCTTACACCTTTGATAGAAGGTAAAGCCACAAAATCACATACAACAATGGCTTATTGAAAATTGTGTAGACATTCACTATGTTTTCCAAGGATTTAAATGGTAGGTGTTAATTACAACCATTTCCACAACACATAAAGCATACAACAATCAAAATATGATAGTGACAAACCTATTGAAAACTTTTGGCATATAACTTGAATCATAAATGGAAGAGTATTGGTTTGAACAGTGATTTCAATAGGGAAAACCCACACAAACACAACAATTCATAAAACACAACAATTCACAGTAACAATCGAACAAAAAAAAAAAAAAAAGTATTACCTTCCAGACTTCATGGCTATACTGATTCAATAAATGGAAAATTGTACCCTAACCTAGAGAACTACAAACAAGAATGGTCTTTCCAAAATAACATAAACTATTTTTGAAACTATGTTACTTTCAACAGTGACCCGGATGGAAAAATGCACAAAACACAACAATCCACATGAGCAATCCATTAAAAAAATAAACAATATTGCCTTCCAATTGTTGTGGATGTACACACAACATAAACACAACAATAGACCCTAAGCGAGAGAACAACAATAAACAACGACCTATGGAAAATAACATGAACTATTTTAAAAATACTTTAGAAAGGGTTTTCCCAATATGCACCTCTACCTACTTACTTCAAATCTACCTCTTCTCTCTTTCAAAAACCAATACAATAGTCTTGGTATTGGCACTATCAATCAAAGTGATGGACAATGTATAGGCCATATAGATAGATATGTATATATGTCATAGCGGATGCAAACAACATTGATTCCCTAGGACATTGTTGATTATTTCTATCTAGGTTAGGTTGTGCTATTTCATTCTTGGAAAGAGGTTGTTGAATAGGCTATACTGTTTGATTTTCACTATTTCATTGTGAACCAAATATGGAACAATATAGCTAGAGCTGAAGTGATAGTACAATTTATTGTATTTTCCTGACTTTGGAGAGTTTTTCAGCACATTATATGTGGCAAGAAATGCTCATGGGGATGAGTTTATATGAATCTTGTGTACATTCTATTTTGCATACATATACGTCTACATAGAGAAAAATAAAAATGCAATGCAACAAAAGGAAGAAATACTCT